>LR749596.1:72466-395326 GCA_902729485.2 Mus minutoides | reverse complement strand
TTGACAAGCAGCCCTTCCTCAGTCAAAGCCTGGCTTGACAAGCAGCCCTTCCTCAGTCAAAGCCTGGCTTGACAAGCAGCCCTTCCTCAGTCAAAGCCTGGCTTGACAAGCAGCCCTTCCTCAGTCAAAGCCTGGCTTGACAAGCAGCCCTTCCTCAGTCAAAGCCTGGCTTGACAAGATAGGGGAGCTTATTTCCCAAGAAAAATTACTATGGCACATTCTGATGCGATAGCATCCTGGGGAAAAAGTCATCCTTCGCACAACAGATGTCCTTTCAAAATTTTATCAAGCAGAAGAGGAGGAGGGAGAGTGCAAACCAGACCATTAAAATGTAATCTAGAGTATATAAATTAACACCATGGTGGCATAATCATGACATGGAATCAAATGATATGTAACTGTCCTTGTGGTGTGTCACAGTCACTGGTCACCAAAAAGAAGTGAGGTATGCCTGCTACACCATAAACAGAGCATGTGAGGAGGAAACACAACCTCAGAAACCACCACGGCAGCCCCGTTGGACAGTTCCTGGGTGCCACTGACTGCCAGGCATGTGCGTTTGCCAAAGCAACCTCCCTGGGTGTCTCAACAAGGTTCATAATTAATTGTGATCCCCAAACTGAATCACTTTGCTCTTGACAAGAAACATAGACCATCAAAACCAAAGTAAAGAAAGCCCTTCTCTCTGAAAACTGAAGTCCTGGTCAACTGGCTGACTCCTGGTTACCCCTAAGCCCCACCCATGTCCTGAGATGGTCCTCTGTGATAGAGATGAATGGGAGCATGGACCTCCAACCCCTGCAAGCAGTCTTGGGTTAGCCTTGATGCTTTTCAGGCACGAATTCAGAAGAAAGGGAAAGGAAGACAATCTAAGAAAGGTTCTTGGGGGAAAGCGGGAGTTCATGGGTTGGATAGAGCAGCCTAACAAGGCACCTAGATTACAGTGCATTCAAGCAACTGCAGCATGCTAGTCTTGCCTGTGTTTGGATGCAATTTTGCTTCTTCTGTGTTGACTGCAGCATTCGAATGGATGCATCCATGTAGCTGGTTGTCAGATACAAACTCCACACGGTGCAGGTGGAGGGCCTTGGTCTTCCTGTAGGGATGCCGTCTTTCCACAAAGATCCTCATCTTTCTCTTAGTTCCAAGGTCACTCTATACTCAAGCTCTTCTTGACACAGGAAACAGTGTACATGTACTGACAGCCCTCTTTGAACAGTGGCAACCATAAAGGACTTGTCCTTTGATACCACACTGTGTTGCTCTAGGTTTCTTCTGTGCCCAGAGTCAATATTCACACCATTCTTATTCTAAACTCGGGTCATATTATTAGAGCAGTGGATGAGAAGAAGACTTGCCCAGTGCAATTACATACAAATCTGTGGAAAATGGACATCAGTGCCAGAGAAGATGACTCTATTTCTCTATCAACTTTTGGGTTTGAAGCCCAATCATTCCTGTTCTTTGGACAACTTGTTCCTTTACAATGAGAAAAAAAAAAATACAGAAAGTGTTCAAGATCCATTTGTTTTGACTATCAAAGGTATAGATCTGACACCCATTTCATCTTCAGATATCATTCATTGCACACATGAACAACTGAATATTTTAAGCACATCATTTGTAAGGGCAATACAATAATTATGTGGGAGGACGTAAAATTGCATAGGCATTCTTGTAAGAATATTCAAGAATGTTAGATGGTGATGATGGCTTACGACACTTAAGTCCAGGCTTTGGTGTAGTAGATGCTTAATAAATGCCAGCTAATATCCTTGAGTACTGAGTAGAAGCACATTCAGAGTATGCATGAGGAGGGCCTGAGAACAATCCATTTTAATAGGGAGAGAGGAAGGCAAGTACTAAGGAGCTTGGGGTCAGGAGAAGGCCGAGGCTCACAAAGCCTCAAGAAGCATTTGATGGAGCTATCCTTAATAACAAATTATCACAGTTTTAAGATTTTCATTGGCCCAGAAATGCATTTCCCTCGAGCTCTGAAATAAAGACTCAAAAGGTTAAAGGTCAGCTCATTTATCTCTCCACTTGTCTGTTTTGTTTGGACGTACAGATACACCATTGTGAAGGCAATTTGAGGAAGGATAGAAGACATGGAGACCAGGAAAAAAGCATGCCTTCTGATCCCCTTCAAAATTTCACACGGTGTGAGCTGCTGGGAGAAGAAAATTTAAAATTGAATTTTCTGTTTTCAAAACATGTAATCAAAATAGTGACTTGGTTCTGTTCCTTTCCAGTGTTTATTTATAAAACTCACTTTCTAACTAGCATTTGACCAACTTCTCGTTTCCAAACAGATTTTTATTTTGCTCAATTAGCCAAAACCTGTCAGGCAAGAACGACGTTGTGTTCTTCTCCTGCTCTTCTGCTGCTTTGCCATTGGCTGCTCTCTGCTGATCCCACGCACCTCCCGCCTTCCTGAGACTGGTGATGCTTCATCCCCAGATGTACTGAAACCAAAGAGAACAGACTCGTGTTGGTGAGAGAACGGTGGGAAAATCTGACTAAAATGACCCTCACTGGACTCAGCAACATTCTTGCTTAAGCCAAGATGTCTCTGCATTTTGGGAAAAAAAAAAAAAAAGGCCTAGCCTGGAAATGAGCCCCTGACCTAGAGACCTTCTGAAATAAGAGATGCCTTGGGAAAGGGTAGCCTTGAGAAAGACCACCTCTGTCACCAACAGAAGCACACAGAAGGTGGACCTTGTGCTCACATGCCTGAATTATGACAGGTAGAGTCTGAAGTGGTCCCTCTGGACTCATCCTTTCTAATGTTCACACATCCTGTGTCATTCTCTCCTCCTGTGTGGATAGAAACTATGGCATACTTCTAGCCCAGAGAATGAAGGAAAAGTAATAGAGCTTAGTCCTGTAACAAGATAGTCTGTGACAAAACTTTCCCTGGGCATATGCTACACGCCCATCTTACTTACCTTACTAGAGAGTGTCCTTTCTAAGTGACTCAGCTGGTCCAAATGTCTTCCAGGCAGCTTAGCTGGTTTTTGCTTCTTCCAGGCAACTGGAATGCTCTCAGAGTCTTCTTTGCAACTTAGCTCAGTTAATCTTTGAGGGAATCTCAGCTTCCATTGCTAGCTCCGGTAGGGAGGGGCTTACTGGATCTGATAGGTTCCAGGGACTTCCTGAAGCTATTTTTAAGTTGTTTATCTTCCTGCTTAAGGAATTTCCCCACAGGATGGAATGTTCCAGTCTCAGAGGAAATGATTACACAACACTAGAGTTTAATGTTTAGTGTTAGTTCTATTACACAACACTAGAGCAGCCCTGCTCACTACCTAAGAGAAGGCACCCAGGTTGGAAAAGCCACATCACATAGGCAGTGGTGTCACCTACAACCCACACTGGATTCTACAAAACACAGGTAATTTCCAGGGTCTGAATAACTGCTAATTAAGTGGGAAAAAATGGAGCCTTCAGCCCCTACCCATAAAAAAACAAAGTGTATTGCAACCTAGGGGCTCAGAAGTAGCCTTTTCCCGACTCAGGTCTTCAGGTGAAAATATATCCCAGGTGGTACCACAACTATTCGCTTTCAGGATACAAGGCAGAAGAACGAGCTGAGAGATGTCTGCTGCCACTATCTTATACTAACAAAACTAACACAGGACATTTTGTTGCCTAGCACAGCATTCTCAAGCTCCCTACTGTAATATGCCTCTGACTACCTAGAGGAAAATGAAGAGCTTCTGCTATATTCTTTTCTATCGGAAAATTCTGCCATATTTCCTACCCCAATGTGACTATTATTCTCAGCCAAATGTGTTCTTCCTCCCTCATGGCTCTGCCACCTGTTCCCTATGACTTCGCTCGTCCTTTCCTGTTGGCCCAACATCAATCATTTTACTCACATTATTGTGGTGCTTTAGCACCATATTAGCATATCTATAATTTCAGACAATATTTGTGTGCTCACTGGTTTTATGTCAACTCGATTCAAGAGAGGAGGGAGCCTCAATTGAGAGAATGCCTCTGTAAGGTAGGGCTGTAGGCAAGCCTTTAGAGCAGGCTTAATTTTTCTTAATTAGTGATTGATAAGGGGAGGGGCAGCCCATTATGGGTGTGGCCATCCTGGGTTAGTGGTCCCGGCTTCTACAACCATCAGGAGCAAGCCAGTAAGCAGCACCCCTCCATAACCTGTGCATGAGCTCTTGCCTCCAGGTTTCTACTGCTTTATGTTCTTGTCCTGTCTTTATCCTATGGTGAACAATGGAAGCAAATGCCTAATAAGCCCTTTCATCCCCAAGTAGCTTCGGTTATAGTGTTCCATCACAGCAATGGTAACCCTAACTAGGATGATTTGTAAAATGCTTAAACAAACATTCAATCTCAATTTTGAAGTGGACAGGAAAAATACTTTATTATTCCCGAATTATTAACTTTAAGTCAGTTTGTGTATGTGTGTGCATGTGTATGTGTCTACCACCACCTTCCACAAATTACAGCTAAAAGGCAGACTAAGAGTTAGTACAAATTAGGACAAGAAAGCAGGTAGTTACTCATGGCCTTTAACCCACTAAGAGTGTAACTTCCTGGAGCATCTGTGAGATCCAAAAGCTGTATGTTCTTCTTCCATGTTCCCACACAATCTTTACCACATCTGCAAATTATGCAGTGTTATCCAATAGCAGAGGACCTTGTTAGGGAATCATGTTTTCTCACTAAGAAAATCAACTCAAAGAAGACTTCCCTCTGAGGAGGGAGCACAGGCTCGTCAGGGCACATTAGAGTCATGGATGTGAGTTACTCAGGAGGGTAAGTCTCATTTTCCAGGCAAAGACACATAAAGCTAGCTTCTTTTAGAGATGTACAAGCATCTTTCTGACTTCTGAGAAAACCGGTCCCCAGTATTCAGGGAAAGCATCAAGTCTGGGGGCTTGAAAGATATTTTTCCCTCCTTCCAGATGTGTGGCTAAGACCAACTTTATGAACATGTGTGTATGTAATCTGCACGGGACACTGCTTAGATGGTCTTCATGCCCAGGTTATTTATTGTCTGCAGTTGTCTTGAAATGCCTAAGAATTGGGGACTAAAAGGTGTCACCATTTCATGCTGTATTGTCCTTATCATATGATGTGGTTCTAGTGCACGTGACATAGGGAAGTTTCACACACATACACACACACACACACACACACACACACAGAGAGAGAGAGAGAGAGAGAGAGAGAGAGAGAGAGAGAGAGAGAGAGAGAGAGAAGATTCCCTCTTCTCTGTGGGTGAGGCCTGGAGATACTGCAGTTATCTTAAAGAAAAGAGCAAAATGTACCAAAACTTGCATCTCAACGCTGCGCTGAGTGACTGACTGAACGGTGCTTTGAGTTTCTTGTCTTGTGCCATTTGAGATGGCGCTTCCTTTGAAAGAGTCAGTAGAACATCTACTGGACAAGTGCTAACGAGATGACTGAGAAAAGCTCTTAAAAGTAAGCTAGAACATAAGTCTTCAGCTACCCACAGGATGGCTCTCAGAATCACTGTGCTAAGTGAAAAGAGCCCAGTGATCAGCACCAGTGCCACAAAGACATCACACGCTCTGCATTCAGATGCAAAAAACGAGGCCCTGGATGCTGGGCATAAAATTGAGAGGTGAATCAAAGACCAATTGTCCAGGTATCTTGGGGCTTGAAAAGTGGCATGCTCATGAGTTGTTCCCTGACCTTTTTAGCTTTATATAGAGTGAGGCTCAAAGCCAGAAAATACCATTTGCCTGAAACAACAACAACTACAACCTGGCCTCTTTGAGAAATTCACACAGCACAGCCACATAAAAGGAAGGGCAAAGAGCAGGAGGGAAACCTTTATGGCAGTAACTGTTCTATGTCAACCAGAAAACATAGGAAGCAATGTGTCCCCATGGGAAGCAGCAGGGGCTGAGGGGGAACATAGACATTCCCTCCCGGTGAGGCTGTGTAAAAAGTCCAGATAAGTACTAGGACATCATTTCTGCAGGCGAGTCTTTGTGGAGACCACACATGGAGCTGGAACTTTTGCCCGCCAACAGTCAGGAGGAGCCCAGAATCCCACTTCTCAGTAGAGGCCAAGTTGGCAATCGGACCTGTCTCTCTTTGAGTAAAACAAACTCACAGCTCCCCTTTCACAACGAAGCAGGGTCAGAATCCAATGCAAACTCAGTACGGCGTATTAAAATGAGGCTCAAGGCCTTGTTTCAAAATACAAATGTGTCCAGGATTCAGTAACGACAGCAACAACCACAATGCAAACACCTATCATCCCGAGAAGCAAACCAGTGGGGGAAGGAAGCACTAACCTTAAGGTTGTAGGGGGCCACTGCCTGCAGTTGCTCTACATTACAAACCAGGCTCTCTGGAAGATGGTCTCTGGGGCTAAAACGAGAAACTAAGGTGCAAGTCGACATTCCGATCAAAGCATCTACTTTATTTTGGGTTCTCCTTAGGTTATAGGGGGAAGGCCCCGCCCCCCTCCAGTCAGTTCTGCGCAGGCGCCTGGGGTTTGGCGGGAAGCCTGAAGCATTGTAGGATGTTCCCGCTGTAGACAGGTGGACTGGGCGAAGCCGGGGTCCAGGGAGACACACAGAGGCAGCCAGCAGGGCACCACAGTAGTTCAGGTGCTACTTAACAAGAAAATGGATGCCATACCACATGTGGCTTTCCATGGCTGGTCTGTGCACCAGCCATGCTGGTGGGGGAGGGACGGTACAAAGGTGACAACATGAATGTTGAGGCAGCCATAATAAACGTTCTTGAAGAAACCACAGCAAATCTGCCTAAGACAGCAAGTGAAGAGTAGGAGCCTGAGCAAAGTCAGATGGCAAACTGCAGAGTGTACCAATACATCCACAAGAAGAGAAAACAAACGCCCCAGCAAGAGATCTTAACAAGAAAATAGAGCAGAGACAAGAATCAATGAACTAGAAGACAGAAGAGTGAACAGAAAAGATTATTCCATGGAAGAAGAAAAAAGAAAGCATGAGGTTCAGTGTTCCGTGAGACCATGACATACTGTCAAAAACATGTACAGTTAAAGAAAGACAGCCTTCTGTGTAGAACTTTGACAAAGATATGCTGGCAACCCTTACATTCAGAGACATTCCAGAGACCAAGGATTGATGACAGAACTCGATCAGAACTGCTCTTGTCCATTTCTGGTTTTATAACAAAACCCGTGAGACTGGCTAATTTATGAAGAGCAAAAGTTGACATGGAGCCGGGCGTGGTGGCGCACGCCTTTAATCCCAGCACTCGGGAGGCAGAGGCAGGCGGATTTCTGAGTTCGAGGCCAGCCTGGTCTACAGAGTGAGTTCCAGGACTATACAGAGAAACCCTGTCTCGAAAAACCTAAAAAAAAAAAAAAAAAGTTGACATGGCTTGTGGCTGGGCAGCTGGGGATTCCAAGAGCACAGTGCCAGTGTTTGCTCTAGAGGCATACCCTGGAGAAACAGAGCCAATTTACCCGCTATGGTGGGTTGAAAATGGCCCCCATAGGTTCATAGGTTTGAATATTTGGTCCTCGGTTGGTGGGTGAAACTATCTGAGGATTAGCAGGTGTCCTTGTTAGAGGGGGTGTATTACTGGAGAGTGGGCTTTGAATTTCCCATAGCATACCCAATCAGCTCTCTCTGCCCCATGCTAGTGGATGTAGCTGTAAGGTCTCAGCTACTGCTCCACTGCAATGCTTACCTGCCTGCTGCCATGTTCCTCACCATGATGGTCATGGGCTCTTCTAACCCTATGGAATTGTGATCCCCAAAATCAAACATGTCCTTTTATAAGTTGTCTTGGTCAGAGCTCTTCCTCATCTTACAAACTTTGCACACCATCACTTGGATGAACTCATCTACTTCTAATTACCTCCCAAAAGCCCTGCTTCCAAACTGGAAGACACTTGGTCAAGAGAGTCGCCACTATATCCCCAAATTCTGCCAGCCGTGACAAAGACATTTCGTGTCATCAACTGCATTGCGTTACAATCAAAGTAACACTTGGCATCTGCATGCAAACCTAGTTTCAAGACAAGTCTTCTGTTGCTCCTCCCACCTCAAAAGGATCTCTGAGGGCAGTCACCTCAGCATTATCTGCAAACTTTTAATACCACTGAACTAACATCATAAGGCCGTATCATAAAGCCCTCCTAATCCACAGTAAAATTTAAGAAGCATTTCCTTGCTTCCATCTCCCAAGACACGACCAATTTCGTACCCGTACCCCCGCCCCCATACTCTACGTTGGCATCTGACTATGACACCTGAGTCTTAACCTTGCCTAGAGCCCTTTGCATTGCAGAGGTTCCCCAGACCCTGTGTTGGAGGTCTGGGACTCAGTGATGGTGCTATTTAGAGGTGGTAGAAGCCTTAGATCCTTGTAGAAGGAAAGGACATCACTGGATATCACAGGGAGATCCTGGTCCTTCCTCCTCTCTACTCTCTCCATTTGAGATAATAAGCTTTGCATCTACAACGTATTCTCCACCATAAAGTTGATTTAACACCGTACAAAGAATTAAGCCATGAAACAGGACTGAAATATCTTGGGGGGGGGGGGAGGTTCAAAACAGGGTTTCTCTGTATAGCCCTGGCTGTCCTGGAACTCAATCTGTAGACCAAGCTGGCCTCAAACTCAGAAATCCACCTGCCTCTGCCTCCCAAGTACTAGGATTAAAGGCATGCACCACCACTGCCTGGTGGAGTGGACTGAAATATCTTGAACGATTAACAAAACTATGAACCTTTTCTCCTTGTAATTTGAATTTTTGGATATTTTGTCATAGCATCTAAACACTATCACATCCTTCAAATCTGGAATCACCTAACGAGTCTGGCAGTGAGTGTTTTCAGGGTTGCTCCTTGTTATATTTGTTTGTCTTTATGAGTTTAGTGGAGAGGGCAAAGTGGAAAATTAGAATTCTTTTTCTATTTGGATACCCCATGTGTTTATGATGTGTCAATCAGGTTACCCACAATTATATAGGCACAGCCTGTGAACAGAATGACCATGCCTGGTGAATAATTATGACAGGAATATTCTCAAATCTATATAATTCTGTCTAGGAATTTGGATTACTAGCGCTATGTGTCTGTGGTTTCTAATATCACTAGGAACGAGTCACGGAACTGTAACCTAGTAACTAACTTACCTGTTGATGTGCAGAGATGTACATATATAATTTTAATGGTGCCCATTACACTCAGGCTTCCATTATCGCAGTATTTCCACTCAGTCATAACTTTATGAAGAATTCCCCTGTTGGCTAATATTTTCCAGGCTTAATCACACTCTTGAGGTGAACTTTTTCAATTAAACTCCACTTAAGGCAATTTTGAGCTCTTTGAGTGAAGGGGAAAAAAAACACATGCCAGACTCTTAACTGTCCAGCAGGTTCCGTTTTTGTAAATGTTTATTTAACATGCTAACAGTCACACTTTACGAATGAGCTGGCCTGCCTTACATCTGAGCTTTTGCAGCAATAGAGGCAGAGACAGGCACTTGCTTTTGTGCTGAGAAGTCCCCTCCGCTCTTAACTCCTCTGCTCTAGGAGAGTGTTACAGCAGGGAACTTGCTGGGAGGTTGAGGACCATTTAGCATCCACAAAGATTTTGGTTAAAGCCTTGCTTATTCTCCTTGTACCTGGCAGAGTTTTCCACTCTGGGACTAAAGAGAAGAAAGCCTTTGGATTACTGATCCAGTTTGAGCTGGATAGAATGGGACTGGAGAATGGACTGTTACCATTCTTTTCAATCATCCCCCAGTTGTTCTTTCGAAACTATTCTGGAATGGCAGCCTCTGTCAACAGTGTTACTTCTAAGGAAGAAAAGGAGCGTCCACATCTAGCTCAGCACAGTTGGCAGGCAATGCCTCCTGGCTTCTGGTCCTGACTGGTTCACTCTTTTTCCAGCAAATGCTTTCTAGTCACTCTGGACATCTTCATCTGGATAATTGGCATTAGGATGGACTCCAGGGCACACACAGCTATCTTTGGCAGCACTGCCAGCCAAGGGGAGGACATTGGCAAACTATCCCCAAGGCTTCTCATGTCCAGATTCAGTGCAGTTGACAGCTGATAGAGACTTTCTTGTTGATTCCAAAGATACCTTCCTAGCACAATTGAACAGAAGAGATGAATGGCTGTCCTTGATTGTAAAGGTCTTTTCTCCCCCAGGCAATGCTGTCATATGTATATGATAAACCATGTGAAAATAGTTTCCCGTGGACAGACAAGATGCCCTAGCTCACAGACCACTCCATTTTGACAGATCTCAGCTCCATCTCCTCATCCTTAGAGAAGCCTGGACTCCACTCCCTGCAGAGGAGACGTTCACCCGATGTGTAACACTTGGATTGATCTCAGAGTCTTGGGGGTGCACTACATAACCCCTGCCATCCTTGCTGCCTAGCACACTGTAGACAGTCCCCTTCTAGAAATCTCTTGATTATTCTTTGAATTTTAGTTAATGGTGTGTGTGTGTGTGTGTGTGTGTGTGTGTGTGTGTGTGTGTGTGTGTGAAAGCCTCCATGACTTTTCCCATTTAAATTAGTCTCCATGAGTGCATGCTCTCAGACTTCCATATGCTTCCTTCTTAAAGTAACCTCACATCAATTTGTGGGATTTCTTTTGTCAATAATTACATCTATATTCATTTCATGAATGTCTCAACCCCATGTGCACCCAACATTTGACCACACAACTGACACATAGTGGGATCTCCATCTTTATTTCTCAGGTAAACACAGGGATGCATGAACACCTTTAAAAATTCCAAAAGGGAAGCCGGGCGGTGGTGGCACATACCTTTAATCCCAGCACTTGGGAGGCAGAGGCAGGCAGATTTCTGAGTTTGAGGCCAGCCTGATCTACAAAGTGAGTTCCAGGACAGCCAGGGCTATACAGAGAAACCCTGTCTCGAAAAACAAAAACAAAAACAAAAAATTCCAAAAGGGAATGGCTATGCCAGAGTCCAGCCCAGCTCTGCCAACATGCTCTTGCATTGCAAGCATCCATCTGGTCTCTTTATGGTGCTCTAACCATGTCTAGTGAATGAGTTTACATAGGAAACAATCAGGAAATAACTGGAAAATTTTTGGCTAAGGCCAAGGTCTATGTAAAACATCACCTGAGCATAACCTGTAAACACAGAATGGACTTCCTAGGTCCGCTTTTACAGAGAAAGACAATGAGACCCAGAATTCTTTGCAGCTTCCAGCAGGTCCTCTCCCTCCCCCTCCTCTCATCTATTCTTCCTGTGAGGAGAACACTGTCTGGAAGGTAGAGAGCATAGCAGAAAGTGGAGCCTAACTGGGGAACCACAGAACTGAAAGATGGTGACAAAACCCCCCTGAGGGAGTCCCTATAATATCCCCACAGGAGCAAGACCTCTTCTTCCTCATAGTCCCTGGTAACTCTCGCGTTCTCTACTCTAGAAAGACAAATCGGATCAGAAGAAACTCCTAAATGTTAGCCATTCTATCAGCATAGTTGAGTCAATTAGACTGCAGGGGCCTGAATCAGTGTCTGAAGCAGACAGCTCATCTGTGTCATTTCTAAGTTGCTTGGTCAAGTTATTCAACTTTCTGTGTCTCTGTTTTAATGTCTATAACATGGGGATCATGGTGCCTGTCTCTGAGGGTTATTGTGAGGATGCAAGTGATATGATTATGTCTTCCTGTGTGTAGTATACGAGAAATGCTTGCTTAGAGCGAATATTTTTCAATCTTCAGTAAACATGTTAAAAATCTCTCTATGTGCCTATGTGACTAAGGTAGATACTGGAGAATTGTAGTGGGAAAAGAAAGAGCAATTTAATAAGTGTAAGGATTACATATTGTGCTATGAGATATCTAGGAAACATTACAAATAGTAGAACATATGAAATGTGAGTGGAAATATCACTTTGCAGGGAGAGCATCTTTGGAGGAAAGACATGAGGACTGAAGGGGCCAGTCAGATGCAGAACGGAGAAACACAAAGTAAAAGGAGCCAAAGCCTTGTCTCCAGTATGGAGAGGTGCGCTTGCAAGCATTTAACAAGAAATGAGACGAGATCTGAGGGGTGTCTCTAAAGGACCCTTCTGGGTGCAATGTGAAGAATGCAGTGCGCCTTATGAGTGAAAGCAGAGACACCAGTTGGTAGATTCTCCAAAGATGGTTGGGTGGAAGACTAAATGACGCTGGGGTGGGTGAAGGGAGAGGAGCAGACATATCCAAACGATGTGAGAGGATGAGCAGTGGATTGAGCAACAGGAACGGGCTCAGAAGCAGGCAGTGATGGAGGCTCGGTCTAGATTCTGCCTCGAACTATGTCGGGAACTCAGCACAGGTCCAGGTGCAAACACAGACTCTGGGACGTCAGGGGTTTGGTTTGGGCTTTACAGAGAGGGGAGCAGAGCAGATCCCAGAATCAGAAATCCTTTGGTCTAGTAAAGTGTAATCCTCTCTGGACAGTTTTGAGAAGAAAGCTCGAATTTATCTGAAATGGTGAAGTGCGGAGTTTATGAGAGAAAGAATGTCCGATTTTACCGCTGCCCTTCACACCTCTGTAGACAGAGTCCTGTGGGATGTGACGTTGTCATTGTTGCTTTTGCTGTTGTTGTTTTTGTTGCTGTTCTCCTCCCACTTCTCTGACCAATGCTGAAAGAGTAGTACGTAACCAAAGACAAAATGGAGTCCCTTGTGTCAGGAGGGAAAGTGAACCTTTAAACTAATATAAGGAACTGAACCGTTGGCCCTAGCTACGGGGCCAGCTCTTCCTGGAACAATCACAGAATGGCCCAACGCCCTCTGAATGTTCCAACGCCCTCTGTGGAAAGTTTCAACGCCCCAGGAGGTTGCCTAAGGTAGCATGTGACTTAACTGTTAGGTAAATTACCTCCCCCTCCCCCCTGCCCCCCCCCCCGAGTTTGTGGTTCTTGCCTTTATAAGCTTTGTAAAATTTCGGGTCAGGGTCGACTCCCCTGTCTCCTGCGTGGGATACGGGTCGGGTCATCGTCCCAGAGCTCCGATTAAAAAATCCTCTTGCATTTTGCATCAAGACGGATCTCTCGTGGTTCTTGGGGTGCGTGAACAGCCCGTGTTTGGAGTAGGGGTCTTTCTGGTTTGCTCTTACAATGCCAAGACACTTGCTTATTCCCCGAGATGCCATCCCTCACCTTTACCTCCTTGCTTCTTCTTTTTTTTGACATTTGAGGCAAACGGGGAAACACCCCAGGAGCTTCTCCGAGAGCCCGGTGCACTGGCTTTCCCTCTTCACATTTCTGGTCCTCCCTCCCATAGTTGCTCATCCCATTCCTCCTCCTCTTGCCTCCGAGAGGGTGGTCCCCTCTACCAGACCTTCCTATTCCCTGGGGCCTCAAGTCTCTCAAGGGTTAGGCACATCTTCTGCCACTGAGGCCAGACCTGCCTCCTCTGATGTATATACGCCAGTCCTTGGACCAGCCCTTGTGTGCTGCCTGGTTGGTGGCTCAATCTCTGGGAGCTCTCTAGGGTCTGGATTAATTGAGACTGCTGGCCTTCTTATGAGGGCTCCCTTCCTTTCAGCTTCTTCAATCTTTCCCCTAATTAATTCAAGCATAAGGGTCCCCAACTTCAGTCCAATGGTTGGACCTAAGTATCTGTGTCTGTCTGGGTCAGCTGCTGGTAGGGCATCTCAGAGGACAGTCATACTAGGCTCCTGTCTGTAAGCACACCATAGCATCAATAATAGTGTCAGGCCTTGGTGCCTAACCATGAGATGGATCCCAAGTTGGGGCAGTCATTGGTCCACTTTTCCTTCAGTCTCATCCCCATTTTTGTCCCGGCGGTTCTTTTAGGCACAGTAATTCTGAGTCAGAGATTTTGACTGTGGGTTGGTAACCCAGTCCCTCCACTTGAGGCTCTGTCTCTCTACTGAAGGTGGGCTCTTTGAGTTCTCTCTCCCCACTGTTGAACATTTTGGCTAAGGTCATCCCCACTGAGTCCTAAGAATCTCTCACCTCCTGGGTCTCTGGTACTTTCTATAGGATTCTCCCAACCCCCACCTGTGGGAAGCAGGCGTAACCACTGAGCTAAGATGGCACCCAGGCTTAGTGCCAAGCCTCGTAACCCCATCCTGTTTACTAAAACTTCTGAAAACGGCAAGCTGAGTCATCCGCGCCTACCGCATGATCTGAAACGTCAAATAGCCTTACCATAGTGTTAGCCAATGATCTGTTGTCCTGCCTACGTGTGCAACTCGTGCTAGGGGCAGGATGATGCTGATTGGAGAGCAATGAGTGGAGTGAGATGATGTAAGAGGGCTGTGTATATACTGAACTGCCTTGAGGGTGATGGGGCATAAAGGAGTTCACTGCAAGAATTCACTGAAGGAGTTCACTGTGGGAGATTGCTGAGAGAGCACTGTTACTGCCTTGAGTAAAAGATTGAGATTGCTGTTGAAGAACCTACCTTGGCGTGAGTGTCGTTATTCCCAGTCTCTGCTGGTCAGAGATTGGGGTCAGGACACCCACCCACCACCTTCCCCAGGCCTTACCTTTTTGCTGCTTCTTTCATTTGAAGTTTGAGGCAAACATGCCAGGAGCTTCTCGCAGAGCCCTGGTTTCAGGAGGTTCACTTCTGTCAGCCACATTGTGTCTAGGGGGGAAATGGCAGCATTTACCTTGAAAGGGTGGTGAGGGT
This sequence comes from Mus minutoides, assembly GCA_902729485.2. Taxonomy (NCBI): domain Eukaryota; kingdom Metazoa; phylum Chordata; class Mammalia; order Rodentia; family Muridae; genus Mus; species Mus minutoides. The sequence continues at coordinate 380,674 of LR749596.1, read as the reverse complement.
GTTTTTATTTTAGTGTACTAGATGTGAGCAGCCCAATATCACTTTTATATGCTTTTATTTTTAACACAAATTTGAGGGGCAGGGGAAGAAGAGCATTATACCGGGAGTCAGATATCAGTGCCAATTGAAGGATTAAAAATCGCCTACTCGCCGGGCGTGTTGGCGCACGCCTTTGATCCCAGCACTCGGGAGACAGAGGCAGGCGGATTTCTGAGTTCGAGGCCAGCCTGGTCTACAAAGTGAGTTCCAAGACAACCAAGGCTACACAGAGAAACCCTGTCTCGAAAAAAAAAAAAAAAATCGCCTACCCTCTGTCCCTGGTTGATTTACCTGAGAAGGAAGTAGGGAAAGGAGAAGGTGGGTGATCTGTCCTTTCCAGATTCAATGGCCCATCAAATACAGGGCAGCATGAGGCGAATTCCCCACAGATGAAGGACATTCCCTGCTCTTTGCTTCCCCAGATGCTAGGCCTCCCTCCCTGCAAAGCAGCCCTCAGCTCTGATAGCCTGTCAGCTTGAGAGGGCTTTTGGTAAACTGCAGAGTATTGTAGAGACAAGAAACACTGTATTTCCACCTTCAGTGTCACCTTCATCCATCAGAGGCCACACATCTTGGAGAGGATTCCTTTTAACTAAGCCCTCTCAAATGTCAGGCCAGTCCAGTTTTGGTTCATTCAAACAAGCATTGTATACCTGATGGTAACTGACCCTGTAGACTTCTTTTATGACAAGTGTGATTTGAAAACAAGCCACAAGCAAAAGATAGATAGGAAAATGAGGCAGGTTGGTAACATACGAGAACAGTGGGGGGCTGGGAAGGGGACGACCCTGAACTGTTCCCTCTGTGGCCTCTCAGAGATCTGCAAACCTTTGTGCAGTTCATCAGCAAACTTAGCTTCTTCCACTGAAAACTGCTGGGATTAGGCCATTTCTTCAGGTTACTAGCAGCCTGTGAGACCCCATGCAGGGGCTCTAGACTCACAGGATATCTAGACAGGATCAGAAAGTACCATTTGGCCCCTTCACTGGGCTTGATACATTCCATTCAACCCCTCAGGAAAACCTCAAATAAGGAGTAAAGGAGAAGAAACATATCTCAGGTTTTTTTTATCTGTTGCTCTGATGAACACTGTAACCTAAAACAACTTGGGCAGGAAATGGTTTATTTGGCTTACAAGTTACAGGGAAGGCAGGGCAGGAACCTGGAAGCAGGAACTAAATCAGAAGCTTACTGACTTGCTCTTTGTGGTTAACTCGGCCTGCTTGCTTATAAAACCCAGGACTATCAGCCCAGGGGTGGCACCATCAGGAGGACAGGACCCTCTTATATCAATCACTAATCTAAGAAATCCACTCCCCACTCAGACATGCACACAGGCCAATTTGATGGAGCCTATTCCTCAGCTGCAGTTTCTACCTCCCTGGTAACCCTAGTTTTGTGTCACATTGACAAACGATCACAAGGCCACAGCCTGTGGAAGCTCTAATGAAGGAGTTCACCTTTCCCTGAAGGTTTCCTCTCGGTCTTTGAGTTGGAGCCAGGACAGGTGGCAGCCACCACCAGGAAGTGGTGATTAGCAGCGTAAGATCAGGTGAGACCTGCAGAGCGACATATTTCCTTCGTCATTCTCTGCAGAAGAATGAACAGATGGGGTCTTACGTCTCTACCACCGTTTTTATCAGCTTAACCTTGGATGTGAAGAGATGCAGAAATCTAAAACTTTGGGGGTACAAGGAACTTTTTGTTACTGCATCCTACCTCTAAAACAAACAAACAAACAAACAAACAAACAAACAGGTGAAAACCTCCCTAACCCAGGAAAATACAACTAGAACAAGAATGTAAGACCCAAAGACAAGGCTGCTCTTTGCAAAAAGAGAAATAATGGCCAGGACTTGCTTTTGAAAACATGTCTCTATGGAGTACATAATGCTTTGGTGATTATTTACAATTGTTCATAACCATAGCAGTAGCCACTACTGTCCTGGGAACATCTCAGGTAGAAGAAGATGTTAGCTTTATTAGGAGGTCTCCTGTGTCTCAAAGCAGGACACAGGCTGCCTTCCCCTTTTGGGATCCTATTTTTCCACTAATTTACAACAAATGCCAGTTGTGCTTGAGTTATGGCCCAGGCCAGGCACTCTGCTCTGCACCAGAATAGTATCAGGACACCCCAGCCTGTGTTCTGTCTTACATCTTATGCTAATGTGAGTTTTTCAATGTTTCTTTTTATGTCCTTCTATAATGTGAACCAAATCCATGAATCCAAACTGTCTCCTTCCACCTGTGCACACATGCTAACCCATTCACTTTAGAGCTCTGCACCAGCACATCTGCACGAGAGGTTAGCACTACTGTCCTCGGCCACCCCTTCATTCCCAAGTGACTACCTTGTCACAGCTCTCTCTCCTTCCGTCTACTTCTTTGAATCCCACCCAGATCTCAAGTGTCACTGCACGTGCATGCTCATGTTCCCTGGAAAGTGCTTTGGAGATACAAGATCCAGCCTGAGACCTTTCCTGCGGTGCCCTATGGCCTTCAGCACACATTGACACCACCACGGTCTAGCACCCACCTTTTCCCCACCTGCTGTGCCTGGGTTGCCCATGACATATAACTTCTGGAGTTTTCAGAAGGATAAATAGCCTTTACATCTTTGATATCCCCACCATGTTTGCTCCATCTTAGCCTTGAGATGTATAATCAAGTACTTGGTTAGTTGGTTAGCCATTTACCAACAATCAAAAAGAGCTACAAATACTAGCCAGGTGTGTGTCCTACCACTAGGGAGGCTGGAGCCCATGAGTTCTAGTAAAGCTTCAAAGAAAAACAAATAAGCACACAAAGCCATGTTCTAATCATGGTAAGGTATCTGCCATGACGCAGATGTTCCGAGTATGTCTGAATCAACCAAGCATGTCTTACCTATCACATTCATTTGAATCACAAACCTTTCTTTTCATTAGTTCTAACTATTGCTGAGCACCAGTAGCCAATACTTTAAAAATATAGATATCTTCCTAATGTATCTAACTACAAACCTACCTTACTAACTTTAGTTACTATGTTTAATTAAAAAGTATTTTAATGTCTTTTTCTGCTGTTTTGTAGCATAACTGTATCACATGAACTCTCTCTCCGTGTGTGTGTGTGTGTGTGTGTGTGTGTGTGTGTGTGTGTGTGTGTGTATAGTTTTTTCCCTTCTCTTATCTGCCTTTTCTGTCTGGTCTTATTTATGTTTTACCTAGTAGAACACAATTTCTGCATTGTTTTACTTCAATGGTGTCTTGATTATTTTTGGTCTCTTGTGTTTGTTAATAAGTTTAGGGGGTAAAAATTTCCATTGCCACCAAAATTATTGTTAGTATTGTAAGGGAGTTAACAGAAAGCTAAAATACACCAAAGATAGCCACTATCTTTACCATACTGAGTTGTATGAGATATATCCTCCTAATTAAAATACAGTGGTCAAATTGAAAACCAAAACCAGGATTCCCCAAGTCATATGACAGTCAACTTCAGGTTAAATGTAAAATCTAAATGTAAAAATATTAAAGAATAGATTACCTAGAAACATCAGGCATGTGCTTTTAACATCACAGAGTGGAAAAGTCCTTTGGAAAGGCAACATGGAACTAATTAGAAAAGAAACAATAACTAGGATTTCACAGGGTTAAATGGGACACTATGAGAAAGTAGAAAAGTCAGCTAAATGGGACAATAAAAATTAAAAATACAACAAAACAAGAGACTCAGAAAGCATCATATGGTGGTTAAGAGGGGGTTATGGCCGAAATATAGAAAGAAATCTTGCAGAAAAGTAAAAACAGACAGAAAAACCCAAGGAACAACAAGCTTCAGGAAGAATTTAACAAAGGAAATTCAGTAGCCAATTCACATCAACCAAGGTGCTTAGTGGAATTTTCCATTCAGGAAATTAAAATTATAAGAGTCCATAAGACACCTGCCATAAAGATTAACACAACCAAACTCTGGTAATAATGTGAATAGACAAGAATGTTTGTAGAGTAAACAAAAGTTTGGGCAAGTGTTTGAGAAAATCCTTTAGCTTTTGCTTCTAAAACAAAAATGTGTATGATCCATGACTGAACAAGCCTTCATCCTCATCAGAAGTTAGACTCACTTCTACCTTACTGAGCTTCCTTGCAGTAAACTACATAAGTACGTTGTTCTCCCTATATCTGGGGAGAAGATATATAACTGTGAAAACAGATGATCCCTTTCTACATGAACTGACTGGTGACTTTCACATTGGTAAGTAAAAGAATCCAGTCAATGTGTACTGGATAGCTCTACCCAAGTAGAAAACAAACAAACAAACAAACAAACAAAACAAAACAAAACAAAAACCCCAGGACCCATTTGATCATGATAGAGAGGAAGAAAAAGGTAGCAACTAAACAGTGTGGTATGTTGGACAGTGTTGATGATGGTCCAGGGGTCACTCAGATGTATACTAGGTCATCCATCAAACTGCATGCGTACAAGCACATTTTTCCATATTTACTTTGTATTTAAACTTACTCCTGAATCAGATATAATTCACCTGTACTGAAGTTTTAGAGTACTTCTAAAATTAACTAATACACTATGTTCTCTCCATTGACTCCAAAGGGATTAAAAATCATACCACTTGGCATATTCTATAAGCTTTAAAGGCTTGAAAAACAGCAGATGAAGAGGTATCACTCTGCCTTCATTCTCTTTCTTGAAAGATGATGCAATTTCCATATGAAAGATGCTCTTACTGAACTAGAAAAAAAAAGTGTCATGCTTATCAAGGGCAAGAAAGTTGACAGCGAAGAATTACATAGAAACAACCCTTATTATATGAACCCTCATGTCTCTGCTCAGTCAAATGCCTGGCCAAGACCCCTTCCTTTGTTGGCTACATATTCCCAATTTGCTATTCCTTATTCCAAGTTCTATATTACGTGCTTAGCCACTGCTTCTTGTAGTCCCTGTTTCTGTGATAGCTCTCAGACCGCAGGACACTTGTATCAAGAACTTTCCCATGCTTTTCTCCTGTCCCTCTGTCTCATGTCAGTTTCTGTCTCCATCACTGTCAGGACCCTAATGTCCTGCTGCTCCTGCTCTGTTAGTCAGTTTTCCATCACTGCATCAGACAACATGGGTAGAATCAGGTGTTCTTGGCTCCTTCATTCTGCAGGCTGCAGCCTGTGACTGGTTGATCCCATGGCTTCTAGCTTTGGCTGAGACCTCACATCCTGGCGGAAGCATGTGGTAAGCAGACCATCAGTTTCATGAACAGGATGCAGAGTGAAGGAGGTAGAGAATCTGGGACCAACTGACCCTTGAAGGACACATTCCCAGTGACCAGAATACTTCCCACGAGGCTTCAGCTCCTGAAGGTTCCAACATTTCCCCCACAGTGCCAAGCAGAGGACTGAAGATTTTTTTAAGCCACATGTGGCTTAAGGGAATCCAAATATTACTTGAGTTTCAAAAAATATTTGGGACATGTAAAAGATCCAAGATATGTAGAGAGGGGTTGGTGTCTTTTCTGACCATGCCATCATTATCATTAGCTAGCATTTATTTGCTAGTTGTATGACTTTGCCATAAACCTTTGCCATCCATTGGCAGTCCTGGATTTAATAAAGCCTTGGTGTTTGGCCTGAGGATACCACTGGCCATTTTAACTCAGACCACTCTGAGCTCTGCGGGCTCCTTATTACTTCTTACCCATTCGTCTCAGTGATGCCCACATTCATCCCCTTTCCCATTTTATTTTCTCTTCAACCTACAAGATTATGACTTACACTCTTAATTGCAAAGAAGTCCTGCACTTATTGCCCATGTCATAATTTCTGCCTATTTTCACTTTTCTGCCTTCCTTCAATATGAATAAAAACCTCAGGATTTCATCTCTCTTACCCTCGTGGCTTCGGCAGCCTTCTCTACTGCAAGGGTGACTTCCAGTTTGTTTGTTCATTATCAGATTTTCTTTGATGTTTACTAAAGTTTCTCCTGAGAAACTTAATCAAAAACTGCACGTAAGGCAAAGCCCGCTCTGACTTTAAGAGAGACTTTTACTTCCATATTTTATTTCCTGTTGAAGCTGTGGGCATAAGACTCATCATTCTGAGATGTATCTTTCAGCAATGACATACACATAGGATGAGGGGAAAGATACTATCATCACGGAGTTTCTTACATAGCTCCTTATTATACTTCTCTTTGAAATTCTGAACCTGTTACAGCATTGTAAATCTGATTTATTATAGCTTCAATGAATCTAATAATTGTTGGATTCACATTGGCTATTACACTAAGAAAAAATGATGACCTAATAATACTTTATAAAACATAATCCCAGATTCTTAAGGGGGGAAAAAAGAGCAAAGACCATTATTTGAAAAAGCCAAAAAGAGCAGACTTAGATTTTCTTGGTAATTCCAGGGAAGATAAGGTGGGCCTTTCACAATTTACAAACTTATTCAAAAGTGTTACATTTCTTTTTGTTTTGCTGCTTTTTTGACTCACAAGCAAAACTGCATGGAAGGTCAGGAGATCTACCTCAGTATGCCCATGCTCCACACGGATAGTGTCTCACACTATCGGCATCCCCCAGGAAAGGGGTCCATTTGTTAGTGCTAAGGAACTCACACCAACTAGATACACTGCATGGCCAACCTAACCTACCCTTCTACAGAAAACACCAACAGTCCCAAGGTCAAGAGTCTTTTCAAGCACTTGGAAGACACCTTTCACAGCCATAGAACAAGACTTCTTAATTTTCATACAGCTGATCACCTGGTGGGTTTCCCCCAGCAGTTAAAATAGCTTTGAATGAAAATTTAAAGTTTCTTACATCAAGAAGTATTCATACTGTGGTCAGTGAGATGCCTCAGTGGGTAAAGATGCCAGAGGACTAAACCTGTCGGCTTTGATACCTGGAATCCAATGATGGAAGGAAAGAACAGAGTTTTACAAGTTGTCCTCTGACCTCCACAAGCACATTGTGGTACACACACACACACACACACACACACACACACACACACACAGGGACACTGAGAGAGAGAGAGAGAGAGAGAGAGAGAGAGAGATTTTAAATTATATTTTAAGATGAATGTTAATAAGACCATGGCCATTCTCTCCATTTCCTCTCCTAATTAATATCTATTTCTATATCCTGTTGTGTGATGTTAGTTGGCAGAGTTTTTAATGTTCACATCCACTATGTTTTTTGAGATTGATTTCTTTGTTGTTTTAAAGACAAAAATCCCAACATTTTCACTCTGGCTTTGGGGGGTGGACTTGCTCTTTTATTTTCGTGTTTGCTTTCAGCAATTTCTTTGAGCTTATCCGTGTTAGGGTGGATAACATGGTGGTGAGGAGTGGGTAGCTTTGTCAGGCTAGTGACAAGCTGTGCCATTCAGAAGTTATGCCACACAACAGATCTAGGGCAAGAGGTTTATTTGGGGAGTGAGAGCGAAAAGCTGTCTTACAGTAGGGACATGAAAGATAGAGACAGACAGAGTGAACAAGACAGAGAAGGAATGCGAGGGAGGGGGCAGGGCCTTTATGCAGTCACACCTGGCATGGGCGAGTGATAACATACGCTGCTGCTGCTGAGTCCCGTAGTGGAACACCTAATTTACAACAATCAGGATCAGCCACTTTAAAATCTTACATATTAATCACGTGAGTACATTATAACTTTATGATAAATAATCTAGAGAGTTGAATATGTTCTCTAGTTTTAAATTGTTCTTAGCATCTATAGTGGATCTTGCCTACGAACTGGTAAAGCACTACTTTTCAATCCTTCCTTGACCTTATTAACCACAAATTAGTTGGATGCTCACCATAAACCAGGTACCCTTTTAGAACTAGAAGAAGGGTATGCTGTGATCAACGAAGCAGACAAGGGTGCCTGATGTCATGCAGCTCACACATGAGAAGACACAGATAATAACAAAGACACTTACATATGTCAGACGAAGGGCAATGAGCCAAGGCACAGAGTGACAGGGCAGGGTGACATTTGAGAAATGGAGGTCAAGAAAGGCCTCTGTTATCGGGTGACAATTGAGCTCAGGCTTTAAGGGAGTGAGGACACAGTTCAGTCAACTAAATAAACAAGTGGATGGAGTGTGGGGATGTTGTGGGGTCGCTGAATTGAGGAGATGATAAGGAAAACTGGGTGCAGCCAGTCCGACTGGATCAAGACTTCTAGAGAGTCTGGTGTCATGGTTCACTCCTCTTACACATTTAAACACAGTAAAACTTTGGTGGAAAGGTTTCAATGTGACAATAACCATAATAAAGCTTTAGGCGTAGCTTTGTAGAAACTTCCTAGCAAAGTAGCAAAGTACCTGTGGCCTTTACAACAAGAATGAGTTCTATTGACTGATAACAAGCACAGAGCTAAGGTCTGAATAGGAAAGATTTGTAATAAATATAAAGATAGATTCTATTGGTTAAGGATGCAAGGTACAGGTTCATAAGGATGGGCTTTATTCACTGAGAGACAAGGCTCAGAGTTAGAACCTAAACAAGGCTCAGGATGTGGGGAGATTTGAGAAGACTGGCTTCATAGAAAGTGCAAAGATCACTAGGTTATCAGACAACATCCACTCCAGCCTTTTGGGTGACCAAGTGTCAGTCATTTCCTTGTTAAAGAAAATAGGCCCGCGTGATGGACAATCCTGGTTTCTCCAGTGCTTGCCCTAAGCTGTGTTTCCTACACTGGGCAAGGACCGTACTTCACAGGATGCTGAGAGAACACACACAAGAGCCTCAGAGCAGTCCTGGATCAGGGCAATCAGGGCTTCTGGGAAGAAGCAGCATTAAATCCTAGAATTTAAAGAAAGGCAACAGGAGACCTTGGCTGACTGTAACTTGACCGAGGTATGGCTACCAAGACTTAGATCAAAATTATTTTGGGTTCTTCTTTGGATGCATTTCTGGGTGACATCTGAATCTTAAATGAAGTAGAGTTTCCTCCTTAATGAGGGAGAATTTCATCCAATCAGTAATAAAATCTGCACTGAGCACAAAGGATGCATAGGAGCAAGCCCCTTAGTATGGCTGCTTTGAGTAGGACACCAGCGTCTCCAGGAAAACCAAAGCAAGGAGTCTGCCGTGTCTGAAGCCTAGCAGCCTCAGGCTCAGAGCCAAACTGTGGCTGGGGCCACTCTGGGGTCTCTACTTTGGCAACCACATGTGACAGGACCTGTCCACCTCCATAATCATGTGAACCTCTGAGAATGGGACCTAAGCACGAAGATGCTAAAAGCTGAGTTCAGGCGGTTTCCAGAAGCCCCTGATGGTGTGCCCTGCATACAGCAGGCATTTGTATTGTAACCATTCCACAGACTGGAACTCCTAGGTCAGAGTGGTCCTTTGCAGGACTGGGCTTTGATAAAAAGCTCTTTTTGTTACGCGGAGCTTTGTAGATGTCTGAATAAGCTCAACTGCATACTCCATCTCTTCTTCAGAAATCCAGTCTGTGTAGAAAGAAGGCATCCTCGTGTGGCAGAAAGGATACTGCAGTGGTACATGCTCTTCTTGTAAGAGTTTGATCCCCCACTTTGGGGACTTCTATCTAGATGCCTCATCTAAACCTAATGAAGTCCCAAAGGCCCCATCTCTAAAGGCCATCAGATTGACGATTAGGAAATAATTTTAGCCCTCAATAGGGTGGTGTCTGGGATGGGTCTACATTCCGTCTACAACACTGTTTGTCTTTTGTTTGTTTGTTTGTTTGTTTGTTTGTTTTTGTACTGGGAACATCTTTCTGAATCTTCTACTTACCTCTCTCCCCTGCCCTCTCTACATCCCTTCCAACGTGCTTCTACTCCCAGGGTCCAACATGCCTGGTTTAAAGAGCCTTGAGGTAAAGAACTGGTGTTAGAGAGGAAACGTGTCTGCCTTAGCAATGCTGATGAGTCTGGAAGCCTTGATGTTGACAGTTAACAGAAATCAGCATCATCTCTTCAGGGCCTTCCATCCCAGCCACATGCCCTGACTCACTCCCACATAACCCAGCTTAGGGCCTGATCCCAAGCTACCACTGACACCGACTTCCTCAGTGCACAGTGGTACGATGCCGTTGACACAGCAGTGCCCAAGAGCCAGTCTGGGCATCAGTTCACAAGCCCACTGTGGTTGCCTGGAATGGTCCTTGTGCGTATTCACACCACGTGTGCCAAGGCAGGCCTTGATGTTTTCCTGAAGAGCCCATCACCAGTTCACCTCCAACCCCAATTTTCTAAACTAGAACCATTGTGACTCACTCCTCTGTCACCTTCTCCTTGGATTGAGTGACACCCACAGAAGACTTTCCTGTTTCAGGGGCTCACCTACTTCCCTGATCTTTCTATGTCCTTTGGTAAACGCTAACAGTGGGGGGGGGGGTGTACAACTGGGAACACATTGTCATCCACTTCAATAGTCCCCACGACAAGTCTCCATTCCATCATCGGTGAAAGCTTGGACAGAGTCACAGCCGTCCTTGTTTGCCGTCTTAATCACCACCACGCTGCTCAGCCAAATAGCACTTGTTTGTTGCTAATGATTCTAAACGAAACTGGGAATTGATGTTGACAAAACACAAGCTGTTTAGGTTTTTGCAAAAGCCAATCCAATCTTCCCAAACTCAAGGCTTTACTAGAAACCCACAATTGAAGCTCCAGTCATGGACAAAAAACAAAAACAAAAACAAAACAAACAAACAAAAAACCCTTCTGGCTAATAGGCAGGGTACTAGATAAGGAAAAAAAAACCACTGAGAACGTAAGAAGGCATCTACAAGGCCAGGAAAATGTCACCTAGGAAGGAGCTGAAATGGGCGGTCACCAGGCTATCCATGCCATGTGCCCTGGAGATGCTCTCCACAGCAGACTGCTAAAAATAACACCTCATTCAGGACAGCTTAGCCAGGGGACTCTGTGTACTTCAGAGCTTAAATGGGAATACAGTAGGCACAAGAGACAACACTACAGAGATCCGGGCAATTTTGTAAACGGGGAGAATTTATAGAGGGAAGTCGGGAGCCATTCAGGAGATTTAAGCAGGAAAGCGATTTCAATAAAGGTGTGATTCAGGAAGATTAGGTTGGCATATCAGGACAAGAGCTATTCAAAGTCCCTTATATGGAAACAGAGATAGAAGCAGTAAAAATAAAAGACAGAAGAGTCAAAAGGAGCAAATAAGAGCTTCCCATCTTTCCTCCTCTTCCGAGGCAGTTACAGGACACGAGCTTCTTTGGCTCATTAGGTTCAATTGCTTCTCTGCTCTCATTCCCTATTCATGAATGCTGAGACGAATGCCTGCAGCCCAGGGAGACCCTGGCAGCCCAGAGACCTCTTCAAACTTCTCTTCACACCGTTGTTGAGCAAACGGGCACTCCCAAGACAATAGCCCACTCTCCAGCCAAACCATCTTGAACCTCCCACTGTCTCCTTTTCTGGAACACTTAAAAGTCTTATTCATTCTTCTGGGAATAAAGGGATGGGGGGGGGGCTCCTGTCTGCTAACCCTCATTCAAGACAGCAGTAAGGTTCCACCAAGGATGCCTAGAGGACTCAGGGCGCCTACAGGTTTGTTTATTCAGGATTGAAACGTCATCACCAAATGTAGTCAGAGTTTCCCTGTGGAACAGAGAAGCTTAAGGAGTCTAGCCAAAGCCTAGATGTCAAAAGGCAATATTCCCCCAGCTATTTACCCCTCTCTATGAGCTATGAAAATCCAGCTAGCATCTTCTGGCAGGGAAGTGTGTCTCTCAGATTCTTAACTCAGCAGTCTCTGTCCCTCTCAGCCCTGCTACTTGCCGGTTTTGTCTGGATGGCACAATGTCATTTAATTCCCTGGTGGCAGGCATCATGTGAATTCTCTCTCCAAGCAGATTATAGACTCCTTCCAACCAGGGAACTCCTTCCATGTGTCCTTTGAGTTAGTATGTTAAGACACTGTGACCCATGCTGAAGTTAAGCTTGGCTTTTGCAAGCCCCAGATCCCACCCTGCTTGCTGAAATGGAGCCATTCCTGGGTCTCCTGAGCCCTGATGGAGCCGCTCATCCCTCATGCCCAGCAGATACCCGTGACTCTTCCTTCCCTGGAACGATAGAGACAAACAAAGAACCCACATCTGCCATCCACCCTGCAGTAGGAGTGCGGTTTTCCTGTCCACGTCCTGACTTTCCAGAAGATTGGCAAAGCTCATCTTTGCCATTGAAAGTCACTCTGAATTTCTCTGTCCTTCATCACAGAATCTACCATCCATCTTCCTCTACTCCAAGCATGACAAACCTTCTGGACACACAACTCTTTCTTAGTGTTAGTGTTTGCACTATTTTCTGGGGGGAAGGGGAACAGAAATCAAGAATAGGAGGGAGAGAGGAAGAAAAGAAGGAAGGATAGGAAGGAAGGAAGGAAGGAAGGAAGGAAGGAAGGAAGGAAGGAAGGAAGGAATTTTCCTAACTACTTCATGCTATGTGTATTGCCTACTTATATGTCTGTGCAACTCCTGAGTGTGTGATGCCCAAAGAGGCCAGAAGAGGGCGTTGGATCCCCTGAACCCTGGAATTGCTGCTGATGGAATTGCTCTTGTACGAGTGCTAGGAAATAAGTCCAGGTCTCCTTTAGAAACAGCCAGTGCTCTTAACTGCTGAGCCATCTCTCCAGTGACTCCCCCATTCAGTCACATTTAAAAACTGCATGTCTTCACCACTTTCTCTGTTCTATCATCAAGAACTCTTTAATTTGGGCCAGCAAGATAGTTCATTGGGTAAAGGCTTTTACAACCCACTCTAACTACCTGAGCTCTAGTCCCAGGGCCCACGTGATGGAAGGAGAAAATGCAAAAGGTGAATACACACACACACACACACACACACACACACACACACACACAAATAAATAAATAAATAAATAAACAAATAAATAAATAAGTAAGTAAATAAATTCTTTAAAATTCCAAAAGCTTTCCAATGTTGAGTTCTTTCATTGTGATTCTCTTTGGACTCTCATTTCATTCTCAAGACTACTGTCATCGTAGGCATGGCTGTCTGGATGCCTACCACCCAAGGCCTCACAGAGAAGACCTGCAGTACTGACTCTGGGAATGTGGAGGTCAGGGTCGTCCAGCTGTCAGCTCCTTCCAGGTCACTGGGTAGAGTCTCTCTCTTTGCCTAAGATCACCATTTTCCAGGCAGCCCAGACCCTGGGCTTAGTTGCAGTGCTAAAGCATCATGACCAGGTTTATTCTGACTTGTGGTTCCAGGTGGATACGAGTCTATTATGCAAGGGCATGGAAGCAAGAAGCAGGCATGGCCTCTGGAGCAGAATGCTGGGCACTCACACCTTGAACCCTGAGCAGGAAGAAGAAAGAGCCAGAACTGGAAGTGGTTGAAGATTCAAACTCTCCAAGCCTCCTCCAGAGATGTACCTCCACCCACAGGGCCTCAGCTCTTAAACCCCCCGAAACTGTAAGTCATTTCTCCAATAAACCACCACACCCAACAGAACTGCTTTCAGGCGAGAAATTGATCTTTTGCTTCTTTCTTTCTTTCTTTCTTTCTTTCTTTCTTTCTTTCTTTCTCTTTCTCTCTCTCTTTCTTTTTATCTTTCTCTTTCTTTTGTCTTTCTTTCTTTGTCTGGTTGTTGTTGTCGATGATGATGATGATTGTTCTTGACAATATCTTGCTTTGTAGCCCAGGATAGCCTAGAACTCATTGTCCTTCTGCTTCATCTTCCCAAGTGCTGGAGTTACTGATTGACGTGACTGTGCTGACCTTTTATATTTTCATCTTACAAAAACTACAGATATTTTAAAAATAAGTCTTCAATATTTATTGGAATCTTTATTTACCGGGTGTTCTGCATTTTAATTTAGTAACATTGTCAACTCTATATCAATTTCTATTCACTCAGTGGCTGAGTGAGGTGATGTGAAAGGACCACAGCCCAAACAAAGACAACTACCTCTGCTCCAGAATTCTGTGAAGACCTGCAAGGCTTCCTTCATGAACATTACAGACTGCCTGTTTCTGCAGCATAATCCTGCTCTTCCTTCTCCCTCAGCAGAGACCGAGCCATGAAACCCTCTGTCATATGTATTCTAGCTTGGCACCTTTCTTCAAAGAACCCAGTATTCATTTCTTATCTAAAGCTCTTTGTTAAGTGCCCAAAGAAATACAGGAGATACCCTGATATGAGCTATGGAAATCAGTACGTGTGGAACAGGACAAGAAGCCACCAGGCCTGCCTATGTTTTATTCATGCAAAGGAAAAGGCACCTTAGACAACAAGGAAGTCACCACCCCAGAATTCAAAACGCCCTGAATAGAAGATTAGCAGACAAAATTAAAGGCATGACAAGGAAGAAATAGAAATGTCCGATATATACCTAGAAAACTTTAATGTAATTAGTAATCAAAAGCAAATTAAAGTGCATTATACTACCACTTTCCACTTATCTAGCTGATAAAAATATAGAAGAGATATATCCAGTAATAAAGTAGCCAGCTGTGTATTTCCTCTGGCAGAAGTTAAAATTGGGCTAGCTTTCAGGAAGCAAAGATGACACCATGTGCTCATCTTGGAGTCTAGAAAGTCTGTGGCTGATATTTAAGCTAAGGAAACAATCCAGTGCTTGTGTTCCCACAGGAGTAAACTGCATAAGGCGTAGAAATCAGAAACAACTGCTAAGACATAGCTTAAATATTTATGATACCCCTGCTACAACTACCATACCTTTCAGCTATTTAAAATACAATTAATTCACAAAGAAGTTATCTCTAACAGATTGCTACATGAAAACATTCAGATTTCATATCAACATATAAATCACGCTCCATTTGTATATGCAAAACACACAGATACATTCTGTGGCAAATATTCATAAATATTAATGGCTCACCTTTGGTAAGCATTTAAAAATAAAGCAATTTTTATTTGTTTTCATTAGTTGTAATGCTTAAATTTATTTCTGTCAGGAAGAGTGCTCTTCAAATGAATGATTTAAGAAACAAATGTTTGAGTAAGAGTGTGGCTGTGTAGTGGAATATGTGAGCACTTGCGAGCAGTTCCAGCACACACACACACACACACACACACACACACACACACACACACACACAGAAGGGATGAAATCACAAACCTTCCTGAGCTGGAGAGGGGCTCAGTGCATATAACTGCTCGCTCTGCAAGTGTGAGGTCCTGGTCTGCCTTCACGCGGCACCCACAAAAAAACTGAGCATGGTTGTGTCTGCTTGTCACCCCAGTATTGACAGGGAGGGCAGAGATGGGCAGATCTGCCCATCTCACTGGCCAGGCAGCTAAGCCAATGGAGAGCTTCCAGATTAGTGAGAAGCTTGTTTCAAGGAATATGGGAAAGAATGATAAAGGGGAAACCAAGGTACCGCTCTAGCCTCTGAAGCATCTCATTACATTCATGTGCATGCTGCATACACTATACTACACACAAAACTACACACACACATACACACACACCCTCTGTGACATATGCACCCAATTTTCCCCATAGATGTAATAGATGTATTTACTTTTACCTTTCTACAATTTTTTATATCCTCAACATCTCTAGACTCCTTTCAGCTCTTTATCCGTATTAGGCCTCTCCTTTACTTCTCATCAGCCCTTTCTCTCTCTTTTTTTTTAAATCCATGTGACAGATGTTTTTGCTGGTATGCAGGTAGCTTAAATGTCTAAGTGGTAGATATACTTTGCACACTGTAAACGTGAAATCTAGTTCAGATATAAATCTTTATTCTGTACCTACTAAGGAGGTGAGGTGAGAGCCCAAAACATTTTTAAAGAAAATATGAATATATCTTGATTCACAGATAGTATGATCATTTATGTTTTTTAAAGGTAAAAAAAAAATCTCCAGACCATCAATATGTGAATTTACCAAGCCTACAGCAAATAAAACCAAAAGAGTAAACTATGAGTGTTTCTGCTCACCAGAAATAAAGCAGAGTCAGAGATTAAAATTTATTAAAAAAAAAGATAGCACTTACAATACCTTCAAGAATTCAGAACATTTAAGATAAATCTTACGAAGGGTGTTTTAAAAATTGAAAAATTAAAAAACATTTACAAATAAATACAGGGAGAAATAAACATTATTTGGAGCTCATAATACTCAACATGGCTAAGACATTATTTTTTCCAAAAAATGTTGTATAGAGTCAATGCAATCACAAAGAAAATATAGTGGATTTGGGGATTTGATCATTTGCTTGCTTGCTTGCTTGCTTGCTTGCTTGCTTGCTTGCTTGCTTGCTTGCTTGCTTGCTTGCTTGCTTGCTTTTAGGTTTTAGTCAAGATCTCCATGTGCAATTCAGGCCACATTTACACATGAACTTGCAATTCTCCTGTCCTTGGGTTCCACGTGCTGGAATTAGACACCTGTGCCACCATTCCCAGACTCCTGGGGATTTTCCACATGGAAACAGACAAGCTAATGTTAGCATCAATTGGAGGATGCCAAGAACTTACAGAGTAGTCACAACAGCTTTGATGAACACCGCTGCAAGATACACACTGCCAGACTTCCAAATTTATCTAAAAGGAAAGGGGAGCAAAAATGATGCTTGCTGGAAAGAAGCCAAATGGATGAATAAAATAAGATGAATAGAATAGAATAGAATAGAATAGAATAGAATAGAATAGAATAGAATAGAATAGAATAGAATAGAATAGAAGAACAGAACAAAACCAAGTCTAAGGTGTAGCTCAAGAATCAAGGAAAACATCCTTTTTTTTGTTTGTTTGTTTTGTTTTGTTTTGTTTTGTTTTGTTTTTTTTGGTTTTTCGAGACAGGGTTTCTCTGTATAGCCCTGGCTGTCCTGGAACTCATTTTGTAGACCAGGCTGGCCTCGAACTCAGAAATCCACCTGCCTCTGCCTCCTGAGTGCTGGGATTAAAGGCGTGCGCCACCACGCCTGGCTTGGAAAACATCCTTTGAAAAACATCCAATCTCCACTTAGATTCAACAGTTTCAGTATAGATAGATAGATAGATAGATAGATAGATAGATAGATAGATAGATAGATAGATAGAATGGATAGGCAAACAGATATGTGTTCCTATTATTTTATGTGTATGGATGTTTTGTCTGCATGTAGATCTGTGTACCACACGTGTGCAGTGCCCAAAGGTGACTAATCCCCTGGGGATGGAGTATCAGATGGTTGTGAATTGCCATGTGGGTGCTGGATATCGAACCTGTGTCATCTGGAAGAACAACCAGCGCTATTAACTGCTGAGACAACTCTCCAGACCCAGTTTATGTATTCAGGCCAAATTCATCTGTTCACTTTCTCCCAAATCAGTTCATCTTCCTGACCTGCCATTTCCTCTTGCTAACACAGTTATCATTTTGCCCACCCATGCTTGGAGCCATAATTAAATAACTAGTCTGTTTAGCACCTTCTTCTCTGACACGAACTTTCAAGTACCTAATCATAATCGCCACCTTCCTGTTGCTCATCCCCCTAGCCTGGCTGTGACTTTGACTCGCCATTCCCTCTATCTCAGTGCTCCTCTGTACACACCTCAGTCACACAAAAGAACCACTCCTCGAGCTCTGCAGACAGATGGAGATGCAGCCATGCCAGCTGCTCCTCTAAAACCCTACATTAACTCCTAATTTGCTTAAACTCCAAGATTTTCCTAATTTACTGAGCAAACTCAACCTAAAGAAAAATTTGAGTGCATTCATCTTATACCTCCCATTAGATATTTAAGCTTTCTGGGAACAAAAGCAAAAATCCCTTCATTTCTATGGTAGTAAAATTAGGAGGTTCAATACAAAGACCCCAAAGTCATCTACCCAGCTTTATCTCCAAACTCCGCTACTTAACCATAGTATATACAATGGTTAGACAACCAACGTGCCCTTTTCGGGTTTTCCAACCTGGCAATTGAACCTAGACTGTCTGGCAAACCCTCTAATGCCTAGGCTGTACTCCCAGCCATTTACCTTCTCCAGGTAAAATGAGGGACTTTGTATAAATGCATCTGACACAATGGCTGCTCTGAGTGCTTTGGGGTAATGGGGATCAGCATGTGGGGGGGGGGGCAAAGCATATCAAAAAAGACTTACGCACTGATAGTCTATGCAAATAGAAGAACAATAAAAGCTCTGAGGTTTGGAAAATGTTTATTATATTTTCTAACATCACTCCCTAGGACTGCTTGAACCATCCCGCAGCTGTCAATTATCCCTGTCGGCTTAGTCCTGCCCCTGATAGAATGCAAATTTCCCAGCATGGCGCCATCTCTAAGATTCGAAATTTCATTTTGCCATGACAGGTTTTTGTTTTTTTTTTTTTCCTGAAGATTTTGATGCTCTGAGACCCCTGCATCCTAAGAATTGTTCCTTTGTGGAATGTGGCATTTTTAATCAGGTAACCCTGGGATGGAGTGTAAGTCGGATATCCGTGCAGGCCACAGCCATTCTGGAAACGTGAATCCTGCTGTTAAGACTCCAGTGAACCCAGAGAGCCACAAGCTATTTCTAGTGCACTGAGAGCATAATAGTCTCTAGATCGAAAATGAGATCTATTTTAAAATTAATTCATCTTCTGAGAGACGTATGCCAACTGTGTCTCTGTCAACAACAGAATTGGATGACTTTAGGCTGGGAAGCAGGGGTGCTTTCTCCATCACGCCCAGCCCAAGCCACGCTGGTTTTAAGCCCACTCGAAATAGAAGATATGTATCAAAGTACATCCTTGTGGTGAGGCCACAGACAAATGCCTCCCTCCTCTGAGTATGCACATGCGTGTACACACACACACACACACACACACACACACACACGCACACACAAGTTTCAGTGATTCTTTTTCTATGCTTTATCAACCTCACTCTCCCTGGTGCAATATTTTCATTGAAAATTTATTGAAAATGGTTAAGCCCATCTTGTCCTTAAAGTTAAACACTGTGCCCTGGTATCGCTCTCTCTGCCAGCTGCCTTCATTGCCAATAGACTGAACACCTCATGAATGTTTGTTTCTGCCTGACAGCCCTTCTCAACACCAGGTTGAAGTCTTCATTCTTCACAGGAAACACTTTGAGGTAACTAGTTACCTGCAGGCAGCTGCATTCATTCCTCAGCTCTGATGGCACAATAGGCAAACCCTCCTTCTCAGGGCACTGCTTCCAGTTTTTAGGATAAGGCTGTCCTTTGACCTCATATCAGGTTTTCTTCTCCGTACTTTACACAGACTTGTCCTGATTCCTCCAGGCTAGTTTCAGACCCTCTTTTCTTCATGACGCTTTCCCCGAGAGACCTCAGCAAAACATAAAGTCACTGATTACACTGCTGACTCTGTCCTTGGTGCTCTGCATCCTGCCAAGAATTGCATATCATCATATCTGTTCCACATCTACCCAAATTCACCAAAGCTGCTCAAGGCCACAGACACTCCCCAACGTACAAAACCTGGTGAACCAAAGTGTTGTGGGTGGCTCTGGCGCTTCCTGTATTTTGGTGTTAATTCAGCCTTCCCAGCAGGGGTTGTCTGGAACAAGGAATGAGTTAAGTACTCAGGTGACTTCTTGTGTACCTTCCCCCAATGAATAAAGGGACCAATCACTGGGTGAGTAGGCAGACCTTCCAGGTTGGACAGAGGAAGAGAAGAAGCTGGAGAGAGTGAGGGGCTTTTTGGACTGGGATAGAAGAGGACAAGATGTAGGTAATAGTGTCACCCAGTTTCAATGGTGAATCCCCACCAGAGGATTTAGATTTAATATGGCTTACAAGTTTAGGATTCTAGTTGTTGCGCCCAGAGATTGAGTTCCCGTTGTTTCTGAACTAAGTTTGTGTGGTGTTTTCCTTCACTGGTGGTTCGACTGGGTTTCAGAGAGGAAGGTACAGTGGGTTTGCCAGCTGTGGGTTTGCCAGCTGGGCTACACAAAAGGCTGTGGATGTTTTGAAGTATGGGGCTGTCTTGGTAATGACCTGCCAGTGGGAACTTAGTGAGCTAGGTGGAGAGATTTTGGAGTTCTGAGATCAGAGAGTCTCTATGAGATAAGAACAGGCCAGTCATTGCCTGCCAGTGCATGGCTAGCCAGCCCACCAGGGCAGAGAGTAGCTGGGTATAGTGTGGGGACTTGCTGTTCCTTTTTAATGTTTCCAGCAGTGCCACCATATGTTGAAAAAACTGCCATATGTCATAACAGTATTTCATATAACCAGCCTCCAAAATATCTATGCCCTGTTTACTCTCACCTGCTTTAAGACTGCTAAGAACACATACATTGATCTAGAGATGAGCTGAATCATCTTTCGTGGGCAAACTGGCTCAGTGGGTAAAGGTACTTGCCACCAAGGAGAACCTGAGTTCCATTTCTCCAAAACCACATGATGGAAGGAAAGAACCAACTCCTTCAAGTTGTCCTCTAACCTTCACTGCATGCCATGCGGGTACACACATACACTGATACATATAAACATAAAACTCATCTTACACAAGCCCCCATTTTGTAATGAAGTGTTGTGTAGTGTACGTAATTTATTCCATTTTGTGGCATATAAGTATGCTTTTGTCCTTAGAATCAAAATCTTAAACATTCATAAGTTTAAGATCCTATATAGTTCTACCTAGCTGTCACCTCCAATGCTTATTAAATGACCACATCAGAAAATCCATATTCTCCTATACATCTCATCCTCAACTCAGTGCTTCCATCCTGGAGGCTTCACAATAGAGTGGCCCTGTGGGGGCTCTTAGTTCACTGACATTCACCAACCTCCAGCCCCGCATCTACATCAAAGGTGGCCATTCTATGATACGTTGCCTCCTTACTTACAACAGTCATATCGTGTCCTGAAAGTGACTGATACAATCTACAGTCACTAAGTAGTTTCAGCAGAGCCCTCACCTCCCTTGAGCCCAGTCCCCAAAATGTAGGAGCTTTCATTTCTTCCAAAAGTCACAAATATCATTTTCTCAGAAGATAGCCATCCTTTGGCCAGCAACTTCTTCAGATTCCACCACAGAAGGAATTTGCTGGCCTTCAGAAACTGGCATTATAACCTGCACTGTTCTTTTATCTGGGTTCCCTTTGGCATGATTGCATGGCAGAGCCTTGTTGGGAGAAATTAGAGAAAGAGAGGAGAAGAGAACAGAGGAGGGACCCTAATGAAGGCAAGTCCCCGATGCACTCAGAACTAGGACCCACCTCCAAAAGGCTCATGGCACCTTCCACTATTCCCTTAGGTCACCAGGCCACCTATAGTGCATGGGCTTTGGGGCACTCTCATCCATACCACAGCATCCACTGCACCTTCAGGAATAGGCTGGAGGTCCAGCTCATTTCCTATTTGTGACCGTTGCCATGGTTATGAAATGCTGCCCTCTCTAGTTTAAGAGCTAAAGCAAGATGTATTAAATCCATTCTTCCTAAATGTCCCATTTCAACCTCCCAAATCACATCCTCTGTTTTGGGTTGAATTGTGTCCTTTCCCCAAAAGACACATTGAAAAGTCCCTAGTACTTTGCAGTGTTGTGCCATATGCAGGTAGAGTTTTTCAGAGGCGACCAAATTAAAACCAGGTCTCTTCCACCAACCCCTTCTCTTAATATTTCTGACAATGGGGTTTCTCTTATGTGAAGAGGATCCTAAAAGAAAGAACAGTCAGTGTAGGCTCTAATGATGGTGACTGTGGAAGACTGGAAACGGGAATTCCCTTAATGGAGCCCTGAGCAAGGAGGCTCAGAATGGGTCTTAATCCAATATAACTGGTATCTTTACATAAAAGGGAAACTCAGACTCAGATGTACAGGAGACACATGTCGGATGAAGAAATGGAGATAAAGGGAGAAACCCACCTACTAATCAAGAAATGCAGACACCCTAATCAGGGCAGCAGACACCAGGAGCCAGTTCATGGTCAATAAGCTGCCCTTCAGTCTCCTTGTCCTCATGGGCTGAAAGGTGTTGGCTCAAAATCCATAAGCTGACATCTTAACCTTCCATGCCTCAGAATGCAGTTGAATTTGGTCTTTAAGTGGGTAATTAAGTTAAAGGAAGTTCCCTAAAATGGGGCCTAATCCAATCTCTCCAGTATCCTTATAAGATTAGGGCAGATGAGAGGCTCCCTGCTCAGAGAAAAGGTCCTGTGAGGACACAGGGAGAAGGCAATGTGTGCAAGCCTAAAAGACCAGCCTCAAGAGAACCCCAACCTGGTGACATGTTGATCTCAGACTTCCAGACCCCAGAAGGAGTAGAAATAAATCTTCTCTTGTTTGAGCCATTAGGTCTGTGGTATTTTGTGATGATAGCCCAAGGCACAAATAAATTTTCCTTCGGCCTTCTTTTAGTGTATATTTCTTTTTAATTGTACTAGACATGAATTTTCTTGTGGACAGTATATAATATTGCTTTTCATGACATAATAAAAAAAAATGCCCCATGAGGAAGTTTTACTCAGTAACAAAGAAGGGAAAATGTCCATGACCAACTTGTAAAGGAGAGTAGAGAGGCTGGGGATAGCTCTGATCAGAAGCTTGGCATGAGGAAAACCCTGGATCCAGTCTCAACTCTGACAAGTAATCTCCTATAGGCAGGAGAGATCTTTAACATTCCCTGAACCACACGGAGCACACACCTATGGATTCAAGGAGCAGATAGATTCTGGGTACCCCGAATGATGCCTGCTCCATTTCTACAATGTAGGGAGGTAGGAGCTCGTCATCTCTACCACCACGGTCTTATGTATAGACATCCCATGCTTATAGTTTGCCAAGAATAATGAACCAAAGGCAACGTGGGGGCCATGCTTACGCATACAGCTTTGAGAGTGTGGCTCAGTCCATCAATCATGTTCTAGTTGTATGCCCCTCACCAAGCCTCGCCCCTCTTTTGTTTAATAAAATAGGAAGAATGTTATAAAGTCACAGGTGTCTTTGGCCACACGGGTAAGTTCTAGATATACTGATGGCCTAGACCATATATTCAGCAACATTATGGTCACTCTGAGGCTGGGCACACTACTTTAGTGTGGCCAATTACATAGCAAGGCCTTTATTGGTCTCTCTTCTGCAACTCAACTTGTTTGTACAGCACTTTTAGTGCAGGGAGCTTTGATTCCAACCATTTTCCTTTGCTCAGAAAGTAATACCAGTGGTCAGGAATTCCCCCAAGGACTTTAGGGGTCATGAAGAAAAGACACACATATTGGGTGGGGGAAAAAGAGAACACTCTCTAAATTCCTCAGAAAGCAAAGTAAGTGATTGCTGTGTTCTTCACATAAACCAAGACAATTCATGCATCAAACTGTCACATCCCAGAACCAGAGAAAAATCCAGGATTATTTCATAATTCTGGCCCTGAATATCACTGCTATTTTTTTTTTTCAATAAACTGATTTCCCAACATTTGGAAACAGAGAGGTAGAAACTAGCTTTCAAAGCCACTAGAGTATATCATGAAAATAATTTAGTTTGTCACTTAAGTTCAGAGTCTAGCTTGGGGATTGACACATCACTTACGTGGCAGTGTGTCTTAGACCCAAGGGCATGACCTAGATAAAGCTGGGAGCTCAGATGACAGCTGAGCAGATGATGGAACTCTGTGCACCCTACTCTGTTCTTATCACCTGGACCATCAAAGGTTTCAGGTCTACCAGGACATGTTTGCACTGAGCCCTGCAAGAGGATCCATTCCAGCAGGACCTCTCACTCCTGTGCTGGGTTTCAGGCCTTTGATGTATCTCAAACTGGATTGGCCTGAGCATTGGCCTTGGATCCACCTGCGTCATTTTAAGCTTAGAAGGCAGGGTCAGAGCTCCTTGATGAGCAAGCAAGTCAAAGGTGGAGAGTTATTCTGGAGAGCTGCTGTTCCTGACTGTGGTTTAGCAAGCTTCCCAAGGAAAATGGCTGGAGGTAAAATGTGAGTGTGGGGTCTCAATTGGATTCCATGTTAAGGATGTCCCTTACTGTTCCTCCCCCGATAAGCAACTTCACTTGGATTTTGATTATGAGCATGAAGAATTCTGGGTAAGACGCTTCTGCACAAAACAAAAGAAAACAAAACTCAGGCAAACAAATCAAAAAAAATAATAAAACAGAACTGAAGACAGAGCAGTAGTGAGATTGAAAGACAATCATCACATACAGGAAGAATGTCTTCCATCTTCCCTGTGACTGAGAGCCTTGTGACATCTTAGCCATGTGGGTCAGCTCTCCTGGGCAAGTGTCACAAAGCACAGAGGAGACTTGGCTCACCCCACCTACCACAGATTGTCAGGGACTGACAGCTAAATGCAGTCATGAAGGCTGTAAACGCTCGCGATGGTGTTTCCTAGCGTTCCCGTAAACCTCAGACAGCCAAGGTTTCTGTGACAAACACTGCCAGCCCTTGCTCCTTTCATCTACCTGGACAGTTTTCTAACATTGATTTTATTTTTTAATTATGTACATGTGTGTGTGTTCTATGCCCACCTGTGTGTCTGTGCATAGGTATGTGTACGTGACTGCAAGTATTCATGGAAGAAATGGCGCCAGGCCCCTTGGAGCTGGAGCTACAGGCACTTGTGAGCTACCGGGTATGTGAGCTGGGAATTGATCTTGGTTCATCTGTAATAGCAGCACATGTTCTTCAGCCCTGAGTACATCTCTCAAGCTTCAGGGGTGGTGTCCTTCATGGAGAGTCAAGGAGACAAAGGAGGGAAGGCTGAGAAGGGTTCAAAGAGCAAAACAAACCGTACCTTTATCTGCAGATTCTCTTGATATGACAAATTTTGTCATTTTTTTTTTCTTTTTAAGTAAGTAGCGGTAATTGGAAAATAAACTTACTGTTGGCCATAGTCTAGGATTTTAATGCTGGCCTTTTAAATGATGACCACCTTACACGGTTACACTATGCAACAATAAAGGTTATGTCTGCATCATTTCTCTACCATCTTAGAATGAACCGCAGTTTACTTCTAAAGCTTCTTCCACAAGACCAAGCAAGACATGAATGTGTGATTTTTTTTACATTTATTTTATTATTTTTGAGAATTTCATACATAAATACTGTATTGACATAATTTCCACCCCATTCGCTCCTCCTCCAACTCTTCCCATGTCCCCCCAACTCCTCAAATTAATGAACTCTTCTCTAGTTTTTATTGCTATGCAATGTACACATACACACACACAGAGAGAGAGAGAGAGAGAGAAGAAGAGAGAGAGAGAGAGAGAGAGAGAGAGAGAGAGAGAGAGAGAGAGAGAGAGAGGTACATATATATAAATGCAGCCTGGTGAGTCCCTTTAGTGTTGTGTATATGTACATGTGTTTTAGCGGTGATCACTTGGTTAGATAACCTTCCAGACCTTGGATAAGTATGATTCTCCCCCTCATTAGTAACTGATTGTCTGTGACTCTTGATTTAAAGATGAGGCCTTGTAAGATTCCCCCCATCCACACAGGGATTCTGTGTTGGTTAGTTTTTTGTCAACTTGACACAATCTCCAGTCATCTAGGAAGAGGGAAATCTCAACTGAGAAAATGCCTCGATCAGATTTGCCGGTGGCTATGTCTGAGTGGCAGGTTCTTGATTGAGGTGAGAGGGTCCAGCTCTCTGTCCTGAGTTGTATAGAAAAGCTTGTTGAACAAGCAATGGAGAGCAAAACTGCCCGGACTTCCCTTTGTAATGGACTACAGGACTGTGAGGTAAAACAAAACCCTTCCTTCCTCCCCAAGTGGCTTTTGGTTGTGATGTTTCATCCCAGCAATAAGAACCTAAGGCAAGTGTCAACTGGTGTCACAGTGCAGGTCCCCTTTGGCTGGCATCTTGTTAAGGATTTATTAGTGTGGTGTCTCTCTCACACGGAGAAGATGGTCCTCAGATGGAGCTTCTCTTTTTAGAGGTCACCTACACTTACCTGTGGGTATAAGAATAAGTATTTAGGCCCCAGTTAGAGATTATACTGGTTTAGGAAAATGGCTGTGATAGGTTCTTATCTAGGGTCCCTGACTCTCCAGCCATGGGAATTTGTCTGCATATATAGTCCCTTGGTACTATAATCATGAATTCCCTCCCATTAATCAGACCTTAAGTCCAATTAGGTGACTGTTGGTTATCACCAAGATACAAGTGCCACTATTGTCCCCTTGGGGCTATCTTGACGTGCTGGTAATTACTGTGGTTTGTTGGTGTCACAACTTGGTAGGACTATTGATTCCTTTCCTCTCATGCTGGCTTGCATAGCACATTTAGATACTACTCCTCAGGAAGAAAGCTGGAGCTCAGTTCTAGCTAGATTCCTCCAAATCCTATGTCTGATGTATGTATTGTCAGTTTCATTAGATTAGTAAAGTACACTTCTCTGTGAGTCTGTGATGGAGTTTCCAGACACAGAGCCTGAGGGCTTTGACCTATCCAGTCTTACCATCAAGTGTTCAGAGAACACTCAGGGGCAATGGTAAAAGCCTATAATGTTTTGGGAGTCTCTTGGACTCCCCTGACCAACAGCTCAATGGCAGTTTCTTGTGTCTGACAATGGGTTTTTTTGTTAAGTAGTTTATGGCTCTTGGGAGGAGCAGTAGCACCCTGGCATAACTTCATTTAAAACACAGAGAATTTGTAAACTTAAGTAAACATAAAATCAAATGTCTTCCCGTGGCTTTTTCAATTATGTTTGATGCTCTTTTTCCTGCCTCCCTTTACACCCTTGGTAGTAACCCCCGCCCCCAAAAGAAGCTTCCTCCACTCCATTTTTTTCATTTTCTCCTTCATAACATCTGTGTCCTATTAACGAGACCTCTATTTTTTAATGTCAATGAACAAAAGCGAACCACTCTGGATTCAAGTAGCAAGTCATGCCTTAAATCTCTCTGGATGTGGCCTTACCTAAGCTTGGAAATTTATGGAGGAATTATTGGCTTGTCCAGAGTTCACAGTAAATGGGTCATCATTTTAGTGACTCAACGATATGGCACTGAAAGACCTTAAGCTTTTCATAGTTGCCTGAACGATTTGGGGTATGGCCTTTAGTGGCTGCGAGAGGTAGTGGGTGTTTCTGGTGATCCAAGGCACTTGTAAGCACACTGCTCTTGCAGTGGCATGCTCTCAACTATGTCGAGATGAGGATTTCAAGAGGATGATAAAGGAACAGGAGAGGGATGTCAGTATGTTCAATGTGAGCTGAATTACAGGGTCTAACAGGACCTAGATATGCCAAGAGGGGAAAAGGCTTTGGAAGTGTCTCCACTCCCTAGACAATGCCCTATAGTCGCCCCAAGTCTCAAAATGTAAAGGCTGATACATTCTCTAAAATTGGTGTCACTGATACTAAACCCTTCTTCAGTTTATTGCTTGAATATAGGCAAGAGCCAATGGGGAGGGATTCAAAGTGCTTAAGTTAATCTGGCTTCCCCCCTACACACACACACACACACACACACACACACACACACCCATGAGGAACAATATTGTCAGTTTTGTTAGATTAGTAATGTACATTTCTCTACATGTGTCTGTGATGGAGTTTTCGGACATAGAGCCTGAGGGCTTTGACCCATCCAGTGCATTAATCTCATGAGGAATTTTTACTATGATGGCATTGGGAGAGTGGTATGACCTAGCTAGACGCAGGTCCTGTGGACCAGGATCTTAGGAGATAGAGCTTGTCTTTTCTCTATTTCAACATCCCCCTTCCCCTGACAGACTGATAGCTCAAAAACCATGAGCCAAAATTATCCATTCTCCCTCAGGCTATGTCAGATGGTTTTTGGGTTTCTTGTTTTGTTTTGTTTTAATCAATGACTAGATATTCACTGCTTCTAAAGAAAAAAATTAAACAGAAAAAATACAAACAATAACTATGGTGGCTACAAAAGAAAGGTGATCCTGTCCTAGGTGAGAAATCTGAAGTCCTTTGATAGCATAAAGATTTCATAGGTGCCCTTCCTATTTATCTGCCCACATTATCAACACGAGCCCTGCCTCCTCCTGTAATGCTGAACTCTGCTGGGATTCTCCTCTCTGTCTTTCCTAGGAGCACTAGGGATTAATTCCTGAATGGATTGTTCAGAGAAGTGTGGCAATCTCAGTTCCTTCTCTTACTGGAACTAGCTTAGAAAGAAGAGGGCATGTGAAGCAGCCTCGCTAAGGGGACAGCTGGTCTCTCAGGGGAGTTGGGAAGGGGGGCACTTTCCCAGCTTTCAAGTCAGCCAACTTCAAATCAGCCCAAAACTCCTTGTTAAATCAAATGAGCGGGATGTAGAGTTTCTGCTCCTCGAAGCTTGAAGTGCAGCAAATGAAACAAACATCAACACTCACAGCTCATACTGCCCTGCTCCACGCAGAACCCACATCACCAGTGGCAGCCACAGAAGCACAGTGAAAATTCTTCCACATGACCCAATTAGAAAACAGAGCATTGCTGGCCAAGTCTTCTCAAACTGAGTAAAATCTCAAATGTCTATCTTTTACTATTGTGTACATGTAAGCACTTTAGAGTTCTGACTCCTGATTTTGACTTTCTAGCTACATGTTAATGTTGTTGCTTTGGTGGCAAATACACTACTTAAGAAATGCTGATGAGGGTTCAATTTAATCACCACCAACAAAGACACCTTCACTTCAGGCCAAGTTTTTCCACTGTGACCAGAGTTTCCCAGCTTCCCAGGGGTACAAGCCAAGTATTTGAATACATATCTGATAAAGAGTAGACACAGTCAGAACCCTGGCCTTGCCCAGCCTTTTTCTCATTGGCCTGTATACTGCCATTAGTAATTAATTTATTAAAGTAGAGTAAAAATCAAATCTTCCCGTAGACCACACTTTCCTACTCAAAGCAGAGACTGTGGAGACCTTGTGAAAAAATTCAGTTTCTGAGGCTCCATCTTGGACCTGCTGAATGAGAAGCAAGCATTTGAACAAGACTTCCCCGTGACTGTGCACAGCAGAGATGGGAAGTGCTTACTATAGGATGAGGCCCTCCCAGCAAAAGGAGGCAGCAGGGCTAGTCTCTGGTGAGTCAATGAGACCCTGAGAAAGCCCCTAAAAGAGCCAGGAAGCCAGCAAGCAAGCATTTGCCACAGCCTGCAGAGCATGTCTGGGCAGCGATTCCGTGTGGCTGTGGTGAGTGCTCTGGCAAAAGTCAATCCGGATGCTGGGAGTTCCAGACTCATCTTGGCTTTAATATCAGCAGAAAAGCACACTTCTGGATAGAAACACGAAATGCATCAAGGGGAAATCAAAGTTAGTACCTGGATCCAACCTGAAGCCTGGAGCCAGGAAAGCCAGGTCAGCTTGGGGCATTCAACACCTGAGACCTGCCAAGAGCTCATGGCGAGAAGGCAGGGCTGTGTGTGCATCACACTGGGGAGCTCCTGAGCACAGGGGAGAAGCTGGCTGCAGGACCGGCACAACATGGATCTAGAAGAGACTGCCACTGCAGACAGCCCTCAAACCCATTAAGAAGTGTACATGTTGATAAAAGAGACAAAATTATTAGAAACAATAGGTTTATCCTCCCCTTTCAAAACTCAAAGGGGCAACTATATAATTATAAAAACTACCGTTATTTGTTAATAATAATTGTACAGACCCACCATTTTGATCCCTGACCACCAGAAATCAAACAGTTAAAAATTAAGGCAATGGTTAATATTCAGAAAGGCT
This sequence comes from Mus minutoides, assembly GCA_902729485.2. NCBI lineage: Eukaryota > Metazoa > Chordata > Mammalia > Rodentia > Muridae > Mus > Mus minutoides. The sequence goes on along the minus strand of LR749596.1, from coordinate 351,024 downwards.
TAGAAATTTCAAAATTAGTGCCTGGTGAACACACAAAGTTAATTAACCAAGGGGGATGTATGCTGGTCCTTGATTATAAGGCCTATTGTGTTCATTCTCATTTTATTCTGGAAAGTAATCAGCTTCAATAGGAATGCAAAGGCTTTTTGACAAAATCAATGATACTAGAGTTTTTCCAGAAAATATAAACACAAACACAAAAAAAGGAGGAGAAAGAAAGGGGAGAGAAAAAATCTGGCATAAAACATAGATTATACTACATATATTGCACACACACACACACACACACACATATTATAATAAGTTAATGTATTGATATATTATCACATATAATACATTTCAGTGTGTCTTCTTTCATATGCTATGCAACATTTATATCAAACAGCATATAAAAGTATCCCTTGGTATATACTATGACATTAAGACAATATGGCAGAATGACATAAATATATCAATAGAACAAAAGTAGTCAGAGGTTTGCCTAACACTTTACAAACTTACAAATAAGAAGATGTGTTCTGAGATGGAATCAAGAGACCTACAGACCTACTATACGGAGACCTACAGACCTACTATACGGAGAGCATTTGGCCTGAGCCATCTGCAAGATCTCAGCAAGTTCCAAGTTCTCTGATAAAGGCTGATTTCCTCTCCACTGACTTTCCTGGCCTTGTGATCATAGACGCAGAATACAGAAAAAATGGGTGATAATAAACACAGAATTAAAAATATAGATTAAAGAGAGAGAAGGTGCAATGGATAAACGTGTATACTAAAATGAATAAGAAGAAATAAAATGAGAGCTGACTGGAGGGATGACTCGGTAGTTAAGAGCACTAGCTGCTCTTGCAGAGAACCAGGGTTCAATTCCCAGTACACTCACATTCACAGTGTCTCCCAAGCATCTGTAAATCCAGTTTCAAGGGATCCAATACCCTTTTCTAGCTTTTACAGACACTAAGCTCATACATAGTGTATGATACACATAGAATTATATAATTCTAAAAACATTTTTAAAGGGAAAGAAATGATATGGAAATTCTGCATACACTTTAAGCAGCAGCTAAAATGAAAGCAATGGAATGAATGGTCTACATCATAAACATCAGACCCAAAGCAAAGGAACAAACAGGAAGAGATCCTGAGAAGCATACATGATCTACAAAATTCAAAGTTTATCAAACTATGATTTCTATTCATGATGTGAAAGGGGAGAATACAATTGAAAGGGAATGAAGAAAACAGACTCAGAACAATACTTCTGGATCTAACAATACTTAGAGTCAAGTCGCTATGTCTGTGCTAAGTTGATGACTCAGAGGAGGGACTTGACTCAAGAAATAGAAGAGACAACAGATTAAAACACTTGCAGAGTGACCAATCCCCACAGAAGCTACCAGAGAGCCATCATAAAGCCAACTGGACCTCTGCTAATGAAGAGTCCCCTAAGTGGGAAAGAAAAAAAAACACTTAAGATATTCCTCAAAAACAAACAAACAAACAAACAAACAAACCTAAGAGGTAGGCCTGGAATCATAGGCTGGTGTATATCCAGAGCCTCAGGAAGCTGAGGCAGGAGGAACAAGAAGGATGCAAAGAGGCCAACCGAGGTGACTTAGTGAAACCCTGCTCCAGAATGAAAAATACAAAACAGGCAGGTCAGTGGGAGAGTGCTTGCTTGAGAGCATGGAGCCAGGTTTTCAGTCTCTGCACTGTTGATAATAATAATAATAATAATAATAATAATAATAATAATAATAATACACATGAAACAAAATATACATATTAAGCACATTCAACATGTATAGAAAATAAGTTACAGGATAATATTGGCAACAAGATGTCCCCTCAGTAACTGACTTCAAGGGAGAGATATGATCTCTGCATATACTGGCAGGGAGATATGATCTCTGCATATACTGGCAGGACATAATGTTTCAGCCCAAGAGAGAAAGTCAGAGTCTTCAGATTTAATCGGAGTAGAAGTCATCACCAGAGCCCACATAAACTCAGAAATTCCAAGGGAAGTAAAGCCAGAAGCAAGAAAATCTAGCTAACTTCATTTTCAAGAATAAAGACGAGCTTTTAGGAAAAAAAAAAAAAAAGAAAGGAAATGTGCTACTCTGAAGCCATTGCTGGGAGAGAAAACAAATTCCTCCATCTCAGTGATTCCTAAAATACTTCTGCCCCAAAGTGCAACTGTTGGGAGCCAGTTTTGAATGTGAAGCTTTCTTCAGATTTATTTCCCCTTCTCTTTAGTTATATGGAAGGCAATGCTTTTTACTAAAATAATACAATTTTATGAGACTTTTATGACAACTCATAGGTACCAGAGGTCAGGTTCTTTCAGTAAGCAAAAACATCACAAGACACACACATATGCGCACATGAGCACACACATATATACATGCACACATGTGTGCACATGCATAGCCACAAGCACATGTACACATGTACACACATGCAAGTTATGCCGTAGGATACAGGTTTGAGGAGCCCCTTGTGTACAGTAATCTACAGATGCTCAAAGTGCCTTCCATAAAATAACATTACATATGCCTTGTACACATCCCTCCGAACCCATGGACAGACGTCCCTGTCCACAGACACTGAATCAGAGCACAGTTCTCTCTGTAGGCATCCAGGCCCCCCTGCCTCCCTTTGACCACTCACTCCCCACAGTGGCTTGGGCTCTTTATGCTCACTTTATTTCAAAGCAGCCAGGAGAGGGCCAGCCCTGATCTGTTTCCTTCCCATTAGAAAGCCTTCAGAAGCAAACAGGCTGTGCTTGTAACCTTACTCAATAGGATGCACAGGCATCCTTCCATAGATGGGCAGGAGACACCTATGAGAGAGCAGCGTGGCATCTCAAAGGAGAAGCAGAGTCTAGTCCAAAGGGAATGTCCTGCCAACTGTCCTTTAAAAGCCATCAGCCTTGCATTTGGAAAGAAAGACTTTATAGATGGACCAAGGTCTGAAATGGACTTCCTGAATTCATCCTTTGGGAATATCTAACAGTTGGGATTGAACTTGAAGGCAAAAAACTGCCTAAAGCTTCATAGTACGAAAGGAAAAACATGTAGTGTTTAAGAGACCTTGAATTAATGTATTCTTGGTCTGGACCTCACCTTGCATTTGATAGCTGTGTGCCCTTGAATAAATATCTCGGGGCCTCACTTTTCCTTTCTGTAAGCTAGAATTATTCACATACCTCCCAGAGGCTCTGTGAAGGTTCATGACATGACGCACACAAAATGCATAGAGCTGTGCCTGGCCTGTCTGAAGCACACAATGACTGCCAGAGACTACTTTCATCACACGGAAAAAGAATGCAGCCCAGATTCCTAGTTTGCCTGGTCAGAGACTTGCATGAGCCATAATCCATCTCTTTGGGTAACATGGAGAAAGCCATCCCAGCTTGCAACCCCACAGCCCCAAGGGCAAGGGATGACAGTTGGTTGCTAGCAGCTGATATGATCTCAAATGCTGGGTAGCAGGGGATGTCTCAGGGTGACATCCCGGTGTGGTATCCAGCACTCAGTGGGAAACAGCTTTGCATTCTTTCAGGAGTCCCTGTTTCCTATGGTCAAGCCAGTTGGGCTCTCATAGTCAAAATGCACACATCCAAAGAAGTGAGGTGGCCCTCATGTATGGCAAGACTCACCATTTATTCTGCACAGGTATCCCAACACAACAGCTGTGCTGTGCCTCCAGAGTACCAGTGAATATGGCCACCCTGTGGTTCTGCAGCTGCTGTATGGCCTGACCTCAGCCTGTCTCGCATGCAGCCCCACACCGCAGTGGAGCACAAGACACCCACTGAGCATGTGTCAGAAGCACAGTTACACCCTGGATTGGCCTCTCTGGGCCATCCACAAAGGATGCTGTGCACAGACAGGGAATCTGCCTTGTGCACCCTTCCCAGGTGGTGGTGACCCAGACAAGGGAAAGAGTCTCAACTCAGTGAGCAAGGCCCCTGGTAATCTTTGCCACTGAACTAGAAGCTTTCAAATGGGAGACAGGAGTGCCATAAATCATAGAGGTGACATTAAATATTTGTCACTGTAACACTTAAGACTTGTTTTAAGTTCATTCCTTTCTGAAAGCTTGTAACAAGTAATTGGATGACCTCCCCTCCACAAGCATGTCTTCTTTGGCTCACTACATGGGAGAGCAAGCCCCTGCACAGGCAGGCAGTTCTCAGCCACTGTGTGGTCTCTGGTCCCGGCGAGATGGGGAGTCAGTCGTCCTTTTTGTTTAAATGAAGACAGCTCTTGCTTCTATGACATGAGGGTGGCCACGGTTTTAACTGGACTTTCTTTCAAATTGCTCATTAATCTTCCTTCCTCCTGCCCTGCTGAATGAGTGACTGGAGTAAATTATTTACATTCTGACGTATCAAGAGCTCTCCTCGGACCTCATGGCCAGCCAGGCGTGCTATCCTCAGGCCCGTGTCTTGAGAATCAATGTGGGATGATATGGAATCAGTTGCCTCTTTCCAGCCCCAAGCACACGTGTCAGAGAAAAGTTGCTTCTCACTGACTTCCAATGCCACCAGGAACTTCCCATCCTAACACTGCAGTCACTGGACTAGCCAGGGCTCTCAAAAATTAATGTTCTGTACTGCTGAGGGGAAACCAAAGCCACACAGATACTTCCCAAAAGATAGCTTTTCCCAGACTAACAGTGACTCCTTTATGGAAGAATGCTGACATCTGCCACAGCTGTCTAGGACCCAAAGAGCAGGAATCACCAGGCTGGAAGATTGTCAAGTGATAGCAAGGGGAGGTAGCTCAGGAAAAGGATATCACTCACCTCTGATATCCACTTCAGACCACTGGATTTTCTGGTGTGAATTCTCATGTTGACTTTCTCCGTGCTGGGAATGGGCCCCAAGGTAGTGTTAACATCAAACAGGAACTCTACGTGTCTTAGTGACAGCTGCAGCCCCCCAACACCCACTTTAATAATGATCAGAGTAGATGGATCCAGGAAAGGCTAAGCAGGCAGGCATTCCTGAAGCGGGATCAAAGAATGAGAACAGACCTCCCACCTACCGCCCAAACGCTTTTCTATTAAGTTTAAATTAATCAGATTTTAACTACAAGAAGATAAATCAATCAATAGGCTCTGAAAGAAGATGGGATTAGTAGACACTTCTTTCCTTCTTTAATGTTCTGCCTCCTTCATTTTTTTCAGCCTTCCTTACAAGTTCCTAGCTTCATGTCAACAAATGAACAGTTGCTATATATACAAAGAGTAGTGATGCTCTCTCCCATGGTCTCTGGGGAGACCTAGGCAAGAGGGCCATTGTGCATTCACAGCCAGCACAGATAATATGGCAAGACCTCAGCCAAGACAAGTTTTAAAAGTAAACAAATGCACTACTTCTCTCCATGTTGCCCAAACTTGGCCACTAGTGGGGGCTTTGCAGCTGGGTGGTGGGTTTCAATTTCTTCATCTGACACTTTATAACCATGTCTCTTGCCTATACATCCTCTCTTCTGACCCAACCTCCTCTGTCCATATCACACTAAGAACCAACAAACTGTCCATGAACCCACCTCTCATCACAAAAATACGAATGCTGTGAAAGATCACCCCAGAATTTTCTGTCCAAATCCTACCAGCCCTGTATAAATACTTGCCATTGAGAATTACCTACTCGAACACCATGACACAGACTTTAAAAAAAGAATCAAAAACTTCATCATAGAACTCAAAGAGTTTGAGATAAAATACTTAGAAAGAGCTCAAGGGAATTGAGGGAAGGAAGCCTAGGGATAATAAACACCAGAGCGGTGCCCAAGGAAACACAAACATATGGATGATGGAAATGATGAAGATAATGCTGACATTGAGAACAGCATTCAATAAGGAGACAGAAACACTGACAAAGACAGAGCTGAAATGAAGATGGAACTGGGAAGCCCAATAACTCAACTAGAAAATTCAAAAGGAATTAAAGGGAAAATAGAGTATAATGGTGCAGAGATTACAGACCAAATAAGCAAGGGATAGGAAACAAGTAAAAACATGGAAAGGGGACATACAGGAAATTTGGAGCACCATGAAGAAACCAAACCACTGAATTAGAGAAAGAGACGAGGAAAAGAATCCCAAGTCAGTAGCATAGAGCAGATCTTCAACAAGGTCATAGAAGAAAACAGCCTCGAAGCAAGTAAAGAAATACTTGTACAGATTCAAGCAGCACATAGAACACCAAGTAGACAAAACTAGAAAAGAAAATGCCCAGGGCAGAGCATCATTAAAACACTAAGTGTTCAGAACAAAGGAAGTATATTGAATGCTGGGAGAGAAAAAGGAAGACCCATCAGAACAATAGCTGATCTTTCAATGGTAACTTTATAAGAGTCTGGAGCAAGGCATTCCAAGTTCAAAGAGATCATGGTTGTCAGCCTAAACTAATATGACCACAAAACAATCTGCCATAATTGAAGGAGAGAGAGAAACTTTCCACTACATAAATATCATATATATATATATATATAGCCAAACCTAAAATAAAATAGGGAGAATTATTATTTGGGGCTGAAGAGAGAAGCAAGCATGGCCAAAAGACTATGGAAAGAAATAAATACCTAGCCATAATTATTAAAACACAATGTACCACTGAATACACAAACAACATCAAAAATCAACAACACAATGACCACAATAGCACACATTTCAATAACTTCAAGTATCAAATATCTCAATTCTCCAATCAAAAGGCATGAGCTGGCTGAATGGATCAGGAAACCAAATGCATATGTCTGTTGTTTCTAAGAAATAGACCCGAGTTTTATAGATAGGCAGTGCCTTAGAGTATAAGGGTGGGGCAACGTGCTCCCATCAAATGGAGCAAGCAGGCATCGTCATTCTAAGTTACCTCTGTGTGCCTGCACCAAAAAGAAAAAAATAAAATCTGAAAGGGCACAAAAAAAAAAAAAAAGACTGAATGATGCAATGCAAAAACTTGGAAAAACAAGAACAAACCAAGTCCAAACAGAGTCAAGGCAAGAAGTAATAAAAATCAGAGCAGAAATCACGGAAATAAAAAGAAAAACAAGAAAGAATCAATGAATCTGAGAACTGGTTCTTTGGAAAGATAATAGTGACAGACCCTTGGCCCACATAGCCAAAAGAAAGAGGTGACCCAAATTAAGAAAATCAGAAAAAAACAGAGAAAAATTCCAAGAGACGCCAAAGAAATTCAGAATATTGTAAGGGAATATTTTTAAAATCTTCACTCTGCTAAAGTGGAAAACCTAAAAGGAATGGTGAATTTCTAGATTGAGCCAATCCACCAAAATCAAATCAAGAAGAGGCCAACCACAGAAGCAAACCCCTAACAAACGAGAAGATTGAAGCAGTAACATAAAGACTCTAGCTTAAAAACAAAACACAGGGCCAGATGGATTCAAACCAGAATCCTAACAGACTTTTAAAGATCTTTAGCCAATTCTTATTAAACTATAAGGAAAGCAAGCAAGCAAGCAAACAAACAAACAAACAAGGAAGAAAGAAAGAAAGAAAGAAAGAAAGAAAGAAAGAAAGAAAGAAAGAAAGAAAGAAAGAAAGGGAAAGACATAAGAAGACTCCCAAACTCCTTCTATGAAGGCAATATCACACTAATACCAAACCCAGATAAACACACACACACACATACACACATATAAGAAAACCCATAGAACAATACCCCCCCAATGAATATAAATTCAAAAATGTTCAAGAAAATACTTACAAACAGAATATAGGCATACATTAGAAAAAATGTACACCATGACCAAATTGGTTATATACCCGAAATGCAGAGAATGGAACAACATACATGAATCAATAAATGTATTGAACTGCATAAATGAACTTAGAGACAAATGTCATATGATCATCCCAATAAATACAGAAAAAAACCTTTGAAAAAACTCATTGTGTCTTAATAATCAAAGTCCTAGAGAATGTAAGAAGAAGGGAAACACCTCCTCATGATAAATGCTATGTATGAGAAATCTATAGCCTCAATCATCCCAAAGAGAGAAAAGTGTGACGCAATCCCACTGACACCCGTAATGGGACAGGAATGTCTACTCACTTTTCAGTACAATGCTCAAAGTACTAGCTAAAAGGGAGGCAAGAGAAAGAAACCAAAGAGATACAAGTAGGGATACAAGAAGTCACATTATCCCCTTTAGCAGATGACATAATACTGTATATTAGAGATCCAAAAAAATCCTACCAAAAATCCTATCTAAAAACAGTAAATAAATTCAACAATGCAGAAGAATCAACTTCCACAAATCAATAGTTTTTTTATACACCACCAACAAGCACAGAGAAGGAGATCATGGACACACTTTCATTCACAATAGCCTCAAAGAAAGGAAAATATATAGGAATAAACCTAACCAAGGAAGTGGAGGACCTCTACCAGAAAAACTTTAAACCTCCAAAGAAAGACATTAGAAAATGGAAAGATACACCATATTCATCAATTGGTAGAATTAATTTCGTTAAATGTCCATTCTGCCAAAAGCTACAAATCTGATGCAATCTCAATCAACAATCCTCATTTTGTTCCTCATACAAATAGAGCAAACTATCCTAAAGTTTGTACTGAACTGAAGAAGACCCTTGATAGCCAGAATAATACTGCATGAAAAGAAAAATAATTAAGGTATTGGCGTTCCAGACCTTAAGATATATTACAGAGCCATAATAATAAAAAACAATATGATACTGACATAAAAATAAACACATAAGCCAATAAAACAAAATCAAAGACCAACTCATAAGTACACATGATTTCAACCATTTAATATTTGACACAGATTACAAAAATAGAAGCTGGATAAAAGAAAGTATCTTCAACAAATGTTATTAGGGGAAGTACTTGTCCACATGCAGAAGAATAAAATTATGCCCATACCCATCATCTTGGACCAAAACTAACTCCGAATTAGTCAAAGACCTGAGTGTGAGACCCAAAGCACTAAAACTGCTAAAATAAAACAGTGGGGTACCCTACTAATGGGGTACCCTACTAATGGGGTACCCTACTAATGGGGTGCCCTACTAATGTGGCACCCTGCTAATGGGGCATCCTACTAATGGGGCGCCCTGCTAATGGGGCACCCTACTAATGGGGCGCCCTACTAATGGGGTGCCCTACTAATGGGGTGCCCTGCTAATGGGGTGCCCTACTAATGGGGTGCCCTAGCTACAGGGAAGGACTTTGTGAATACAGCTACTAAAGAGTAAAGGCCAACAACTGATCAGTAGAACTTCTTAAAACTCAAAGAAAGAAATAACAGTGTATATGGGAAGACCACATAAGGAGAGAGAACCTTTACCAGCTATACATTCAACAGTCGATTGATATCTAGAATATATAAGGAAGCTTTGCTCAGTGGCAGTATCATAGCCAATGAGGTTTATCCGAGGTGCAATTATTGCTAATAGAATATATAAAGAACTAAAAACAAAAAATTTAAAAAAGAACCATTCTAAAAAAATAAAGAAGAAATAAATAAAAAATATATGTATATATATATATGTATGTACACATATGTGTGTATATCTTATATATACATATTACTATCCCTAGCAATTAGAGAAATGCAAAGCAAGACAACTCTGAGAGTTTATTTTACCCCAATCAGCACAGCAACCCACAACTCGTGCTGGAGGAGATGTGTAGAATCAGAAACCCTCATTCGCTGTTGATAGAAATGCCAATTGGCAAAGCCAGTATGAAAATCAGTGTGGAGAATTCTCAGAAGGCTAAAGTAAAGCTATGACCCGGCTACAGCCCATCTGGACATATGCCTGAGGGACTTAGAATGCCAAAGGATCTATAGAGACTTGCTCCACCATGTTTGTTGCTACCCTATACCAAATAGCTAAGGAATAGAAAGATCCTAAATATCTATCAACTGATGACTGTCTAATGACAATGTGGAACATATACACTATGGAAAACTATCAAGCTGTAAAGAAAAATAGAATCATGAACTTTTCAGATAAGTGGATGGAATTAGAAAAGATCATACGGAGTCAAGTAACCCAGACTCAGAAAGTCAGACATTGCAGGTTCTCTTCATCTTCAGATTTAGGTATGGTACTCACCCCTCATCCAGAAACCTTCTCTTCATAACAGACAAGAGACCGTTACAGGAAACCACAAGCAGTACAAATGCAGAGTTGTGGAGGCCAGTCCCGATGGGTACATCTACAAAACGACTGCCTCACTAAAGGCTCAGGAAGAGGAGAAGGGCTCATTGTAAGATCCAGAGGATCAGAGAATTTGATGCAAGATTCTGTCTCCTAGTGATGCCGGCTACAGATACTCTAATCAATATGACTACCTAAGCTAAGCAAAAACAACATTAATACACATGTCAATGTGCGTGAGAAAAAGCCCACAAGACCTCAACCTTACCCCAAAACTAGAGGCATCTAAACAATGCTAAATGGGAGAAATAGTCTTCCTTGGGGAAAAGCTCACCAGTTGGGTATCCAATACTAAATGGCCAACCCTGAAAACATATAAACAAGTCACATTATACAGGCTGAGCAAGTTGTATTTAGGTTCAGGAGGGCGGCAATAGAAGGGTCAAACAATGCAATTTTAATATCAAAACTTAATAATAATAATGCCAAGTACAAACGGTAACTGGACCCCTTCAGGGTGTTAGAACGTTGATTATGTATTGTGCAGAGAGCAATGCAGAGACTGGGACTCTGGTGCACGGAGGGCAGAGGTGTAAGATGTGACAATCACAACAAGTGCAAGGAACGTTCTTCTACAGATTTCCCAAGAGCTCAAAAGCACAAACCCACCCCAGCAATGGAGTATGAGAGATGGTGGCTATTGATGCAGTCTATTTGACCACACTGTGAACCCAGAGACCGTATACTGGAAAAATCTCTCCCCATTTGTGGTGTGGTTCAGCCCCAACACCCACCTTTAATCCAAAAGCTTTCTGTTTATTGTAAACAAGACTGAATAAACTCAACCATAGCTCAACCAAGAGGTTGACAGAGCAAGCAACCAGTTAACAAACAGAACATAGGGGAAAAAACAGAGAGAAAGAGGAAGTTGGGAGGACAGACAGAGAGACACACAGAAAGTAGAAAGGAGGGATATTCAATTTGAAAGGGTTTTTAAAAATATTGTGTGGCGCACGCCTTTAATCCCAGCACTTGGGAGGCAGAGGCAGGCGGATTTCTGTGTTCGAGGCCAGCCTGGTCTACAGAGTGAGTTCCAGGACAGCCAGGACTTTACAGAGAAACCCTGTCTCAAAAAAAAAAAAAAAAAAAAAAAAAAAAAAAAAAAAAAAAAAAAAAAAAAAAAAAAAAAAAAAAAAAAAAAAAAAAAAAAAAAAAATATATATATATATATATATATATATATATATATATATATATATATATATATATATATTGTGGAGAAGAAAAATGAGCTTTGTTTATGGGATGTCAGTGAAGTAGGAAGGTCAGCTGGGTGCTTTCTCTGCCTCTCTGTGCAAGCAGGCTTTCACCCCAGCATCTGGTTCCTGAGTCTTCAGTGGTAAATCGAACATTTGGGATTTTGTTTTAAAAACAACAGGCTATAAAATGATAACTTGTGTCAAAAAACAAACAAACATAAAATCAAAAACAAGAAGAAAAACAAAACAAACAAACACAAACTCTAAAAATAAAATCAAAATGGGAAAAGAATGGAAGGGAACTAAATCCGAACTAGTCACAGACCCAACATCTTATCTGAAATCTGTGAGAGTAAAGGAGTTGGAGTTTTGTGGAATATTTATATCTACACAACAAGGTGTACTGGGGATGTCTTACAGCTTTATACACAAATTATTTAGGTTACTTCTATGTCTTAGCCTGAAGATAATTTTATACTGTTTTCTTAGTATTCCTGTGTTTGACCCATGATCCATCATGAGGCCAAGTGTGGAATTTCCACTGATAGCATCAAGTTGGCATTCAAAATGTTTCACCCTTTGAACTATTTCAGTTACGATTTTTCAAATTAGAGATGTCTAGCCAGAGCTAAGTAAAGAGGGAAGCAGAAAAATGTGCTATCATCTGTGGTTTTAAAAACAAGTATAGTTGTAATTGTTCTAATTATATGAAGTACCTTTGAAACAAATATGCACGAAACCAGCACTGCTGTGCAGCTGGGAAGAGATAGCTGCTGCTTCAAGGGTAAGAGAGAGAGAAATCCATGTGTTGCCTTCCATGTCAATTATTCAAAAACCTAAGTAGTGCCTGGAGAAGTGGCTCAGAGGTTAAGAGTCTGTACTACCATCACAGGGGACTCACGTTTAGTCCCCAGAACCTACACCAGGTGGCCCACAACTGTCTGTAACTCCAGCTTCATGGCATCTGATGTCCCTTTCTGGCCTCTGAGGGCGCTTCACTCATATGCACAAACACACACAGAAATAAACACACATTGTTAAAAAAAAATCTTTTTAAAAAATAACTTAAAAGCTTGTATTTCACTTCCTGTTTTAAAATGACCATCATGGGAACCCACCCCAGGCATTAGGAAGAAGACACCTGTCATGGATGTTTGAGTCATTTAGTCAAAATATACGTGTCACTTGTGTTTGGATTATTCAGTGTGAAGCCACTGTTGAAAGAGACCAAGGGCCAGGCAGTGGTGGTGTATGCCTTTAATCCCAGCACTTGGGAGGCACTGGCAGGCGGATTTCTGAGTTCAAGGCCAGCCTGGTCTACAGAGTGAGTTCCAGGACAGCCAGAGCTACACAGAGAAACCCTGTCTTGAAAAACAGAGAGAGAGAGAGAAAGAGAGAGAGAAAGAGAGAGAGAGAGAGAGAGCGCAAGGATTTCCACTTATCTCTGAAGGCACTGCAGCTGGGATGAGGGCTGGAGCCACAAAATGTGTCTGTTAATAGAATTCCTGTCTCAGAGGTGCAACACTGCCACCCGAGCGACACACGGAATCCAGCTTATTGATAGATGAATAAGATTGAACATGACACCTGTGTCCAGGGAATCCCCTGGTGCCATTTAGCTAACACTTAGAACAGCTGCTTTAGAGAAATTACCTTCAGAGCGGGCTCACCCTGGCAGAACAAAATCATCACTGTAAGTACTTTCCCAGTTCCCCGTAAATGAGGATTCTTGTCCTGCCAGAGAGAACAGTGCCATATTTTATTCAAAAGCGACTCTGTCGCTTCCTTTTTATTTCCCCTGATGTCTACCTTAGGTCACAAAGCCTGTTACAGCAATGTCTTTCTGAAGGACTCCGGCAGTGCCATCTTTGCAGACTTCAGTGGCCATTCAGAGTTCATGCTCAGTGAAGCACAGGGACCTTTCAGTGTCAGCTCTCAAACCGCTCTTGCAGCCTGCTCTCACCCACCCCCGTGCCTCTTGACAAGAGCCCTGGGCTGCCTTCAGCCCTGTCACCATCTTCCCAACCTCTAAGCCATTGCTCAGGCTTGTCTCTCCATTACCTTCTTAATGAGCCACCGCTCATTTATCAAGCCTCGGATCCAATTCACTTCCCAATGACATATTCTTCAGCACTAGGAGACCAAATTGATGGATACCTTCCTAATTCCAGGGCAAAGACTTGGCGTGAATCCCTACTGCACCTTTTTACCACACTGCCTGATTGTGTTTCTCACCCATCTCTCCCCGGTATTTGTCATCCCCATTAGGGACTGGTGTGAAGTATTCATGTTTATACCCACTGTGTCTAGGCTAACCAGATTCCAGAACACAGTAAATGCTCGGTGCTGTCTCTAGTGTACATGAGTGTTCTAACAGCTGCTGAAATTCCCACTTCCCTTTCTCATCTACAGAAACATTTTAGCTCAGGCAAGGTACTTTGCCTCAGGCAGGCTGTCCCACCCCAGGCAAGTTACCCCAAATGGAACTTCTACTTCTCTCCAAACCTTCACTTTCCTTTGTCTCTATTCTTCACTAGGCACACCCAACTATGGTGTGATCTTGCTGAGCCCTGACCAGGAGGTCTAAAATAAAACAGCCAGCTGTGCTGACGAAGATGTGGACGTTTCATTTGTTACCAGCAGTATGTATGGACCATGCACAAAGGTGTTCCTGACAGCACACAAGCTGGACACAACCCATCACCAGAAAGACAGAAATGTATTGAGTCAGGAGACAAAGTTTTACAAAGCAAAGTGAATTTAAGTGTCCAAAAACAAAAACAAACAAACAAACCAAAGCTCTAAGTCAGGAAAAACTTACCTATGATGATAGAAATTATTGATTGGAACATAGTAACCCTGGGGAGGAAGGAGAGCTCTCCTGCAGTATGGCTTAATATTCCAATTCATGATCTTGTTTGCCACAGTCCTTGCATTTTGAAGGTGTATCAGAATTATGATTTGTATTATACTGTAATAAAAACAAAACCCCACATAATTTAAATAAAACCCTACAACATCTAGCTTGCACCTTCATATACATGTAGTCATCATCAAATGGCCAGTGGTCAATTAACTTGTGGAATTTTGCTGCCCTCTGTGCATCTAAGTACATTTGAGGGGAAGCTCTGTGGTTTTGAACTGAGCTAAGACCATCAGTATAAGTTTGCCTTTGACTTCTCTCCATGTAGAGTATTGAAGCCAGTATGTGTAGAGTTCAGACAACCTAGTCTTGGTTCTGTGGGTGGCTGGATAGCTTGAGTACCTCCTTCCCTGTGGAATCTTTGGTTAGACAGGGGCTGTTTGACATCTAGGATGTCCGAAACTTCTACTGTATTCATCTCCTTCAGATCCACGCTATTTAAAGAGAGGGCCACAGATCAGTAGGTGCCAATATTAACCTTTTAAAAGCTTGTTAAAATTGCACATTGTAAACCCCACCTGGATGACCAAATGAGTTTCAGAAGGATAGATCCCAAGTTTCTGTCTTAATAAGATCCCCAAGTACAACATCTAGCTTGCATCTAGCCTCTATCATGGCTTTTATATTCTATATTGGGATGCAATTTGCAGTTTGAGCTTAAAATGTGCCCCCACGGGCTTGTGTGTATGAATACTTTGCCCCCAGAAGGTGGCGCTGTTTGGAAGCTTGGAAGATTGAGGAACATTTAGAATGTGAGCCTTAGCTAGTAGAAGCTGTGGCTAGGAAAGGTCTCTGGAAGTTACAACTACTTCTCTTTGCTTCCTCGTCCATGGCATATAAAGGAGCCACTGTCACACATACCAGCTGCTATTAGCTCACCACCTCTACTTTCCACATGGGCTGAAATCTCCCTGAAGCTATAAGCCCAAATAAATTTTTCCCCTCTTAAGTCACTTTTGTCAGGTGTTTAGTCACAGTGATGAAAAAGTGACTAACACAGATGTGCTGACAGCTGGGCCCTCATCCATTGTTTCAGAGTTAGCCAGTTTTTAGAGCTAGCTACTCAGAGGGTATTTTTCAAATATGAATTCGCCAACCAAAGCCCACCCACTAATCATTCCCTCTATCAAGCCCTGGGGCTGATATCTACCATCCCTGATCTCCCCAGGACCAGCTAACAGACCGCCAGGGACAGCCCTTATGCCGGTGAGCCTTGTGTGAGTACAGTAAGCTAAACTTACTGATCTTTCCAGCCAGGTTATTCATGCAGAAATCACAACACGTCTCATGCCTACAGCTGTCCCTTCCCTGTGTGGCCCCAGCATCGTGAAACATCTCACACTTAGTAGTTGTAAACTATCAGCTACCTTTTCTCTCCCTTTAAAAAAAGATGATTGCTTTTACTTTGTGTGTGTAAGCATGCGTGAACAAATTGCCCTGGAACATTAGTGGTGGTCAGAAGTCAGCTTGTAGGAGTCCATTTTCTACTTCCATCATAGGGATTGAAATTAGGTCATCAGGCTTAGCATCAAAGGCTTTCTTTCAGTGGCCCTGCCTCTCACAAGCCACACAAACATATTTTCAATGTAGTTGTCTCCTTCTCTGTTGGTCTCTCTATGCCTTTACTATACTCTACTGGGTTTTTCTGGTTTCTACCTTCATCCAGTCTTCTGGTTTACACCGAGACAACCTCCACAGGCCTTCTGCCCTGAGGCTACTACAAGGTGATGTGCAGGCTTTGCTAACTGTACTACACTGCCAAACTCCTCTGGAACCAGAAAGCCCTTGTGCATCACCCTCCAGCCCTCCACCCCATCTCATCAGTTCTCATCATCCTTTGTACATGATTGTCTTCATGTTGACCCTCCCTCCAGGTTTTCCACTCTTATATAAAGTTGAAAGTTAAACAAAGCATAATAGCTGTCACTGTCTTTAGTGGAGGAAGCTCAGAACTACAACAGGAAGGAAGATGCTCTCTTTGTCTTCCTCCTGTTCTTTCTCTTCTTCCTCCTCCTCCTTGCCCTCCCTCCTTTTCCATTCCCCCATTCTTCTCTTCTTTCTCTAATGAAAACTTGTGGGGTTTGGAGAAATGCAAAACATCAGTCAGTCTCTCAGTAGCTCTCTTTTTTTTTACTTATATTCTTTTTAACTTTTGTACTTATCACTGTAACATCTTAGAGCCAAGAGCTAATAGCTTTGTATTTAAAGATTCTCTGTGGTTTCCCCTTTATATATTTCCCAGATTGAAATCCTTCAGAGTCCACCAGACAGCAGAAAATTCAATTATCTTTCAAGTTCTCCCTTCAGTATCTCCTCTTCCGTGGATGCTGCTGTGATTCTCACTCTGAGTAGAGCTGTTCATCCTATTTTCATTCTCATGGCAGTTTTCTGGGACTTTGTCATGTGACCCATCCTCCTTTGTCTCCCAGCCAGCTGCATGTTTAATAAAATTAGATATAATGTAATATTTAATATATCAAATATTAATATAACATAAATATATTATATATTAAATATAATATATTTATAATATAATAAAATTATAACATGCACATATAATACATAGTCTAATATATATATATATATATATATATATATATATATATATATATATATATATATACTAAGAGACTCCTTAAAACGATACAAGCTATTGCTGTTGCCTTTAATCTCCTCTCAGAAGGCAAAGCCCCTATTGCTAAAGATAACATGCCTTTGAACACAAGACTCAGAAGACCCAAGCTGGCGATGACCTGAAAGCCTCCTCCCTGTGTAGCTTGTATAATACCAGAAGGTTCTGTGTGAGTATCCTTAAGGTTACGAGAGTGACATGCATATCTTGGTAGCAACCAACAGTTGTCTAATTGAACTTAAGGCCTGATCAACAGGAGAGAAATTCTGTCTGGTACTGGAAACTGAGTCAACTGCCCATGTCTAGAGAAATCGTGGATCTTAAAGGAGCACCTACAATCTCCAGTTTCCCAGACCTAACTATATTCTAAGTACTTATACTTAGATCCACAGATAAGCATAGCTCTCACCAATCATCAAAGAAGCTTCTCTTTGTCTTTGTATCAGAGACCATTATAGAAAACCACAAATACTCAAAATGCAGAGAATAGCTGACCAAGGCTGTTCAGTTCCAGTGAATACATACAGCACACAACCCCTACACCTAAGATTCAGAGAACATCTCCGATGATGGGGGAGAAAAGAGTGGAAGAGAGGCAAGAAATCTGCTGTGATACCTTGTCTCCTAAAAATAACATGGAATCTCCACCCATAATATCTCAACAATATGGCTTCCTAAAGAAGACCTGAAAAAGCACCATCAATAGACATGCTAACATAGGAAGGGGACTATCACAGGGCTGCAAGCTTAGACAAAAACCACAGGCAACTAAGAAATGCTGAGAGGCAGAGAATTCGTCTTCCATAGGGATAAGCCCCTTAATCAGTTATCCAATGCCAAACTGTCAGCTATGAAACCATATCCGTACAACCAATACTAATGGACTCAACAGACTGTATTTATACATTTATGCACCTCTATGTGCAGCAATAATAAAGAAAATGATTTTAATTCTCAAGAATTTGGAGGGGACAAAGCAAGGGTGGAAAGAAGGGATAGAATGACAGGAGGGAAAGGTGGAATTATATTTTAATTTTTAAAAAGCAAAGGTTAAAAAAAAATACCTGCCACATCTAACTAGATAGTTTACGGTGTTTCTCTATAAAGTGGCCTTCTCTTGTCTCTGAAGGGATTGAAGAAAAACCTTTGGCTTCATAGTTATGAATTAAGAAGAGAAAATCATAAATATGCCCACAGTTTGGCAAATATCTTCAGAAACTTTATTGGGTAGAGTAACGTTTGCTGGCTCCGGAGTACTGACAGTCATCCAAGGTAGCTTTACAGCAAGTTCATACTTCAAATCTTGACTTGGACATCTACCAAGTCCATGCAGGAGTATTCTTATATGGCCTGAATAGCTCAGCGGCTCTGGGGGGAGAGTTTCTCCTTAAGAAGGGATGCAGAAGAGCCCAAGGAGGTGGAGCTGGTTGCCCTCTTGGGTGTCAGAAGCTACAAAAGTGCATCCTGGGATGGCAGCCAGTTTCAGGTGTAATAGAGCATAGTACGGGCAGCATGGGGATGGGAATCAAAAAGCCTGGGACACGATCAGGAGGAATAGCTGGGCCCTAGGCCACCTGCTGTTTGGATGTGGCTAAGGGATGTGTTAACATTCCATTCTGTAATGACTGCCTTTCTCCTTGGTTCATAAACCTCTTCCTTAGATCAGAGGTATAAGCTCCAATTAGTTCCCCGTAAGTATGAAGGGTTTATAGAATCACATTTGATCTTCTTCCTTACATGGTGTAAATGTTTTGTCTGTTCGCTCCTTGAGTGCCAAGCGTCTAAAATCCGCCCACCCTTCCCCTTTATGACCTGGTTTTCATCAGTTTTGCTTCTTGGTGAATTCCTGGATTAGAGATGAATGCATTGTTTATTTTTCATGCTTCTGTTCCCGAGCTGCAGGTTTTAATTGGAGGTCTTCTTATAAACCTCCAGGTCTCCGGAGCTCGCCTTTCTCCATTGATTGTAAGTGTGTAGCCTGTCATTTCCAGTTGCTGCTGAGTTCTAAAGGATGTCAGGTTAGCTGTGTGTTCCTCTCCCTACTTCCTGACTTTCATATGCTGCTGCCTACCTGGATGTTGGCCCATGATGAGCGATTATGTTTCAGAAACATAGGACAGATTATTCCTGTTTATCTTACTGAAAAGTAGCTTCCATTTGGATCCCCAAAATGGGTAGCTATTTCCATCCTCCAGGAATCTGCTCCCAGAGGTGTACCCATCCCACCATAAACCAACAACCAGACTGGACCAACTTCCTTACATTTCACTCTTTTTTCACATATGTTCTACAGATCTCTATTTCTTCAGTGTTGGAAGACAGAATATACAAAAGGGGCTACACAGCTGAATCTGAGTGGAAGAGAGCAGGTGAGACTCTTCAACGAGATTCCTCAAAGGAAGAATCTGTGGCAGCTTTGCTCTTTGAACATAGGGACCACACCTAAGGAGAAGTAGTGTGGTCTACATACCCAAATTTTACATGACCATGAGTCTTGGTTTGCTTTTCCATTCCTGTGATAAACACGATGACCAGAAGCAACTTGAAGAGGAAAGAGTTTCTTTGTGTTATGGTCCCACATCACAGTCCGTCATTGAAGGAAGTCAGGAAGGAACTCAAGCAGGAGCAGAGGCAGGAAACAGGAGGAGGACTGCTTACTTGCTTTGCCTCCTAGGACCAGCAGCCCAAGGATTGCGCCACCTACAGTGGGCCAGGCGCTCCCACATCCATCATCACTCAAGAAAATGCTCCACTGACTTGCCTAAAGGCCAAAACATGGAAGTATTTTCTCAGTTGAAATTCTTTATTCCAATGACCCTTGCTTATGTCAAGTTGGAGAAAAAAAACTAATCAGAGCACCATAATCTTTTACCTGAAATATATTATTACATTCAATGTTTATGGAAAAGACATTGGGAAATGTTTTCTAGAGGAGAACCTACCATCCACATCATTGCATTAACAGTCTTTCTTGCTTACATTTCAAGTGAGTGTTTGTTTCTGCCTGTGAAATTGTCTGTAGTTTCTAAAGAGAAAAAATAAGAATGAGATAATTGAGCATAACTTTTTTTGGTCTGAGCCTCCAGAAAACTTAAAACCTAATTCAAAACTCTGTTGAAGATTGTTTGATAGTTCAGAGGAAGAGAAAAATTGAAGTCAGTGTTCTTGATCAGGCTTCACTGAGGTTCTCAATAAGTTACATAGATGGATAGATGAATGGATAGATAGATGATAGATAGATAGATAGATAGATAGATAGATAGATAGAATTGAATCAAATGACTGAGGCAGAAATATATCACAAAAAGCTTTCTGGAAACTAAAGGCCTGGAAAGAATGGGGCATAAGACCTGGAGTGTCGACATCCAGATTGGCTTGAGTTCTCCTGTCCAAGGTACAGCCTATCTCTCAGAAGGAGAGAGCTGCCTTTATCCTGCCTGGATCCAAGGTCATTGAATGGCACTCACTTGGGTTGCAGATAGATGTTACCACTCGTTTCACAGACTCAAGACAATCCTCTCTGTAAACCCTCAAAGATTTGCTCAGACTCGGTGTTAACAGTTCTTGAGGTACATTTTTAATCCAGCCAAGTTGACAACTAAAGTCAACCATTATCATGTTTGCCATTTTTAGTCATGATGGAAATGCAAATCAAAGCTGTAATGTCATGCTCACTGAAAAGGCTTTACCAAGAAGACAGACTATAACAAATGTTGACAAGGATATGGATATAATAGGACATTCATTGACTGCTGGTAAAAATTGTAAAATGGAACGGCTGCTTTGGAAAATAACTTGCCACTTTCTTGAAAGTTAAACATATCATTATAGTGTTGCCTAGAATCTCTACCCCTAGATACTCATGAGAAATGAACACTTATCCCCCCCGCCTCTTATGTGTTCACAAGTATTTATGAACAACCATATCATACTATTCAATAAATGGTAACATCTTAAATGTTCATCAATTGAAAAATCAGTGTAGCAACATATCTACACACTGAGACTATTTCATTCATTCACAGTGAAAAGGAAGAGTCCAGCACAGATAAATGTTCAAACATTTTGTAAAGTGAACAAAGTCAGTCACAAAATGGCATATCATCAATGATTCCTTTACATGTAATGTGCTCATCATCTGTGATTCCTTTGCATGTAATGTGCCCATCATCTATGATTCCTTTACATGTAATGAGTATAACATCTATGATTCCTTTATATGTAATGTGTGAAATAAGAAAACTTACAGAGACAGAAAATAGGAGATTTCCGGGAACAAAAAATGACATTAACAGGTGAGGGGATTCTTTCTCTTATAACAGAAATGTTTTAAAATTAGACTTTGACTATATAATTGCATAATTCTATGGATATGTTGAAGAACCTTGAAAAAACAATTTAGATGGTGATTGTAAAGTATATAACTTATATCCTCCTAAACTATAATTTTTTTTTTTTTTACTAAAAATGGTTGGCCTTTCTCTGTATGGTTTATTTTTGAGAGCTGTCAAAGGATACATAAGTTTAATTAGATAGGAAGAGTTCAGAGGATCAATTGTAAAAGATAATGATAATATTGTCTTTTAATACAAGTAGGTATCAAGTGTTCACATCACTAGAAATGGCAAACATATGAGATGATAGTGCTCTCTTGCTCAAATTAGCCAGGCTTCAGTGTACCCATGTTTGATTGTAGCATGTTGTACATCCTCAGTAGACACACCTTAATTTGTCAAAAATCCATTGGTTATTTTAGATCACTTGGCCAGATGCCTAACAAAAGCAATGTAAGGGCAGAAAGAGGTTTATTTTGGCTCATACTTAGAGCCATTGAAGTATGGAAGGCATGGTGTCTGAGACTCTATACATGTTGGAAAAATCTTTTTGGTCCAGAAGGAAAGAGAACTTCAGTTAAAACCAGCAGTAGATTTCCAGCTTCAAGGTTACCTCCCAGAAGTCTAGTTCTCCAGCTAAACACTAGACCCAAAGATGGCACATCACAGAACAGTACTATCAACTATGGGCTCACAAACATAAACTTCCGAGGGACATTCAAAGTGTAAGAAGGAAAGCTGGAGAGGACATGGGCAGAAATAACTTGCGCAGCAGTTTACTTGATGGTTAAAACCTTCCATCTTGTAGAGCCACGTCTTAAGATGTAAGATATGAAAGAGGAATTAAAGCAACATGGTACTTTAAGACAAAATACATACAAGGAAATGAAGCACTCCACTCTGTAGAGAAGCTTATAAGACAGGAAGTAAACAGCTCAAAATAGTTTCAGGAAGTCCCTGAAACTAACCAGATTCACTAAGTCCCTCCCACGTCAAGAGTACATACACTGTGAAGACAGCTGAGAGAAGCCTCCCAGATGAGTCAAGCATCAAAAGAGGGCTCTGAGAGAATCCAGGAATCCAAGAAGACTGGAAGAAGCAGAAACCAGCTAAATCACCTGAAAAGAACACTCTGGAAATTATTGAGTGGCCTGCAAGCTATGCAGTGAGCTCCAGGTTCCCAGCTTGTGTGAGCCCTCAGTCATGCTGGAGTGGACTTTGGTAGTGCAACTGTTTTAGGGGTCATCCTGCACCTATAAGTAACCAGTTATGCACACTCCTGTAAATAATCCCAATAAAATTCACTGCTTCATCTTATCCATACTTTGGTCTGTTGTTGGTTCTCTGTAGTTACCTGGGGTGAGTAGACATGTATGCACATGTCCCCAGGAGTAGTGACACACAACAATAAGGAATAATGGGAGTAGGGATGAAAGACAAAAGGATGAAAAGAGAGAAAGAAGGAGAGAGGAAAAGAAAGGCATCAAGAGCTGTTGGTAAAATGAAGTAATTGTAGTATTCATATTCTGGTGGTGTAACCTAGCACTATCTTAAGAAAGCAGCTCAGTATTAAATAGACAATATCACAGGGAATGAAAATAATTATAAATGACTGAAATGCCTCACCACAAGTCCAGAACAATTGGGTCAAAGTCACCTTTCCTTTTTAAGTCCCTGGGTATTTGTCACAGTCATAGAAAGCTGGCTATTAATGCTAGCATTCTGTCCCCTAGCATTTCGGGTCATGCCAAATTATCTTATCTTTATCCTACTGTGATAATAATAACTGGAATCTATGAAGACTAAACTGTATAAACTTTTCAAGATTTTGATGCATTTACTAGGGCCTTGAATATACTAAGTAAGTGTGTTACTATACCCCAAGTCTTCTTTTTAACTTAGTTTCTGTTAGTTAGTTAGTTAGTTAGTTAGTTAGTTAGTTAGTTAGTTAGGGTTAGTGCTGAAACTTGAATCCAGGAACTTACATGTAATAGGCAAGCACTCTACCACTGAACTGTATCTCTGTGAATCCTGTGACTTGCATTTTGAGACTGAGTTTCACTAAGTTGCCAAATCTAGCTTTAAACTTGCCATCCTTCTGTCTCAGCTGTGATGGTGTGTCTGTGACATGAGCCCTGGCTTCGTAAGTAGCCTGTAGAACAGGTGACACTACCTATCCTCTGCAGACAAATTAATGTGAGGCTAGAGGTGGTTAAGAGCTGTGTCTGCTTCTAACACAGCCCCTGGTGTAAGAAATGGGGGACTTTCCTCAGTTCTGATCCTTCTTGGCTTGGATCCAATGAGAGGGTCAGATGCTTGGCTGTCCTTTCTCCTGGAAAACAGTGCTACCAGAGCTCAGACCTCAGGAGACAGATGGTTCCTCCAGATTCGTGACATTTTGTGAGCCATAAACTTGTCCTGAGTGTCACCTCTCTTGTCTAGGTAGGGATTTCATCACGGGCTTGTCATATGAGGTTAATTTGGCCAAGACAGCATCTTCTCAGTAACACCTGATTTGACTGGAGGGGAATCTTCTGTTTGACCTTCAGCCCAAGACTAGGAGGGCAGAAACAAACACCGGAGCCGGGTTGGGTGAGTCTTCAGGCTTGGCACTCTGTTCTGCCTGGGCTGCTATTAGTGAGGACAGAGAAGGAGCTTGTACTGCCATTAGCAAGGAAACAGAACTTACTGCATAGGTGCAAATTCCAGGAAGAAACCTGCCTCCCACTTCAGAGCCCAGAAACAATGAGAGCCTTGTTCTTCTTTCAGCCATTGGCCTGGCTTGGATAAAGGCTTATGTGTCCTTCAGCTCCATGCCCCATCTCCATAATCCCCCAGCAGGCTTCAGCCAAGAATCCTGGGCTTCCTCTTTCTATTTCCTCTCTTAACCCGAGGGCCTGTTGATGCATGCTCTAGAAGAACTGCCCCTCATGAGAGATCTTTGCTTTTCCACCTACACTTGGAATGCTATCAATCTTCCACGAGTTCATACAGAACAAAGCCTCTTGTTTTCCCCACTCTGTTTCTATAGCTCTTATATGTGACCTTCCCAATGCTTTGAGCATCTCCCCAGTGTGTGTTACAGATAATGCTGCCCAAGACCACATGCTGTAGTTCTCTCTCAGCCTTTTACTTTAACTACCTTAGGTTTCTGTGAACATAGAGTACTTTCAGACGGTAAACTAAGAGGTAAGGAAAGAAAAGGTGCAGAGGACATGAACCCAGAAGGGCATGAGCCCAGAACAGTGAAGTCCTGGGGAAACCAGCCAACCAACCATGCAACAGTATCCATCTGGAAGATCCCAGCTTCTGGAATCTGGTGGCAAAGTGGATCTGGAATTCAGAGTTGGTCCTCAGCACTGCCTACCCTAAGAACCAAGTGGGTCAAACTTTTTAGATAGGTTCATCTTTGTCTGATGTTTGCCAGGTCACACAAATTTCTCCATAGCCTGAGTACTGGTTTCTAATGTCAATAGTGGGATATAGACCATTGGAAAATTTTTCAAGACTGGTCAAGCTTAATATAGTAATTATATATAATAATTATCCTAATAAAAGAAGATAGGGAACCCCAAAATCACGGGGTGAGAAGCACTGGTACTAGGACAGCGGTTACCGTGAGTTGCTACGAACGACTTGAACATTTATCTTCCTAAATCCACTTTAGTGACATAGAGCCGTTAGCTGACATTCAGCTATCCTGATACTATTGGCACTGTGGAAATGAACAAAGCCACAAATTAGATGTGTTTGTTTTCTTGCTTGTTTTTCTAAGACCTGGCACTGCGGTACTAAGTGTCTCCCTTCAGGCTGGCCCAGAGCCTTGCACAGGCCAAGGTTCTAGCCAGTACATTGTTATCCAGCGAAGGTGTCACCATCTGCCCAAATGCCTTCTCTGAAATGTCTCTGACTTTTGTATCTGTGGCCCAGCTCCTATCCTTGGTCAGTATTGTGTTCTATTTAAAGTGTGCCTCCAAGCACACATTCCACCCTATTACTTGCTTAATAGCTTTGCTTCAAATCCTTAGGAATTTTTATAGGCATAAAGGTGTTTTTAAAAGGAAAACTTATGAATATGAATAATGGCTTTTTTTTTAAAGGTTCAAAAAATCCAGAGGGATATGAGTCTGGAGACATGCTCATTTGCAGTGGAGGACAGAGAACGAACGTGGAGACCGAAGTGCATTCTGGGAAGGAGGCATGCATTAATGTCAAAGGCTTAGGGAAAGTTGGTGATGGAAGAGGAAAGTGTTCCCGTTAGGAGTGTACCCAGAGGATGTTATGTGGATCTGTGCCGCTGCTCTGATGGAGAAAACATCAGGACTCAGGGAAAGGTGGGTCCTGGTGGAAGCCTGAGGAGGGCATGCAAAGATTANCGAAGTGCATTCTGGGAAGGAGGCATGCATTAATGTCAAAGGCTTAGGGAAAGTTGGTGATGGAAGAGGAAAGTGTTCCCGTTAGGAGTGTACCCAGAGGATGTTATGTGGATCTGTGCCGCTGCTCTGATGGAGAAAACATCAGGACTCAGGGAAAGGTGGGTCCTGGTGGAAGCCTGAGGAGGGCATGCAAAGATTAGAGCGGAGCACTGCAGCAGCTGAGTTGCGGTAGGCTACAGCTGGAAATGGAGCTCAGAGGAAGGCTACGACTTGTCTCAAGAGGATGGGAGAGTTGCTCTTCTGGACTGTGCCAGTGAACACATAATGGTGGTCGTTTTAGTAGAGACATTGTGACATCCATAGTCATCTGCATGAATCTGAGGGACAGAGAGACAGAAGGACAGACACACACACATAAAAACAACAACAGCAACACACACACAGGGAACAAACCAGCAAAGCTCATTGTACCTAGAAGGAAATGAAGTCATGTCTTTGACCCTTCTTGGAGTCTTGCTGCTATTGGATCAACCTGAATATGTTTCTTTTTCCATGTTCTAACCAGTTCATTGTCAGATACAGCGTATCAGTATTAAGCTTGGGGTTTTTAAGTTTTTAAGCTCACTACTGTTTCCTAAATAGAGACAGGGGGAAAGTGGGGAGACATTAGCCTATGGGTAAGATGTCAGCATTAAGGATGGCATTAAGAGTGGCAGGGAAAGAGGGAATCATGAGCTATACCGAGCAGATCCCTGTTCCATGCCAATTCTGCTCAGTCCTAACTGTTAGGTAGCTAAACAGGCATTAGGCCTGGAAGCCACTGGGGACTGACCCTTCCCTCACAGTCAGCTTTGGATCCCATCCCATTTCCCTGAAAACCATAGAACAACCAACAGAACAACTGTCCCCTTTAAATTTAAACTTCTACATGAAAAGATGAAGATGTGAGGGCTTGTTGAGCCCATTAAGAGAAAGCTACTTCCTCCTGGACAAAGGTTTTACCCCTATCCCAGGGTAAAGATGGGGCATACTACTGTTCCCTCCCTTGAAGGTACTCCAGCTGGGCCTGTCAACCACCGAGCTAGGAGACCACCCCTCAGGAAAGCAGATTCACAGGAATACATACCAAGGAGATGGGAGGCATAATTATCCTTCCTGAAGTCATGGCTTTATCCCTTCCAGAAGCCCCTTGTTCAATGGGACCACTCATACCACTAAAGCTACCTACTTTTCTGAGTTCTAATTCAAAGGGCATAACTTTTACATTTCCTCCTTTCTATCTTTTTCTTCTAGATCCTAGCTTAAAGCCTATACACTCTTTCCCTGATAGTTGGGTGAACATGTATAACATGTCAAATAGGAGAGGCTTGGACCTTAAGTTGGAAATGTAGAGAACACTTGCTAAATTAGGAACTCTTGAGGTTCAAGTCATAATTGTGGTCCACTGCCCCCCCCCCAAAAAAATCCTGGTCAGGAGAATCAACTCTCAGGCCTTGGTACAGACCCTGCATTCCACCTGGGCTGAGTCCATCACAGGGCCAAGAGGCCACACCAAGGAAGGTGGACTCACTCTGAGTCATGCTAAAGAGATAGATGAGAGATCTTTCCCTTTAAGGGGACTGTATGTTTCCCTCTGGAAATTCCCATTCCCCAGTGTAGTCCCTAAGTGGTGCAGCTATGAGGTGTGGTGAGGGCATCTCTGCTTTCTGAGTCTTCACAAGGTGGAGCTTGTCTTCTTTTCTTTTCTCTCTTTTTCCTTTCTCTTTTCCCCCCATTTCTTTCTTTTCCGTGTTGGTCAGAACCTTAACTGTGCTTCTTTCTGATACTTTAGACTCCCTTATTTTTTCTCACTCTTTCTCTAAAGCCTATGCTCTGCCATGTGCTTGTTTGACAAATATCTTTTTTATTTTTTTAACTTTTCTTTATTCTCCTCCTCCAGGCAGCTGCTGAGATTTATAACTGCCCTGCCCTGGGGTGTCTTCTCATTTAAATTCTTAATGAAACTCTAACACGTTATTGGTGAACTTCTACGTAAGTCCATTCTTAAATTCTTTTATTGATGATGTCCCCCCCGCCTCCCATTATCATCTGTCAAGCACAAAGGGATTCCCCAAAATTCCAGTAACAATGCAGCTATGCTGAGAGTCACTTTCATCAGTAAGTGTGACTTAAGTCGGCCCTTTCCAATATGCTGTTCTGTGACAGCTGCCACACCTTGGAACTTGTTAGAAATGCAACTGGGGGTCTCACCCCAGCCCTGGTGAGTCGGAAGGGAGTGGGGACCTGCCATCTGGATTTTAATAAGCAGCCCTCCGGGGGATTCGGTACCCACTCAAGTGTGAAAACCATTTCCTTAAATGTACCGGGAGAAGAGAATTTGCATGAATGTTTCCTATTATTAATGATCACCACTTGATTTGAAGTCAGGGGTTAGCATCCTTCTGCATTCTTTATTGCAGCCCTTGAATGTGGGCAGTCTGAAAGCCTCCTGGGCTTAGACTATTTGTTTTAATTTTTCATTCTTTTTTAAATTTATCTGTGCGGGGGGTGGGGGTGGTACCTGTGTCATGGCAGATAGGTGAAAGTCAGAACACAACTTGCAGGAGTCAGTTCTCACCCTCCAATCTGTGAGTCCAGTTCATCAGGCTTTGCAGTGCCGTTGCATGTCTCGGGGTTTCGAATCCTAAGTGACTTAGCAGGTGCTTCTGGGAAACTGAGTCTCGGGAGTGTATACCTGAAGCCATATTAGAACTGTCTTCCCTTCTCTTACGGCCTCACTGCAGTGTAAACATGAGAGTTTGATTTGTTCCTGGAGACACACACTGTAGTGTTTTCTACATTCTGGCATGCTACATATAGATACTGTGTGTGTGTGTGTGTGTGTGTGTGTGTGTGTGTGTGTGTGTGTTGCTAAATGATTTTAAGCTCTGATTTTTTTCCCCTTTAATATGCAACTGGAGGGTGTGGTGTTATAAGCTCTGTGTAGAGCAGCCTGCTCCAGAGATAATTACATTAGCAGCATTCAGGGCCGATGGGTACCACCAGCACAGTGTGATCATGTTAAAGGGAACGTGTCTTTCACCCAGGGACTCTAACATGTGGTTACTGTCTCCATAATTAACCCATCGACCTTGAAAAAGGAAAGTAATTAGAAGCAAAGGCAATTAATTCCTTCTAAGTGATTTCACTGCCATATCCATTGCCACCCCAGAAAGGGGATTCCAGAAGGGCTGAGAGGAAGCAAGAGGATAGGAACAGCCCGGAAGATCACATCAGGAGTGCTAATGAGGCTTTAGTGTCTGGGAAAGCCAAACACTGCACAGAAAGTGAGGAAACCCTCTATTTCCAGGGTTATGCACCCTCCCTTTGACTCCCCTGGAACACCAAAAGGCCCAGCTTTCAGGGCAGGGTCCAGACCCCAAAGAGCTAAGCTACTATTCACTAATCCTAGTCATTCCATAGAGCATGTCTGTAAAACCATTCCATCACTCTCCTCAGAAAGCATTAGGATGGAAATACAATAACTGTAAAAGGGAAAGATTTTAAACTTAAGAGTGCCAGACTCGTCTAAGATCAAATAATTGTTCGGGTACTCAGAACATCAGACAGTCTCGGGATGTAGCTCTGGGCTGATCTGAAACTCACTGTCTTGCTGCTTTCTGTTTCTGAGTGCTGAGATCACAGGTGCATCCATTCACATTGGGTGCATGGCATCCTTTCGGGGATTCTCTGTTTCTTTCATTAAAATGCATACAGTATGTTTTTCTGAAATGATAAAGATAACCTCTGCTTTCTGATAGAAGGGATTCAAGGCCTATTACACAGCTTCAGATCAAAATGAACTAACATTAAGCTTCTAAAGACTGAAGTAACAAGCCATTTGAGGGTACTCTGAGTTCAACTCTATAGCCTTAGGCTATATAAAGGTCTGGGGGTATGGAGGGGGAGGACACTGCTCCCTGGTTACAGAAGTGAGTAAAAAATTCAGCACTAAGGATGGGCAGGGACATGCATCCAGAAAAGTAAATGACATCTGTAAAGAATTTGGAAAGAAACAAAAGAGATATAGCCTGTTTGGGGAAATTTCATATTCAGAGGATGGATTAGAGAATATGGGGACTGACAAGTTGGGGGAGGAGGTAGCATGGAGACAAAGCTTATTTAAGAGCGGCCTGTTTGAAGTCTATGACACACTCATACACGGGAGTCTGTACAATACCGTGGAGACTAAATAAATACAAGCTAGAGTCAATGACATGAATAACCCAAATTCTCCTCATTATCTAGTTTGAGTTGGCTGCCTCTTAAGTGAAATCTCTCTTGGATGGAATTCTTGGCTCTTGGATCATTGGGTCTGTTTGTCTGCCAGCTATGATTCTCGTGCCACAAACTCTACTCACCCCTACTGTGTGTGGATAGACGGATAAGATAGACTGGCGTGTTATTTCAGCAGCAAAAAGGAGTCACTGCCGAGTGTGCTTCATGCTCTGTGCCAAGGGTAAAGAGGCTGGAGGCGGATCCAGGTATGTAGAGAGGGAGGGGTTTTCCATCCTGCAGAGGAGAACTCACGCTTGCTTAGGGGACTGAATAGGCATGGCACCCAGTGGTATTTGTTGGTGGTGGTTGTGTTATTGTAGTTGGTGGTGGTGGTTGTTTGTTTGGTTGGTTAGTTGGTTGGTTATTTTTTTGAATCAGGGTCTACTATTGTAACCTAGAGTGGCTTAGAGCTTACTATGTAACTGAGGATCCCCTGGAACCAGTGGCAGCCCTCCTGGTTCAGTGTCCAAGGTGCGAAGATTGCAGATGAGTGTCACCAAGCTTGACTGTAGTAGCAATTCTAAACCAGGCCATATTGTAGGGTGCACAGAACACAGGAAGGGAGAAAATGAACGCACTTGGATTCTAAAACCAGGATTGTCTCTAGACAGGCTGAGTCCTAAGTGGAATGCAGCAGTCCCTGAATCCTCCAATGACGATATCAAATCCTTAACAACTTCATGCAGACACATTATAGTCCAATGAGCTGTTCTTACTGCGAGTACTGCCATCAGGGCACCAGAGGAGGATGTTGGGCCATAAAGTGCCATAAAGAAGGAAAACCATATATGGCGAATAATTGCAGGTTTTCTATGCCTTGTATGTAACTCAGTAGGAAAAAAACGAGGATAACTGCTTGCTCTCTGAAGTTCATGCTGCTTTTCAATATAGACACCAGCTCATTTTTAGCTCTGAAAGTACATGATAGGGTCACAAATTATACAGAGTTTAGAATTCAGCAGGTGGGACAACTTGCTAGTGTCCAAAATCTAGGATGGCTCCAGTTTGAGGAAGTACTGAGCAAGCCCCCACCATACTAGCTCCATCACAGAGTGGCACAGAAAACACTGAACCAGATGCAAAGCCCATGAGGGTAGCACTCTGGGAAGAAGGTGAGGTTGTAAAACATATGCTTCGGAACTGGGAGGGAGATGGGTTCACCACCTTTTCCCTGATGATGTGAAATCAAGGAAGCCTGGGGTCGGCAGAGATCCGAGCAGACAGAGCCAGCCAGGGGCTCCAGGTCTAGTTCTGTTTCAGAAAACAGGAAAGAAGTGACGTGCCTTCACACTTAGAAGTAAGGGCATGTTCCTATTTGCTCTCTCACTCTCCTTCCCTTCCCATTTTTGTCACTGAAGGTCACCGTACAGTGCCTACGGAGACTAGATTAGGTGACCCATGACAGCCTGAAGCCCTGGAGTAGGCAAAGTTCCCTTTCTGATAAGAACTGCAGCCCTAAGCATCAGAA
Source organism: Mus minutoides (assembly GCA_902729485.2). Lineage (NCBI taxonomy): Eukaryota > Metazoa > Chordata > Mammalia > Rodentia > Muridae > Mus > Mus minutoides. The sequence goes on along the minus strand of LR749596.1, from coordinate 319,542 downwards.
AGTGTCTCTGCATCCCCACAGATCTTTTCTTTGCTGCCCTACCTCCTGGCTTACCAGGCACAATCACAGAAAGTACAGATTACAGTGATATAAATAACACCTCAGCTTTCTATCCATAGGAGAGCCTTTTCAGATGTCTGAAAATGCAAAAGGAATCAGGAAAATCAGAAGAGATCTTTTGGGCCTCCCATAGGTGTTTACCAATCACAAAACTTAGCCAGAAGCAGTGAGAGTTTAAGTATGGACCCCAGGAATGTGCTAAAGTCTGTGAGCACAAAGAACCCAGCTGTGAACTGACCACAGGGTGGAACGTACACAGGACAGACCCAGATAAACATTTTGAAAACATGACCAGCCTGGAAACCACAACCCACTAAAGGCTAGTCAGAACTTCAGCCTGAGCCTGATGGCTGCTGAAACCGGCCTGTCAACATCCTTTCTACAACACACATCAGACTCAAAGCCTCACATGTTCCCAGAAAAAAAAAATGTCCCACAAAAAGCAAACACACATGAAAACAAAACAGAAATCCTCAGATCAGACAGGAAGTGGCACTCAACAGAAGTAAATGCTGATGGAATTCCGTGTTAAAGTCAAGTGATTGATCCACACTTCCAGTAGCAGAGAAACAAGACAAGACAGACCAAACAATTGATGGAAATCAAAACTACAATGTACAAAAATTGAAATGTCTCTGAGTGAGACTGAGGCTTGAATTTCAAGGACCTAAACTGGCATTGCAGAAGACTGGAAGGCCTGGTGTGGGGGAAGCTCACTCAGGTCTTCTGGAAGAGCAGGAAGAACCATCACCACTCCAGATCTACAGTACTTAATTTTAAAATGACTCCAGTAGCCAAATTTCTTATCAGAAGCAATGGAGTCTGCAGTCCAGCCAGAATTGTGTCCAGTGAGAGTGTCCTTGTCTTAGTCAGGGTTTGTATTCCTGCACAAAACACCATGTCCAAGAACATTTCCATATTGCTGTTCATCACCAAAGGAAGTCAGGACAGGAACTCACACAGGGCAGGAACCTGGAGGCAGGAGTTGATGCAGAAGCTATGGAGGAGTGCTGCTTACTGACTTGCTTCACCTGGCTTGCTCAGCTTGCTTTCTTATAGAACCCAGGACTACCAGTCCAAGGATGGCACCACCCACAATGGGCCCTTCCCCCTTGATCACTAATTGAGAAAATGCCTTACAGCTGGATCTCATGGAGGCATTTCCTCCAGGGAAGCTCCTTTCTCTGTGATAACTCCAGCTTCTGTCAAGTTGACATATAAAACCAGCCAATACAGTCCTTAAGGTGGAAACGACTAGAAACAAGCTAGGTGAAGACCTGAGATACCATCTGAAGCTACCTGAGACAACATCTGAAGCAGGCCTTTCTCTTAAAGAGACAAAGACGCACACTCCCAGCACTGTCTTTGGGCTTCAGCGGGTACAGAGGTAACACCCAGGACACCTTATAGGTGAAGGGTGAAGGAGAAAAAGAGGTAATCCAAACACTAAAGGCTCCTATGAACACCTGCAGTGAGGGAAGATGGGCCCAGTATAGACTGCAAGAGATGCATGTGTCTATAGTCACTACAACAACCCATAAAATCATTTGTGTTTTGTTTCAGTTCAGTGGTTGGCTTGGTTTGGAGTTTTGAAAGAGTCTCTGTAGTTCTGGGTGTCCTGCATTCCCTCCCCAGGCTGGCCTTTACTCATAGAGATCTGGGTACCTTTGCCTTCTGGGTGCTGGGATTTATGGCATGGGCCACCACATTCAGTTCAAACACCCAATATAATTAATTGTATGAAAGTATTCAGTCAAAAGTTCTGTAGATAGGTTCATATATAGTATTAACAAGTCCAAATATAGCAGGGGAGTAGAGAAGGAACATGGAAATGGAGACATAGTCAACAAAATTAAATGGATTTTAATTACAGGTTAATTTATTTATTGTGATATAATATATAGTGCATATTGTACATTACATATTAGCAACATGATCTATTATGTATAGCATTATAATATTTAAAGGTATCAATATAATTATATTTTCTCTAAATGTAAATTCATCAAATATGTTGATTCAAAAGCAGAAATTAAAATATGATCCAACTTCATGTGTTTAACAGCACTCAATCCTGATGTAATAATACAAGCAATCTCAAAGCAAAAATGTGGAACAAGAGCATCATGGGAAACATTGCACAGAGAAAGCTATGGTGGCTGTGGTAAACTCGCTGGACTCCAGAACCGAGAAAATCACCAGGAGATGCAGATGGCCTCATGCAGAGAACCAGCTGACTCTACTACTGAAGAGATAAGCACATCATAACAGACTCAACGTATAACACATAAAAGCCATAAAAGAAAGGATAGAAGGGAAGAGAGAAGTAGAGGGAGGGAGGGGAGATGATGGAAGGGAATAAGAGGGGAGGGAAGAAAAAGGGAGGGAAGGGAAGGGAAGGGAAGGGAAGGGAAGGGAAGGGAAGGGAAGGGAAGGGAAGGGAAAAAACACAGGCAGACTCACCTTTTAGTTAACTTCAACACTCCTCCAGTGAGTGATTGATATAACCCACAGATGGGAAGTCACTAAGGACAGACAATAACCAACACTGTCACTCACTGTGTGTAACTGGTGTTTATAAAATGTCACACCCAGTAACAACTGAGCACATATTCCTTCTTAGTACAGAAGGGACATTTCCTGAGACAAGCACATCTAGGCTACAAAATAAACTCCAAATGTCCAGAGTATCAGTCACTCAAGGGCCTTCTCTGATTGTCATGGAACCGATCCAGAAAACAGTAGTGAAATTCCACAAAAAAAAAAATCTTGTCATACACGGAGGCTAGGCAACACTCTTCTAAATAACAGGACTGTCACACAGGAAGTGTCAAGGGAAAGTAGAAAACATTTTGAACCAAATAACATGAAAATACAAATAATCAAAATCCGTGAACTTCAGCTAAAGGAACAGAGAGAAACTGGGGGTCTGGAATGTAGATTCTAAAGAGAAGAAAGTTTCAGAGGAAAGCACAAAGCAAACTGAAAATAGGAAGAAGACTGGTGGGCCAGTGATACTTGTAGAGAGAGGGAAGTCTTGAGTGGTTCTGTGCTGTTGGCATGGGCACAGACCATGTCAACGACTCCAATGCTTCAAACTTATAGGAATAGCAAAGTTCCAGCCCCACCTATCTGTGATGAGGCTCAGAGATATGGCAGAGCCTTCCTCTGGTCCAAGTGCACATGTTGACAGTGTGCGCAAAAAGTGCCCACCATAGCTGCCCCCACAGCCCTCCCCACTCCAGAATATTCACATCCTGAAGGCTGTTCCCTAAAGAACCTGCTCTTACTGAGCTGAGATAAATCTAACTCCTTATCCATTTGGGTATAACATTCCCACCTCCATTTTATCTGTATGTAGTAGCCCAACCTCCCTGTTCAAGAGTGATGAAGCATTTCCATCAGAGTGCCCAAACCACCTTTGTTGTAGAATTAGCCAATTAATTCTACTCAAATCTTAGAGGCTGTGGCAGCACTCCTCGATACCCACCACAATGTTGTGGGTTCTCCAATGAAAGACACACACACACACACACACACACACACACACACACACACATGCAGCCTTATATTTTAATATGCTTTAAAAAGCTCAATGGCTGGGCCACTTCCTAACTCCACATGGCTTATGAACTTTTCAATAGTCCCAACTCATCACATACTAAACATATATTCCATCTTGGATGCCCCAGACCCAAACCTGCAGTCCTCCTGGACCACAATCCCCAGCTCTTACATGTTGGCTGTCTCTCTGTCCTGCACTTCTCAGGCATGGCAGCTACTCTGTTTCTGCCATGGCAGCTATCTCCTTCCTCCTTCTTCAGTCCCTTGTCCAAGAATTCCAAAAGTCTTTCCTTTGGCTCTCTGCCCAGCCATTGGCCACCAGCAACTTTATTTACCAACCGAAACCAATTGGAGTCAGGCGCCCTAAGAGTCCAGGTTCGGACTTCCTTGTAATTTGGGGGACCAAATTAACATAATATAAGTAGCATTAGACCAAATCTACAACACACTCGCTCCCAGTTTTTTATTTCGATTTTTTTCTTTTTTTGTCTTTCTTTCTTTCTTTCTTTCTTTCTTTCTTTCTTTCTTTCTTTCTTTCTTTCTTTCTTCCTTCCTTCCTTCCTTCCTTCCTTCCTTCCTTCCTTCCTTTAATGTCCGTGTCTTTTCCTCATTCCCTCACTGCCCCAGTCAGTTCAAGCCTGGAGTCCATCTTGGATGCACAGATACTTCCACCAAGAGCACTGAAGAAGAGCAGGACCAGGCACACTGCCAGCTTAGGGTCAAAAGCAAGAACTCTTAAGGGCTACATGGCTCACAAGTTGGGAAATTTGAGGAAAATCACTTCCAGGCTCCTCTACCAAATGTTCAGCTCTAAAAATCACTGCAACCCAACCTAACATTGGTTTTAGGTCCATGACGATGTGAGCACAGCTTGCTTGAAGCTACCATAGTGCTCTGGTGTGTCAGAAGCACTGGCTCCTGAGTTTTTGTTGCTCTAACCACCATGATTTCCTTACTCAAGACAGCCTCATGATGGCAGACGGCTGCTGAAGTAAATCATTAAGCATTCATGAAATCCAGGAGCTCATGAAAGACAGAGAGAAACATACTTTGAGGGATCATCTCCAAAAGCTGAGACATGCGTGACTTCCACATTATCCTTTTGATTAGACTTTGTGCGGTCAGTGCAAGGGGACACTGCAAACTATGCTCTCTCCTCAGTGTGCAAATACATATGTAAAATGGGAAATGAAGAAACAGATAAACCATGGACTTACAATCAGTAGGATCTGCCAGAGAAGCCTTCTCAAGACATTCTCAGAATAGTTTGTACCTCTGGGGAGGCTAGCAGGAAGGAAGGAACAGCATGCCCCATGGGACCATGTGGGAAACCCCACTTTTAGTCCTGAGTCCACCTGGGTTCAGTTGCTGTGGATTTGGCAGAATGTGACATACTGTAAAGTCCTTCATTTCTCCCCATAAAATGAGAACCCCCCATGCTCATGCAGAACCATCTGTATCCCTGTGCCCCAATTTTTCTTATTCCCAGGGAGGCATCAGCTCAGATATGTTTCCAATCTAAAAGGAAGACACTAGCCACCTGGAAGAAGCTACAGTGGGCCATAGCAATGATCTTCAGAGATTCCCAAAGGCTGAGGTGCCCTGGAGACCTTACACTCTTACTTTCCTGTGTCTTTATTTCCCCTCATGCCTTCCCTTTCCTCCATCACTCCAGTCTAACCAACTCAAAATGAGTTGCATTCCTCTTCATGAAACTTCTAAATAGCTCACTATTCCCATGTCTGTGTCATTCAGTTGTCTCAGCATCTACTGGAGGCTGGCTCCAGTTCTCTGTGTAAAATACTTAGCATCTGTGTGTCCTATATGCACCCTCCCATGTTTCTAGCATCCTAATAATATTTAGTGCAATGTTGAGACTATACAAATAGTCATCATACTGTTTAGGAATGGTGTCAGGAAAAAGAAACCTGCAGGCACAGAGTTTTCTTCAAACCAGTTTTCCTCCCTTCAAGATAAGATCTCACATAGCCAGGCTGGTTGTATAGCTAAGGTTTCCCTTCAACTCCTTCCTCCTGCTTCCACCTCTCAAGTGCTGGGTTGCAGCAGGCTCCCTAAATATTTTTATTCTGAGCCTGATTGAATCCATACAGACATTTGAAAACAGGACTGACTAGACACCAGTTATAGCCATCCTGTCTCTTTAATGCATCTTTTTATTTTTAAAAAAATCATTTATTTTTAAGTGTACATGTGTGCACCACATGTGTGCATAAGTCCATAGATGTCCAAAGATAGTATCAATACTCTAAAATTGGAGTTGCAAGTGGTGTGAGACACCATGTGGGTGCTAGAAACCAAATCTAGATCCCCTGCAAGGGCAGTGAGCACCCTTAACCTCTGAACCATCTCTTGGGCCCCTTTAACACATCCTGAACTAGCATCCTCTTAGGTCTATGTCAGGGGCCAGCAAGCATTTGCCATAAACAACCAGTAGAATACACTTTTGACTTTGAGGAGCATGCATTGTTCATTTCATTTCCTTCATTCTACATGCAGGGCCCCAGAGCATTCACAGATACAGAAACAAATGTTCGTGATTGTGCCAATAAAATTTTATTGTCTTATTTATTTCTTTTATGTACTCTTCTCTCATAAAATACTTTCTAACTATAGTTTTCCTCCCTCTTCTCCCCTCTTCCCCTCTCACCCAGATCCACTCCTCCATTTCCCTTCCAAAATGATCAGGCCTCCCAGTGATATCAATCAAACATCATACATAATGCAATAATACTAGGGACAAACCCTCATAATCAAGGCAGGATGGGGTAATCCAGGAGGAAGAAAAGAGTCCCAAAAGCAGGCAAAAGAGTCAGAGACACCCTCACTCCTGCTGCTGAAACACCAAGCTACACAACTGTAACGTATATGCACAGGATCTAGCACAGACTCATGCAGGCTCTGTGATTTCTCCTTCAGTCTTGTGAGCTCATATGAGCCCTACTTAGGGCTTAGTTGATTCTGTGGGCTGTGTTCTTCTGGTATCCTTAACTCCTCTGGTGTTCCTAAAGTTTTTATTCCTTCTTTTTACTCCTCCTCTCCTGAGGGGGTTCCCTGAGCTCTAAGCTCCAAGGCAGGGGGAACGGGAGGGGGGGAACCAATAGAGATCACCAATCTCTGTGTGTGTGTGTGTGTGTGTGTGTGTGTGTGTGTGTCTTCCTCTCTCTGTGCCAGATGTTTGGCTGTGGGTCTCTGTATCTGCTCCCATGAGCTGCTGGAGGAAGTTTTGATGATAACTGATCTAGCCTTAGATCTTTGAGTATAGCAGACTATCACTAGGAACCGTTTCACTAATCTTTTTTTTTTAAACCTTTATTTTCAAAAACAAGCACTGGGCTGAATTGACACACTACAGTCCCTGGTCTAGAATCTGGCTGTGCTAAGTCCTTGTGGCTAACTTTGCAGCATAGTCTTCTGTCTTTGTCTTTATTCCTCATAGGTGAACGAAACCCTTCAAAGGTCACTGTCCTGTATTGTATTACATAGCACTTTCAACTGCATCGCTTCATCTGCCCACGGATCTGAGAACACACACTGGGATGACGTTTTCAGCACCGAGCTGAGGGGTGATCATCCTGAACAGCTGCAATCAATACTTTCTTCATGTCTGACCTTTCCTGATAGCCATCTAGGCAAAGAATTGCTCCATAGATACCCTTTTCATTCCTACTGGAAAACTAAACACTCTAATTAATGAATTCCCCCATTAAACTTTTTCCTTCTCTCTGAACTTTAGCTAAGAGTAGAAGGACAGCTAAATTGAAAATGAATCAAGTTTGCACTTCCCGTTCTGTCTAAGGGAATATCAGTTCTCAAAATGTATTTGCTCTGGAGGTTTTCCAGGGTGGGAAGGAGATATCCAGTGTCACATGAGAGGGACCAGATATGACTGAAAAAGAGTGGAATGATCCCGGTAGAAGGAGAAGTCACAAATCAATGGTCCATCCAGGGCCTGGATTGAACCCAGAGGCCTCGTGTTTAGCCTTCAAAGAAACTTTAAGCAATCTGAAGCACATAAAAATAAATGAGATTTTTTTATATGCAAATATCCAGATATCCTGCTTATCTGAACAAGTGACCAGCCATGGGTCCAATACCTGGGCAGTCCCTATCAGATCAGATGGGGAGTAAGCTCACATCACACCAGGCCTCCTCCAAGCTGTCAGCCAGCCCTGAAGCATGTAGATTACTACTGTCTGTATTGTTCTGTTTACAACAAAGATGTTGTGCACTCTTTTCACAATCAGAAACTAGTGAGTGAATAAATACATACATACATACATACATACATACATACATGCATACATACAGGCTAACAAGTCACAGGGGTTGACTTGAGCTGTCGTCGCCTCGGTGTAAGTGCCCTTCTGAAAGAGGTGCACATCCCTTTTCTCTGACTCAGTTTCTTCCCCTGCAAAATAAAGAAGAGGGGTGGGTTTTTTTTCTCTCCCTTTTTCTTCTTTTTATGTGTATTTGCCTGTGTTCAGGTGCCCTTGAGGCAGGGGCTGTCAATCAAAGCCTTGGGATTGCCCCATCTTCTCCATCTAGAGGCCAGGCTTGCTTGCTGGCCACTCTGCTATATCTATTCCCACTTATGTGTGGGCATTGTGCAGATCCAGACTTTAACCTTCTTGCTTGCTGACAGTCACTTTAGCTGCCAACCTTCTCCCCAGCCCTTATTATGCACTTACGTTTAAGTCATAATGTTTGCACTATGGGAGGAAAAGGGTGATTAATTGAGACTATTCCAGCTATCATAAACAGATCTGCAATTGAAAGAACCCACCCTGAGAAAAAGGAGCCAAGAAGCTTAGTGGGGAAAGCTGCAGAAACAGACCTGCCACAGGGCCAGGTAGGGCAACGGAGGGGGAAGGGTGCTGATCTTTATCCTCGGCAGCTCCTGTTCACTGTTTTAAAGACCCCGCCTATTAGATACATGGCTTTCTGCTGATGACAGCAGGTCAGAGAGCCAGCAGGCCTGGGAAAAGAAGGCTGAGAGGCCGTGTGCCTAGATATTAAAGTCCCAGAGACTCTCAGACAAAGAGGAGAAGAGGCAATTCCTTGGCAGGAGATGAGGCAAAATCCTAGGTGAAACCCAACCACACAATTCACAGGAGCCCAGGCGCTCTGTATGCTTCTCAGTGACTTCCTGACTCCCCACTCAATGGGTTCCTCACTCAAGGAAGGCATAAACAGCCCAGAAGGACACAAGGCATGGAAATCTGTACATTCCCTGAAAGCAGAAACTTTGCCATGTGAAGGAAGGCCAGATCAATTAATGGAGTGTCTACCAGCTGACTCTGCTCAGAGATTCTAACTAGACGATGTCTGTAAATTAAATCTTGGTCAGGAAGTTGAGCCAGGAGAATTGTTCCCCAGAGAAAGGAAATACCACCAGTAGACCATTCTCACTGACTATTGATTCAGAACCTGGCTCCCAGGTCACCCACATCAGAGACATGGACATCCATGTTGACAGCTGATCGGCACCCAGCCACTGGACCCTCAGCCTATGGCATGCCCTTGTTGCTGGGTGGCCGAGGACATCTCCCAGGCCACCTCTCCTGTGCACATCGTAGGTCTTCATCTCTTGTCTAGCACAGGCTGGAGCTGATGAGCAAACAGACCCCTGTGAGCGCTTAGCATGAGAGATCAGCAGGAAGAAACAAGGAATGTGAGAGAAAACAGCATATTCACCGAAGGGTTGTTTGCAATAACAAGCCACTTGGGTACAAGCAGCTAGAAGCGAGCTCTGAAAACCCTATCATGCTTAAACTCAGCCAATCACGCACAGCAGCAGAGAAGGCCCAGCCTTGTAGAAATCAACACTGGGGGTTTGGGGATAATTTTTTTTCCATTCAGCATATACCCACAACATCACACCGTTTCGCTTACTAAGTGTCTCTGTGGGGTTTGTGTTTAGACAGGACACACGCAGCTTGGTCAGCAAACAAAAAGATTTCTTTTTGCAAAAATTCCATTTACCAACTCCTAATTGATTCTTCATGTGAACTGAGGAGATTAGGTCTTGAGGTGAGGACTGTAGAGTAGGGTCAGTACCTTATCAGAAAGGCCAGGGGGACTGCCCTGATCCTCTTTGACCATGTGAAGACCCAGCACAAAGAAGTCATCTAGTAACCAGGAAGCCCACCTTCCCTAGATACCAACATGCGGATGCCTTGCTCTTGGACTTCAAAGATTCTATACTCTTTATACGCACTTCAAGTACAGTTTTGTTATATCAATCCAAACAGACTAGAGTAGCTACTGATAATAATAATAAAAAAATGATTAAAATGAAAAACTTTAAAAACCTCCACTATCCAAGAGGGAATGCTGGGCTCACTGGAGGTGTTCCTAAGTTATGTGATGAGAGGTGCTTTCTCCTCAGCCAAAGGAGGTCACTCTCCAAGAAAGCATCTGAAGAAAGGTTGGACAGTTGTGAGGGGAATGCCATTCTCCTTACTATCATAGGATTCCGGAAGACTCCCCTGACCTCGCCACCATGAAGACATGCGTCACACCTTCTGGAGACATGTTCTAGGAGTCAGTGAGCCAGCAAATCTCTTCTTGCTGTCTTTGGGCTCCTCTGAATCGCATAGAGAACTCAGCTAACAGCGGAGAAACTGGTCTGTCCCAGAAGGATGCCTTGGAAATACCTGACCGATTGTTCTTGGTCTCAGCTGCTGTCCTTACCTCGTAAGGACAAGGGAGGAGTGTGTACCAGCACCAGTACTGAACACTGGAATATTAATCTCCAGTACCGCCACACACAGCCTGAGTGATCTTGACTCTGGTTCTTTTTTTTTTTTCCCTACATTTGCAAAGTTTTAAATATATCTCAGTTGGCACATGAAGGGTTGGAGGAGGAGCGTTCTGTAGGAGGTTCTCAAGGCACTTCCTATGTAACACAGCTCTAAGAGTACTGGTCTCATTGTCACAGACTGTCCAGCAGCCCCAGTGCTCCTCATAATTCGGCGTATGATAGAATTACCCAGGAAACTGGTTTCAATGCTTACCCATGGGCTCTGCCCCAAACAGCAGCATCAAATTGCTCAGGCTACTACTGGGCTTGAGGTTCAGACATATAGATGTTCTCATGGAGCTTTGAAGATGACTCAGATCAGACTAGAGTTTGTATTCTAGGCTTGTAATTGAAAGCAAGCTTATAAAAGCAGTCAAAGCCAAAGGCTCAGCCATAGTCACATGGTCAACCCCATCCAAGAGAAGGATCTGAGCAAAAGACCACAAAAGTGGAACTAGAATCCGAACCTAGTGACGCTTTCAGTGTTTCAGCTCCGAGGGGAAAGGCTTCCTCAGCACAAATGCTCCAGCCCTGAAGGGAAAGGCATCCTAACAGTCAGGAACACAGATATATTCCAAAGTCACACCACACAACAAACCTCACAGAAGAGATTTACTGAGAGACACAAGAGGGTGGCGCCTTTACTCAGGCAAGATGCAACAGGGAACTGAGCAGGAGACAGGCTTCTGTATAATTTCTTGACGGTAAGATTTTCCAGGGTAGAGAACCCGGAGTGGAGATTGGTGGAATTTCAGGTCCTGAGTTTGGGCCATGCCCGGTGGTTGGTGGGTTTTTGAGCTCTGAGATTGAGGGAGATTGTTTTAAACCCAGAAGTAAGCCCAGAACTTTTACCCTAAAGTGACCATCTCAAGACCAGTCTAGGCTCACATGTACAACCTATGGACTCCTGCAGTCTCTCATGACTAAAAATGTTAATAATGTCCAAACTCACTAGTTAAAACCACACACAGGGGATAAATGTCTCAGTAGACTCAGCTAGAAAACAATTGCACGGTCTTTTACCCATTGGGACTCATTTGTAAAAATTATAGCCGTCCTATGTTTACCGTTTTACAATGGAAAAATTATTCCAGGTGGGTTTTTATCAGTGTTGCCAATGTATTCTGTGAGCCAGGAGTGATCTGGAAGAGAGCGGAATGAAGAAATAACTGGCTGCTGTGAAATTAGAAAAGCTGAGAAGACTTCTCAAGTCCCCTTTCTCCTGGTTTCTGACCCTGCCATGAAGGCCCAATAGTTTGTTCTTACAAGTATGGACAGTGCCTGTGTCCTGACATTTCCCAACATGCCTTGAAAAACTTCCAGCTTCATGTACCCTGGGTCACTGCAGTGATGCCGGGCTCTGGGTGTGTGAATTGCTTGTTTTCTTATGGTTTTCTTATGCTTTCAAACAGTCTTATAGCCCTGGTTGGCCTGCAACACACTATGTAAACCAGGCTACAGTTTAACTCAAAGAGATCTACTTGCCTCTGTCTGTCTCCACTGCCCAGCTTCTGGGATTAAGGGCATGTTTCACTATGCCCTCAAATGCTCAATCCCCCTGCCTCTACTCTATGAAGACTAAGTACTGGGATTATAGGCAGGTGTATGCTGCCATGCCTGACTTAGTCCTTGGCATTTTAAAGTCCCATCCAGAGATGTATACATGGCTGATTGTCACCGTGTTAAGTAGTTTTGTGTCCTGTTTTTTTTTAAAAAAAAATGCTCAGGAAATATTTCGAGCTTTTAACATCTTCAGTGCTTTAGTATCTATGATGGTTTCTTCAAAGAGTTTCTAAAGTAAAGCTGCCAGATAAAATACACTTGGCTAGACTTACATTTCAAGCCACCATAATATACTTGTCCCCCCCCCCAAAAAAAAGTTATCAGAAATTCAAATTTAACTCAATACTTTTATTGCATGTGCCTCCCTTCCCCAAGGACCTGAGGATGACGTGAGAGAAACTACCAAGAGAATGAGAAGAGAGCAGGAACAGACAGCCACCTTCCCCAGCCCACCCCCACCCCTGCCACCCTGATCTTCTTGTAACCACATTGTATCTTCCCTTAGAGAGGACTCTTTCCCACCACCAGTCTATGCAGTTAGAGTGTGTTCACAACCATTACCTTGTTCCTCTTACTGTCACTGTGACCAGCATGGACATAGTGTACTTAATCCACACTGCACCAGAGGAACATCAATCTGGAATCTTTGTGTAACTTTGTAGCAGCCCATGTGGTAACTTCTTGAATTATTGGGAACGTCAGTCCAGCTGAGACAAAAAAAAAAAAAAAGAGACCAGGTCCTTTGGAGCCTGTGGCACCAGACATCCTTAGAAGCTGAAATTAGCTTTTTTTCTATGCCAAGCAATTAATGATGGTAATGGTGGTGATGATGGGGGTGGGGTCGGGTGATTATGTTTAGCTTATAGTAATTTTAGTTAGTTTGCTGCCGTTAGCTCCTTCGAGAAAACCAAATCAAATATATAACTGTGTAGGTAGAGAAGCTGGGGTACAAAGATAAGCTGTTGCTTGCTTTAATGGATGTCTTGTGACACTAAGAAATGGTTCCTCCATGTGCACCAGTGTAATTCCACTAACTCTAGTTTATAGATGGCCCACGGTTCCTAATTGCATCTTCCCTCCTCTCCTACCTCATAGCTTGTTCCTATTCTCATGGTGTGTCTCATATATCACAGCTGCTCATATGTGCACCCCAAGAGGCTTTCCTTATCTCTGTATGCCTGGCCAGATCCCTGGACCTCAGAGGTGCTGAAGCAGTGTTTGTTAAATTAAATCATTTGTGGGCAAGTTGAGATGATGCCTTGCATGGCTATATTGAAGTACAGTTAGGTATATTGCAGAAGTGAGCAAAGGCGCATGCGCTCATGAACACACACACACACACACACACACAGAGCTTCCAGTGCCATCCTTGCACACACACACACACACACACACACACACACACACACTGCTTCCAGTACCAACCTTGCACGTACACACACACACACAAACACACACACACTGCTTCTAGAGCCATCCTTGCACACACTTCTTCCAGAGCTATCTTTGTACACACACAGATACACACCCACACACACTGTTTCCAGAGCCATCCTTGCACACATACACACACACACTGCTTCCAGAGCCATTCTTGCACACACACACACACACACACACACACTGTTTCCAGTGCCATCTTTGCATGTACATGAAGGTGCAGCTGTGGCTTCTGAGTTCACTCTTACCCCTCGTGTCACTGGATTCTTGTTTCACCAAATTAATATGAGACATATTTCCCTCCATAACCACAGAGGATTGGATCTAGGGGCCCCTGCACATACCAAAGTCTGCAAATGCTTGAATCCTTGATGTAAGATTGCTCAGTATTCCCAAACAGCCTCCCATTTAAACCATTGCCAGGTATGTTATGAAATGACTCTGAGTTACTTATCACACTTAATATAGTGCAATGCTATGTAGAAGCCAATCTACTATATTGTCTAAGAAAGAAAAAAAATATATGTATATACAGGACAGGCATTATTCTTTTCAAATGTTTTCAGTCCTGAAGTGATCGAAACCATGGATGCTGAGAGAATTATCCATGAGCCCTCACTTTAAGGGCTCTGAAATCAACAGGCATTCAGACTCTTTTTATTCCAATTGGAATAGAAGTAGGTAATCAGCATGTCTCCATGGATACAATCCCTAGTTGCTCAGGTCCCCAAGTGAAGAGACATCCAAGAGCTGGCTACACAGATGACCTGTGATGCTGGAAGCAGAGGATGGTGACTTGAAGTGTATGCTGATGCAAAAGGAACATCGTGATGGTCAGAGAATGCAGTTTCCTCAAGGGCTTGAAGAACAGAGTGAACCAGGCGCCTGGTTTCCCATCACCTAATGAAGTGTTCTGGGTCCCTCTTTACTCCCTTGCTTCACTACAAAACAAAAGGCAGCCATCGGGCAACACTCCTTGCTTCTCCTTCAGACTATGCCTGAGGACACGGCCTTCTTCTGAAAGTGTGACACCTGACAGTGTCTCTGTGTGCCCCTTTGTAGACTGGCACAGACATTTCCTTTGAACTTCCCTATGCAACACTGAACTGTGATGAAAATCAGCCCCCTCCCCCAATTAAGCTCACTGAGAGCGTTCACGCTCTACAGGGGGGCTCAGCTCTGGCTGCTAAGAATTCACACCGTTAGATCCTATGAAAGTGCTTTCAGGAACCAACTGGGTTGTTAAGAAAAACTGACTGGTCCTTCTTAAGAGTCATCAATTAACAATAACTGAAGCCTTAATCTGGCGGGAACTTCTCTGCCATCAGGCAATGAACACTTTGAAGCCTCTGAGGAGTCACAGGAGCTCCTGATAAGGGGATTCCTTTTGAGTGGCTTGTCTCTTACCTTGGGGAGGACATTACAAGCAGTGTCAAGCCATGTCTGGGGATCATGGCTAGATACTGCCACTGCCTAAGAGGACTGTCTCCGTGTTCTACTTTAGATCTGCCCATCACCTGTTTTCTCTGAGAGATTTATCCTCCAGTTAGGAAACCCATCTCGAGTAGCAGTGACAGGGCTAATTATGGAGGAAGAGGACTCATGACACAATCCTTTTAAAATGAAGAAAGGGGCCGGGGCATGTGGGAGAAAAGAGCACTCAAAAGCCTTCACTTCAAATGGCTTGAAAGGAGGATTGCTCTAATTCCTTCTGGGAGATTATTCAGTGGTGTGTCCTGGTCTTGGGGAGCTCTGAGAGAAGATAAATTTTGGGTAAAGTCACATGGTCACATCTGACTGATGTAGTTCCATAGTCCCTGGGAGGATTTGGGGGCTCTGAAGACAGGGTGGAGCTTGTAAGCCTCCTCTCTTTGGCACAGGTTAAAGGGATCAGAGTTCCTGGAGATGCACCCCAGGCTAACCCTACTTAACATACTCCTTGATACCTCTTCTCTCTTAAACTTGACTCCCCATAACAATTCTCCTTTTTGAAAGGAGCATGGTCTTTTTGAACAGTTGTGTTCATAAAAACGTCTGGGATTTTGTTTGTATGTTCTTAGCAGAGGCTAAATAAAATGGTTTTCCTAGTATATTTCACATGGTTGTCCTGGCTAGATGGCCTGGAACATGATAGAATCATGTGTACTCCTCAAGAGAGAGTCTCAGGCACCTGTTCCCCCAAGTCGGTTGTCTTCTGATATTGTTTCTCCAATTGTGGGGAGCACCCATGTAAAGCAATGCTGACTTGTCTGTTTCTGCCCAATGTCTGTTCTTCTACACAGAATAGGTATTGTTAACATGCACAGACACCACAAGCATAGAATACAGTGATTTTCTTTTTCTGCATGCCTTCTTTACTCAAAGGAATACTTCTTTTCAACATTTCAAAGCAGTCTTACTGTGTAGACAAGATTGACGTTGAACTTAATGTAATCATCCCACCTCTGCCTCCTGAATGCTGGGATCACAGCATGCACCATCATGACTGTCTTGAGAAATATTTTGAAAATCATAAGGGGTTGCTGTAGAAGGGTTTAAAAGAGAGTAAAACATTACCCAGAGAGCCTTTGGTGGTTAATTCTTTGGTGAAGAAAAAAAATAGCCAATTGGCAAGCGTGATAGATAATCTTTGTCAGATGGACAAAATCTGGAATCAACTAAAAACCCAAGCATCTGATGACACGTGTGACAAATTTTCTTATTTGGGTCCTTTGAGGTGAGAAGACCTACCTTAAATTGGGCAATACATGTGGTAGTGCTCACATAAGAGGACATGGAAGATGGAAGCTTTTGCTTTTTTCCTGCTTGATCCCATGTTTGCTATAGCTGAGGCATTCCCTTGCTGGCATTAGAACCTACTTCTTCAGACCAAACACCAGACAAGATATCCAGCCTCAGGGGACTGAGAAATTACCAGACTCTTACCCTTTCTGCAAACAGATAGCCATTGTTGGACTAGCTGAGACAGCTTATATGCCACTTTAATAAATACCATATATATATATATATATATACATGTAATATACATATGTATATATTTGTATGTATGAATATATATGATTCTATATTCATTCTGTGACTTCTTGTTCTTTAGAGCAATGATTCTCAGCCTCCTAATGCTGTGGCCTTCTAGTACAGTTCCTCATATTGTAGGGACTTGCAACCATAAAATTATTTTTATTGCTACTTTATACCTGTAATTTTGCTACTGTTGTGGATGGTAATATAAATATCTGATATGCAGGGTATCTGATATTAGATTCCTGTAAAAGGAAAACTTGACCCTTCCCCCAGTGGGGTGAAGACCCACAGGTTGAGAACCACTGCTTCAGAGACTCCTAATACACTGAGAAAAAAAAAGATCATTTACTGAAGAATGACTATTAAGAAATAAAAATGGAGCCAGGCGTGGTGGCGCACACCTTTAATCCCAGCACTCGGGAGGCAGAGGCAGGCAGATTTCTGAGTTCGAGGCCAGCCTGGTCTACAGAGTGAGTTCCAGGACAGCCAGAGCTATACAGAGAAACCCTGTCTCGAAAAACCAAAAAATAATAATAATAATAAGAAGAAGAAGAAGAAGAAGAAGAAGTAAAAATGGTCGGGCATTATGTTGGCTTTGCTGGTGTGACAGTCGATCCCTATTGCCAACTTGACTGGATCTAGAATTACTGTGGGTGTATGTCTAGGGCAGAGCACATGTCTAGAGAGAGTTAACTAAGCTGGGAAAACCTACCCTGCATGTGGGCAGCACCACGCAGTAGGCCGGGACTACAAAAACAAGCAGAGCATTGGAAGAATTTATGGATAGAATCATCTCTGTTTTCTGCCAATGTGATGAGGCCATGCCCATCCTTCTGCCACAGGTCCTTCCCAGGCATGATGCCCTGCACCCTCAAACTGTGAGCTGAACTAAGCCATCCCTCAGCTGCTCCTTGTCAGTGTCCTTGAGCCACCGCTGTGAGTAGTAACTAGGACAAGCCACCTGCCCCTGGGAGTTGTCTCCTCAGGATGAGACACAGACATCCAGGGCTGCTCGGGGCACAAGGCCTTCCAGGTAACTCAGCTATTTGCAACTTTTGCTGTTTTCATAGCACAAATAACGTTATCTCATGAGCTGAGCTTGGCTCTAAGGCAGTGGCTCTCAACCTGTGGGTCAAGACCACCTTGGGTGTCAAGTGACCCTTTCAATAAGACCACCGGAAAACACAGATCTTACATTATGATTCATAACAGTAGCAAAATTAATGTTATGAAGTAGCAATGAAAATAATTTTGTGGTTAGTGGTCTCCACGACATGAGGAACTGTATTAAAGGGTTGCAGTGTTAGGGAGGTTGAGAACCACTGTTCTAAAGCCTCATGGTGTACTCGCTGGTGACATGCTTATGACATGCTTCCTCTGCTGAGCTTCCATGGCCGATGGGCTCCACCTTCTAATCTGAATTGACTCACCTGCTGGGTTCAAATTCAGTCAAAGCAGTGTTGACATGGTCTTTGATTCTCTTTGTTCCGGTGACTGATCTGAGCAGCCACATTCCCACTGATCGCCCTCCCTATACTAATATTGACACTGGAAGACAAACAGAATCTTGGGAGTGGATCTATGCATTTGCCCGGTACCCAAAGACCCAGGTCAGTGATGTGAAAGCCCCACATGCCAGCAGACATTAAGAGAGAAACCCCTAGTGAATTGAGCTGTGTTTGTTGTTTCCACAAAGTGGAGAGTTTAAGGACAGGGGAGACAGTTAATTGCCCTCGTCAGTGTCACTGCATAAGATCGATGATTTGGGGAACAAAAGCCAAAGAGTCAAGAACTCTGGCACAAAGCCAAACCATCTTTGTCCATGTGGGTAATGAAGGGAATCTGTCCCTGAGACTGAGTTCTGAGGCAGCACAGGGGTGCAAAGCTCTGTGCATGACCTCTGTAAAGCTTCCTGGGTCTGCCAAGCTCCACCTGAGCAGAAGACTACCCCCCGGGGGGGGGGGGGCGAGCTATGACTCAGCACAAACTGTGTCTTGAGGTTCCAGGGGTAGAAATAGCTAAGGTCTTGTCATCTGTGCCACCATAAGTGACCTATGTCACAATCTTACTATGAGAAAGGGACCTGGTCTGCCCTGTATGCTACTGTTGGCTAAATCACATCACCTGATTTGTAGAGTACCGTTGATTTCCACACAGTGTCCCTGTCTCTAAGGGGGGACTAGAAATGATTACATCACTTCCAAGTTAGGAGGGCACTGAGTTAAGGCTACCAGGAAGATAGGTAATACTACTTTAAAATTATTTACAAACATGTGCATATCCTACAATACATGTCTATAATATTGGATATATTTTATATTATATATTATGTATTGCATATATACATATAATAACTAGGTTTTTGCATATATTATAATATTTATATAGCATGTTTTAGAGTTTGTTTTGCCCAGATGACCTTAGCATCCTTACCTCTTGTCATCATCACAGGAGACAAGTCCACATCTTGCCACCTCTAAATCCCCCACAGAGCATCCCTGCAGGTGCTCCTTCTGGGCTGGTTAAATTCTTCTTAGCTTGACAGGAAGCTTCTGTGCTGTCCTGTCAGATCTCCCTGTGATGTCATTGACTACAGCAGCATCCTGCCACCGTCTGGGTTTGCCTACTCTCTTCCTTACGTCATCTCTCTCATCTTCTTTTTCTGGAGGAAAAGGTCAATTTTGTTCTTTCCCATATCATCCTTCCCAGAGACAGAGGAACCTGACAACTACTTTCAGAATTTACTCAGCGTTTCCTCTCTAACATTCCAGGGAATTCCCTGAAATGCCATCTGACAAACACACACATTTGGTTTGTGAAAAGAAGATATGATTCACTTCTCTTCTGTGCTAGTTAATTTTTGTTAACTGGACACAAACCTAGACATATCTGGGAAAAAGGAATCTCAACTTAAGAATTAACTCCATCAGACTGGCCTATACATAGGCAACTCAGTGGGGCATCCTCCTGATTAATGATTGATATGGGAGTACCACCCATGGGCAGGGAAGCCTGGGCTATCGAGGGACTGTAGCTAAGCCAGCCAGGGGAAGCAAGCCAATCCTCAACAGTCCTCCCTGGTCTCTACTTCAGTTTCTACCTCCAGGTTTCTATTGCGATCCTGCCTTAACTTCCTCCAATGATGGACTGTGATGTGGAAATTAAAGCAGAAGAAACCTTTCCTCCCCTGTGTTCAGTATTTAGCACAGAAACAGAGAAGCAAACTAGTACAATATCCATTTAACAAAACAGCAATATTGGCTTCTCTGCTAGGGCCTTATGACCTCCCAAGGCACAAGCTTTTGTATTATAGGACCAGTCATGGTTCTCCTGTCATTCAGGCTTTAATGTCAATCAGAAAGCCGTTCTATCCATAACCGTGGTACCACTATTGTACCAGTGAGCAAAAATGTCCTGGAATGTTAATGGGATAGCACAAAGGTCTGCAGCCAAGTAGAACTGTTGGTGTACTCTGTCCTATCAGGAGGTAGGCCAGAGACCATGGTTCTCATGGAAAGGAAGTTATGCTGAACTGATAAGGCCTTTGGGTGGCTTCATTTCAGGATGTGTTGTCTTCAGTCACATTCTACCACTGTATTATGATGACCTAAATGAAGGCAGGGGCATCAACAAATGAGGCTCTCTCTGTTTGTCCTCTTCACCCTCGATATACACACACCTACAAATATACATATACATTTGAATGCATGCATGTGAGTACGCACACACATCTATGCTCACAACCACACAGACACACATGTGTGTGCAGTCACATACTTATGCACATGAATATACGATCACATATACATACCTGCTTACACATATACATGTACATATCCCATCATTGTATTTTATCTTCTTAACTGGATTTTTTTTTTCTTATTTGTGGAAAAGTTTTGCTTGAGATTTATACCTATGCTTCCTGGGAAGAAGTCTTTGGTTTTGCCAAGATTATGTCTCCTAAGATCACCCAAGTTTTCTGTCACTGAGGCATTGTAAATTGTTCACACAACTTCAGAAAAACATGCACAAGAGCATTGCACATACATGCATGCACACTCACTTTTGTTGTACTCGCACCTTCAAATCCAGTGCATATGTATTTTTTTCTCATTCACCAATTAGCTGAATAGAGAAAGTATTATTATAACTTGGATTAAATTGACTAAAACAAAATCCTTTCATTAAAATACAATACTCTTGATGCCCAATATTGGCCCAAATGCACAGTGAGTTTGTGTAGTAAGTTCTGAAGACTTCAGAATAAAAATAGAGGAATCTTAAAAGAAACTCCATTTCAGATATGCATCAGTCATGGAGGTAAAAGTAATTGGCCTGCCCATCTCCTCTCTGGGCCAGCTGCCAGGATTAGTCATTTTATTAAAGAAGTCTCAGCAGACCTTCCGGCTGACTTTTCCTTTCTTCTGAGACAGGAATGCAATGATGTTAAGGATGGATTAAAACCAGGGTACGGATCAGACTCCCCAAAGTTCAGGTTCTGGCCTTGCCTCTGAATGTGTGACGTTAAACAAGTCTTCACTCCCTATACCAATAAAAGGTGGATTATGGTAGCAGCCTCGCAGAGTGGAAAGTTACAGGAGAGGATGATACATCAGGGTCCCCACCCCACCTTCTCCTCTTGGTTTGCACTGGGCCTCTGAGCACTTCTCACTATCTACAGACATACACCTCTTGGAAATCGCCCCATCTGAGGAGAGAGGAAATGGAGAGAGCAAGCCACACAGGGTCCTGTAGCGGTGCCTCGACAACTGATGCTTCTCTCCTTTGGAAACTGAAGAATGGCTGTTAAATTAGGAGAGATCATCCCTTAAACGGCACCAGAAATATTATGCTGACTTTCCATCCATAAGTAGAATTAAATATTCTCAGTAGGTGGGTCAAAGCTGAATGGCAAGTACGATCACAAGAATAATTTAGCGCCAGCCAAGTGATGCCGTGTTTGACTTATTAAAACCTGAATATATAGTTTTCAGTAGTAGATTAATTTTCTTGATATGTTTATTTGCCAAAAAAGGATTCTAATTACAGATCATGGGAGTTTGGTCGATAACACGAGGGGAGGGGCCCACTAACTCTTTCTGTGGCCAGCGCAGCACTGTGGGGCTAACCGAGAATTCCCTGACACCTTTTATGTGCATGATGTAGTTCAGAGTGCTTACGACCACTTTGTACCTTCTGAGGTTAGAGAACCCCAGGTTGAGAACCACTTGGCCATAAACCCTTGAATCCCTGCTGAGGAAGCAAGAATGGCCGGCCCACTGTTGTATAAGGAATAATGATATTACTAATCATTTGCAAGAGCCCACTAGGGACTTCGGAAATAACCTCAAAGCAATTAACTAATGACCTGCCTTTGATTATTTTCTCCTGCTTTGAAAGCAAAAGGTTAGAGTTCATCTGCCAGACTGACGCTGAGAGAGTGACACAGCCTGGTGGCCACCACCCTCAGGAAGGGAACCCGAGACTCCTCTCACTGGACTGCCTGGAGATGCTAATCTTTACAGCCTTTTAACATTTCTATAACGTCTTTTTTTTTCTCCTATTCTAATTTAACTGAACAAACTATTGTTCGGTACAGAAAACCATAAGGACTACAGAGAAGCACAGAGGTTTTCAAAATGAGATTGTTTTAAACCAAACTCCCATATTCCTGTCCTGTGCTCTAAGGCTGCGTTGGACATTTTGTGTCCAGGTTTCCCACCTATGAGCATATAACAAGCAAACACAGTTCCCAACTGCTATCTGTGCGCCTTTCCGTGAGAAATCCCGGTGCATGGGCTTCTGAAACACTATGTGTGCAGTGGTTCAGCCTTTCCTTTAATTACTTTCTTTTGAAAATGGAAGCAGCTCCCAGTGTCTTGACCCTGGAAATGATGCTGCGGGTGACAGCCCTGCCCTTTCTCCCAGGAACAAGTCTCCTCCCAGCCATAGACCGACAGCAAGAACGTAAGGTTTCCAAATGAGCTTCAGTCAACACATAGTAAACACGTACGTATAAAGCATGTTTGAAGGCTTTCCCACAGAACTTTGGGTTCTATTCTAATTTTCTTCCCCCACCGTTACTAAGCTTACTACTGCAGGGATGGAGAAGCTACAAGCACTTTCATGCTTCTGCTTGTGGTGGCTTTGGGTAGTAGCAATGTTGAACGTTCTTCTTACGGCTATTGGTGACTTCCACTGAACTTCCATTGAGCTGTGATGTATGTCCTTTGAACATTTTTTTCTACCAGGATATTAACCTTTACTTATTGATTTCCTAATTGCTTTTCTGATTGACTTATTATCATTTTATCCTGGCCATCTCTGCAACTTGGTAAGTATAAGGCTAACATCTTTTGTGTCTTTTATAAATTGTACTAAGTATTCTGGGGTACCCATGTGATAATTATGTATGCCTTCATACTTGTAGGTAAGTTTTTGTATATTATGTAGACTTATTTCTTTGTGTGCGTGGAATGGACACTTACAGGAATCAAGTCCCACTGTGCATAATAAATTCAGCATGCAGGCTTTTCCTTGTCCCTACCCACCCCTTCACCATTCCCACCCTTCACTACACATTTGCCATAAATTATGCTAATGTCTCTTTTATTTTTGGCATATGTCTCTTTTATTTTTATACATTTTTATAATAGTATTTCAAGTTACACACAAATACGGGGGAAAAATGTTCAAAGCCAGAATTTTGTCATTTATCATTTTATAAAAATGAGATTATAATAAGTACTTTCTGTGTCCTGCTTTTCTCTCTCAATATCTCATAAAAATAACCCTTCCAGAGTAATTGATATAACTCTAATTCATCCTTTTTAATAGTTATATAAGGTTCCCTCGGGTAAGTGGACCACAATTTATTCGGCTGTTTCCCCTGTACTAGCAATCATTTTGTTCCTTTTGCAATCACAAAGAGGACTGCAATAAAGGCCTCTGAGGGTCCACTGCTACAAGGTGGGTTTAGTTTGATGGGGCAGATTCCCAGGAAGAAAACTGCTGTGTCAAAGTGTGTCGTCGGCTTGTTTTTTATTTTAATAGATGCTGCCAAATCGCCTCCTAAAAAAGCTTATGACAATTCAGAGTGTCACTAGCAATGCGTGGGCCTTTCCCCACATACGCATTACCAATAAATGTTATATCTTTTCTCAATGTTGGTAAATTTGGCAAGTGGAGACAGGACCCTGACCACTCAAGAGCACAAATGTCTCCTGACTTAAGGACCTTCTGGATTCCATGTCTTGGAAACATGGCTTGCTCCTTGCTCTGGCTTTTCCCATTTTCCCCTTGCAAATTTACATAACTTTACATATTATAGATTTTTAGCTGTCTGTTGCACTGCAGGCGATGTTTTTCCAGCACTCACACATAATATGTACTCAATGAGCAGCGGCGTTTCTTCCAATCTCTGAGGCAAAGGCCCGGTGGTTTTAAATTGCCAGTCCCAGTCCTATTACCAATTCATCGTAGACAAACTCACACACTCAGGTGTCATGGAGATATTACGTGTGAGTGAATGTTTGTGAACATTTGTTCTTCACCCAAACACTCCCTAGCAGCAACCTGCAGACCGAGGATGGTCCACCAGTCACGCTCAGAGTAACCCGAGGGTTTCCCATCCTTTGCTCTCATTAAAACATCTCGCTTTTGCAGAGACAAATACATTTCCATCTATAATACCTGGAGTAACCTGTTGCCCTTAAGTATTTGGATTTGTTCCTAAGATTTCATCACTAATAACGACCCATTTCAGTCCGAGTCCAGGTAGATCACTTTTCTGATTTAATTTTCTGTATCTTTCTCTCTCTTCTGTCTGGATTTCTAATGGGATGATGTCCAGTCTTTCTTCCCTCAGGCACACTAGCACATTACCTTTGTCACCATAGAAAATGCTGTGGCCTGGCTTCCTCAGAAGCCACTCCCTCTCCTGCCCAGTTTTACGTCTCAAAATATAGAGCAGAGGTTCACAAACTGTGGGTAGTGACCCCATTAAGGGTCACACAACCTTCTTCCCAGGAGTCACCTAAGACCATCAGGAAACACAGAGGTTTACATTATGATGTGAATTTATAGTAGCAACATTACAGTTGTGAAGTAGCAATGAAAATAATTTTATGGTTGGGGGTCACCACAATGTAAAGGGTCACAGAGTTAGGAAGATTGACAGCCACTGATACAGAATCTAAAAACAAACAAACAAACAAACAAACAAACAATCTCATCATGTCTGCTGGTATACGACTCCAGTTGGCAGGCATGACAGAGGACAGTCATGACACAGCAGGTCTTTGAGCAAAGAGTAACGTGACAAGCTGCTGCACAAGGCCAATTCACTCTCTTGAGAAGTATATTTTTAACTTTGGGGTAGCAGCAAGAGGGACATTCTCAAATTCTTCCATCATAAATACCAACAACTCACAGTAGGATCTGTGCTTCAATAATCTCCCAAATTTGAGGACACCCTTCCTAGCTACACATCACCAAACCTTTATGTTTCAGTGTCTAGACTAGCCCATACATATTCATCTTCATCTGTTGAATGCACTTAAAATGAATCCTGTGGTTTGCAACAGAAAGCCTAGAAAACAAGTCATGTTTTTGAAGTGATGTCATCTTCAGAGATAATTTCTCACATCAGTTCATGTGCTACTTTGATCCATTTTCAATGGTCGGTACCCATGTGTTCAAACCTTCAGATTTCACCAGGAGGATTTACAATGTGTTCTGTGCTGTTCAACTCGATTCCTCCCTCCTTTCAGACTGTGGGAACTCCCTCTAAACACTGAGATTATCAGTGTTGCCTTAAGTAAACAGAAAAAGGAAGAAACATAAACACAAGTCCCAGCTGAGCAGAGCTAAGAAGCATCCCTGATTCCGGAGCTACAAATGTCAGAAGGCCAAAGTTAGAGGAATGCCTGGGAAATGACTCAGGAAAGCTGAGGGCAGTCAAACCGAGGTGCCGCTAAGTATCGCCAAGACCATCACCATGAGAACCTAGATGTACAAACTCCAGCTAATGGCTGCTAAAGCCATGAGGCTTGTATGGAAGTTCACATGAGATCTGAGTATATGCTGCTGAATGTTCACTATATCTGCTCACAGTGGTCACTGCTCTCCTCTTATGGAAGTGTGTGTGTGTGTGTGTGTGTGTGTGTGTGTGTGTGTGTCTGTGTGTGTGTGTGTCTGTGTCTGTGTGTGTCTGTGTGTACATATGGTTTTTACTTTGAAGAAGCCCAGGCTAAAATCTGAGTGTTATAGCTCAGGCTGACCTTGAACTCAAAATTCTCTAACTCAGACTTCCAAAGAGTGAAGGCATATTCTCTGGAAATAACATACTATAGAAGCTGGACTTAGTGTGACCAGACATGGAAGATGGAAGAGATGAGAGTTAGCCCAGGAGCTAGAATATTTTGTCTGTGAAGATGCACTTCGTAAATATTTAACTTTAAAGAGCCAGATGGTCTCTATGCAACTCATCAGTTCTACAACTTCCACAGAGACATCCTCCAGGGATGCTAAAGCCGTGTGCCAGGAAACTGTTTTGAAAATTGGACAGTGGCTAGATTTGGCCAACCAGCAATAGTTTATAGACCCCAGTCTAGAGCGGTAGCAGGAAGGTTGTGTAAAAGCCCACATCTGAGCCAAGGGGCTCTCAGCATCTCTCTCTGATTAGTGATTGCACTTGTTCCTTGGATCATCTTCTTACCCTCATTCTCTCACCCACTAAAAATGTAAATTAGCAAACTAATTGTGTCCTTTCTCAATTATTAATTGGGAATTTATAATTTAATAATCTCAATTATTAAAAATTAGCACATCCAAACTTGCTACTTTGTATGCCTGCGTGCATGCGTGCATGCGTGCATGCGTGTGTGTGTGTGTGTGTGTGTGTGTGTTTATATACATATGTTTTCCTTTGTAGCAGCCTAGATTTAACTCTGAGTTTTATAGCTCAGGCTGGCCTTGAACTCAAAAGTCCCCTTGCTCAGACTACCAAGTAAGGGACTACAGGTGTGTGCTACCCCATCCAGCTGTGGTATACTTACATTTCCTTTTTGGTTGGATCTTAAGTGTACTGACACACTAGACTTTGATGTAGAGTACTTAAAAGTCATCTGGTTTCTTCCCTATCCATGGCAAGGTCCCTCTGCTGAAGTCCTACCTGTCTTTTCCCTCACAGCACTTAACTTACTTGTTGGTTCCTTCAATTATCCAGCATTCGAATTTGTTTGTCCTTCCACTTATTTACTTTGGTTTCAATAAATACTCGTTAAACAAATGAATGACAATCAGTAGCAAACACAGCATCACCAATATCCACAGATCTGTGGCCCATTAAGAATGACAATCAGTAGGAAACACAGAATCACCAATATTCGTAGACCTGGGGGTGATGACTAAGACCACAGACAGTATCAACTCCTGTACACTTCATGTCCTTCCCTGCATCTATTCATTTATAAATTAAGCACAGTGAGATGTCAACAACTAATAACAAAGTATAATAATTATCCTAAATTGGATATATAAACATTGTATAAACATGAAAGTCGTCTATGTCCATCCCCCTTGCTTGCTCTTCTCATCCCCATCTTACTATATAACACTTACCTTCTTGTTGGCTGTGGCTAAACACAGATAAGGGAAGACCACCACAGAATGATTCTGGAGTTTATCTGGTTGATCTGAGAGAAAAAATGTGTTGACTGAGGAATCTTGAGTTCTCTTAAGGACACCAAAACCTAAGAGCTGAATGAGGGGAGAAAGATCAGAAACAAAGTAGATTGACAAGAAATCCGATAAGTAAGAGAAAAACCAGGGAAGCATGGTTATCTTCATCACAGAAGTGTCACAAGATAGACAGTCTTGTCAACAACCCCATGAAGTCCCCTGGAGTTTCTTGACTAAGAGCCTGAAGGTACTCTGAGCATTCACTGCAAAATGGAGAGTGAACAGCCCTAGCCAGGGCGGATCTCTGATGGTCGCTGCAAAGGCCAGGTTGTAGTAAGCAGAAGAGCAATGAGAGACAGACAGACAGACAGACAGAGACAGAGAGAGACAGAGAGAGACAGAGACAGAGAGACACAGAGACACAGAGACACAGAGACACAGAGAGAGGGACATAGAGACACACAGAGAGAAAAATAGAGACACAGAGAGAGAGACAGAGAGACAGAAAGAGACAGAGAGAGACACAGAAAGAAACAGAGAGACATAGAGAGAGAACATAGAGACACAGAAAGAGACACAGAGAGAGAGACAGAGAGACAGAGAGACAGAGAGAGACAGGGAGAGAGAGAGGCAGAGAGAGGGACATAGAGACACAGAGAGAGGGACATAGAGACACACAGAGAGATTAATTGAGACACACAGAGAGACAGAGACACAGAAAGAGACAGAGAGAGACACATAAAGAGACAGAAACAGAGAGACAGAGAGAGACAGAGACACACAGAGAGACATAGAGACAGAGAGAGCATAGAGACACAGAAAGAGACAGAGACAGAGACATAGAGAGAGACAGAGACATACAGAGAGACAGAGACACACAGAGAGATAGAGACAGAGAGATACAGAGACAGAAAGACAGAGAGAGACACAGAAAGAGACAGAGACAGAGAGACATAGAGAGAGACAGAGACACACAGAGAGACATAGAGACAGAGAGAGCATAGAGACACAGAAAGAGACAGAGACAGAGAGACATAGAGAGAGACAGAGACATACAGAGAGACAGAGACACACAGAGAGATAGAGACAGAGAGATATAGAGACACAGAAAGACAGAGAGAGACACAGAAAGAGACAGAGACAGAGAGAGAGACAGAGACACAGAAAGAGACACAGAGTGAGAGAGAGAGACAGAGACAGAGACAGGTTAGGAACTGAAACACACGTGCCTGTAACTCCATGAACCAACAGGCAGAGGCAGAAGGACTGAGTTTGGAAACAGTTTGGGCTACACTGCCAATCTGAAGCCTGGTTGAGCTCCTGAGCAATTTCCAGACCAACCTGGGGCACACAGGAAAGACTGTGTCTCAGACACCCCTCCCTTCATATGTGAAGGCCCTGAGTGTACTTTAAATGAACTGCGAGGAGCTGCAGTGTGCTGGGTAGAGGCACTAAGGGGGAAGAGTACAGTTGCAGATTAAACTCCCTCCCTCCTCCTTATGACAAGACCTTCGAGGGCCGCTGAGGGAGAACATGCTTTTGTAGACTCTGCAGGAAGGAGGCTGTGGAAATCACTAAATTCTAACCAGCACACTTGGAATTCACACATATGATACTTGAACTGGCATGAAGGTGAATGAACCCTAGTCTTCATTCTGATCCTGGGCCATGCTCTAATCCCCATAGAAGGACCTTCAGTCAGCACCGGAGCCTGTTTAACTTGTGAATCTACACACGTGGCAGCCTTGGCATGGGAGTAAAGATAAGTGAATGGCTTGGTCTAGGGCTGGCTGCCTGCAGGAAGACAATGCTAATGGCTGCTGTGCTTTCTGGGAAATTCCTGAACTCCACCTGTGTCTTCACCCAAGTAGCCCCACGTGCCAAGTCTTCTTTTCTGCTTTTGCCATTGAAGGAAAAAATTACTCTTTATGAAACTTGGCAAGATAGACTCTTAACTATATCTTTTAGACTCGGTGTTCACCCTGGAATCTAAAGGTCAAGAATTAGAACCCTATCCTCCCTGACAGATCAGGGTCAGAGCCTCCCTATGAACTGCCCTAGATCTAAGCAGCACCGGAGCTCAGGACAAGGAGCTGAGCTGTGTCTTCTGTCACGTAGTCAGGGGTGATTTCTAGTTGCTAAAAAGCTGCCGGTCTCGGCTTTATTTTATGTTGTTCTTTATTTTAAAAAAATATATATATACATACATGCATATTCACATATACAAATAAATGTACATTTCTATGTCTGTACATCTGTGAGTGTATTCTATGCAATCTATCCAGTGTGTGTGTGTGTGTGTGTGTGTGTGTTCTATATGAAGATAGTATAGTCAAACTAGTTCATGTAAATAGAAAGACTACAATGGATAGAAAATGTGTTAGTGAGAAGTAAAATTTTTCTTCTCTATATTTCGGCAGTGAATACATACTCATTTGTAACGAGAAAGAAATCAATAGATTCTATTCTTTCGAAGTCATCTCATTTAAACAAATTTGTCCTAATAGCTGATTTAAAAATAAAATAAAATAAAATAAAATAAAATAAAATAAAATAAAATAAAATAAAAGCAGATTCTCATTTTGCTCCTCTGCATTAGAGAAAGCTTTTCAAACATGTCTTGTATTTCCCTAATTTGATTTCCGTATGGGAAGAATCTGCTTTGAGCAAAATTTTAAATTCCATTAGACTTATGTTTACTTACACAAGCTTCTTTCCTATCTAATTTCTTTTAATTCCCGCTTAGACGTGATCTGTTTCCTTCTCAGTTCATAGTGCTTATTTTTCATCTTTCATCTCATTGTTTGTGTTTCCTCGAGCCAGGGGAGAACGCGGCAGCGTCAAACGGTTCCTTCTGCCTGCTGCGGCACCATTTTCATCAAGACTTTTGTCTCCCCTTCTCTCTATATCACAGAATTTCCTCACAGGCTCCACCCCAGTTTCCAGTCATTTACCTCCTTCATAAATAATGGGAGCTACACCAACAACAGTTTGCCCTGAATGGTAATACATCTCACCCTGTTCTTAGATGCTCTTGTCCCTGGGATCCATCACCTGATCTACAACCAATGCAATGATCCAGCAGTCTGGGAAGAGCTAGGACCCAAGAAATTCTGCCTAGATGGGGTGTCTCCTGGTTTTCTGCTGAAGCCTCTCTTGGAGGGGGTTGAAATCATATATAGCTTAGTCTCTTTTTTATTGCCTTAAGAAATCCTGCCTCCAAGGTCTGGAAAGATAGTTGTATGACCAAAAGCATTATTATTATGTTATATTATATTAATTATTATTACAGAGGAATTATTATTGCTAGGAATCAGATTCGATTCCTAGCACCCGCAAGGCAGCTCACAACCATCTATAATTCTAATTCCAGGTGATCTGATGTCCTCTTCTAACCTCTGTGTACACCAGGCATGCACATAGGGCACAGACATACATGAAGGCATAACACACACATAAAATCAAATAAAGAAATCTAAAAATAATATTTAAAAGGCTAGTTTAAAAACTAATAAAAATTTGAAAAGAAGACTTGGGTCGAGTCTAAAGCAGCTCATGATAAACCTTCAGGCGAAATTGATTCTGAATTCTTGTTTTTATTTGACAGACCAAAGCCCCAGCATCCAACCTCAGAGAACAAAGCTATCTTAAGGAGAGGGACTCTGTGTGCTATGTATGCCTGAGCCTCTGGCCAGCTCGCCCTATCTCCTCCTGCCTCTCTTCTGCTCAGTGACTGCTAGAGTTTCCAGCAGAGGGATACCAGGCAGGGGTCTGCCTATATCGACATAAAGTGATCCCAGGACAAGTGTTGGTCTGCCTGCATCCTGTTCCCACCTGGTTTCAGTTAGGATTCTACTAACTCTGAAAAGACATCATGACCAAGGTAACTCTTATGAAAGGAAGCATGTAACTGGGGGCTTGCTCACAGTTTCAGAGGGTGGGTCTGTTATCATTGTGGTGGGGAGCAGGGATGCAGACAGGCATGGTGCTAGATGAGTAGTTGAGAGCTACTCTCTGACCTGCAAGAAGAAAGAGGAAAGAGGGAGAGAAGGAGAGAGCAGGAGGGGGGAGGGGAGGGGGGAGAGACTCTGGACCTGGCATGGGGTTTGGAAACCTCATAGCCCACTCCCAGTGACACATCTCCTCCAACAAAGCCATGCCTCCTAATCCTTCCAAACAGTTTGGCACCTGGAGACTAAGCTATAAATATATGAGCCTTTGGGGAAGAAAGAGGATGTCATTCTCCTTCAAACCACTACATACTTCAACCCTTGTCTGTTTGGCCAAGGGATGTTTGTAGGATTTAGGACCCCTGGTTTCTATTCTTGTAAGCTTTCTTAGCCTTATTCCATGCAAATTCATCAGTACCACACCTAGAGGCAAACAATTGGCATTTCTAATATGTGGATGTTAGAAGCCACAACTTCCCCTGTAACTGGGCTTCTGCCAGCTACAAGGAGCTGTGTGTAGTCCTCATTAAATTCTGCCCCTACTACCCTCATCTGTAAAGCAGAGGAGAAGTATGCATCTCTCCACATCGCTGCCTGGGATGGCATCCTGGACCACGGGGAGGAGTCAGCCCCTTGTTTAGAACCTGAATAGCCACTGATCCAGTCAGTGTAAATTTAAGTGCAAAGTCACTCCTGAGCTCACTTAGATCAGAACAATGACTAATACCTGGCGAGGCTCCCTTCTGGAAGTGGCGTGCCAAGGATGAAGCAGTGTTTGTAGTTGGGCCCACAGGCTCTTTCTAGTTGTGAATGACTGGCTTCAAAGAAGTACAGATCCCCCTTACATATAATGGAGAGGCTTTCCATGTAGGCAAGGGGTGCTGGAAATGTTGAGCCGCACTCAGGAACCACTGCCAACTCCAGGTCATCCATGGGAGGAAGGGACCCCACTGTGCAGGATCTGGCTCCCTTACAGACCAAACCAGATCAAGGCCAAATGGTGGTCTGATTAGTAACCTCAGCTCACTTGCAGAAACCGTTTTCACTAAAACTTCTCAGAGGCCAGATCTGGATTCTAAGGGCAACTTTATGAGGTGTTACTATAAGGTAATGAACGCATTTTTACCAAATGTTCCAGACTCACAGAAGCAAGTGTTGAAAATGCCCCTTTGTCAATCCCCCCACCACACACACACACACACACAGAGCCTGCAGTAGACCATAATCCTCAATTGGGATCTTAGGTTTACAAAAGGCAGCAGGGCTCTGGAGCCACAAACGTGATGAATCATGTCATTGCCCGAACCCAGTATGCAAGGTTATAAAACGACAGAGTCTCCCCCGTCGTGAGGTTTTATCCTCTCCATGATAAAGAGAAGTAAAATTTTTAAAAATAAAATTTATTTTTTTCTTTTATGATCTTTGTGACCCAAACTAGTGTAGAAAGAAGCCATATGAGTGACAAAGGAAGACAGATGGCTGGCAGTGCTTGGGCAGCAGACTAGCATCTATACTGGGTTGCCATGGTGACGGTTCCACGAAAACAAGCCTCATCAGAAAGGTGGGCATTTTATTTTAGAAAAGGGTATTTAGAACACAAAAACTTCGAAAACTAAGCATGGGGAAACAGACATGGAAACAGCCTGGATATCCATGACTAATGAATAGATAATAAAAATGTGAAATATACAAGCCCAGTAAGATATGGGAACTCCACAGGAAGACCACAGAGTCAACTATCCCAGACCCTTGGGGCTCTCAGAATTTGAACCATCAACCGAAGAACATACACAGGCTGGACCTAGGCTTCCCTGCACATACGTACCAGATGTGCAACTTGACCTTCATGTGGGTCCTGAGTAACTGGAGTGGGGCCATCTCCAGAGCTGTTACCTGTGCATGGGAGATGTCCTTCCACCTGGGCTGCCTTGTCTGGCCTCAGTGGGAGAGGAAGCACCTAGCCTCAAAGAGACTTGAAGTGCCAGAGTTGGGGGTACCCAAGGGACACCCCCACCTGCTCAGAGGAGAAGGGGGTGAGGGATAGGGGAAGGATTGTGGGAGCAGTGATCAGGAGGGGAGCAATGAGTAGGATATAAAGTGAATAAGTAAAAAATAAAATGTTTTTAATGTAAAATATAAACACAATAAAAGTTTATTCAACCATAAAGAAAACTTAAAATTTCAAGAAAATAGGTGGAACTTGAGAAAAAAAATACACTATGTGAGGTAACCCAAGCCCTGACAAACGCTGTGAGTTCTCTTTTTTATGTGTATCCAAGTTTTCAATTTTTAGATTGGTGTGTTTTCGTTCAAGTGACTGTCTATAGAGACCCAAACACAAGAGTGAATCCAGGTCAAGGGAGATGATCACAGGGGGAAAGTCCCTAAGAGGCCAGGGAAAGAAGTAAAAGATCTGTATGATAAGAACTTCTTCAAGTCTCTGAAGAAAGAAATTGAAGAAGATCTCAGAAGATGGAAAGATCTCCCATGCTCATGGATTGGCAGGATTAATATAGTCAAAATGGCTATCCTGCCAAACGCAATCTACAGATTCGATGCAATCTCCATCAAAATTCCAACTCAATTCTTCACTGAGTTACAAAGGGCAATTTGCAAATTCAACTGGAATAATAAAAAACCTAGGATAGCAAAAACTATTCTCAACAATAAAAGAACCTCTGGTGGAATCACAATGCCTGACATTATGCTGTACTACAGAGCAGCTGTGATTAAAAAGTGCATGGTACTGGTACCGTGACAAACAGGTAGATCAATGGAATAGAATTGAAGACCCAGAAGTGAATCCACACACCTATGGACAATTGGTCTTTGACAAGGGAGCTAAAACCATCATGTGGGAAAAAAAATAGCATTTTCAACAAATGGTGCTGGCACAACTGGCGATTATCATGTAGAAGAATGCGAATTGATCCATTCTTATCTCCCTGTACAATGCTCAAGTCTAAGTGGATAAAAGACCTCCACATAAATCCAGAGACACTGAAATTAATAGAAAAGAAAGTGGGGAAAAGCCTTGAAGATATGGTCACAGGGGAAAAATTCCTAAACAGGACAGCAATGGCTTGTGCTGTAAGATCAAGAATTGACAAATGGGACCTCATAAAATTGCAAAGCTTCTGTAAGGCAAAAGACACTGTCAATAAGACAAAAAGGCCACCAACAAATTGGGAAAGGATTTTTACCAATTCTAAATCTGATAGGGGACTAATATCCAATATATACAAAGAGCTCAAGAAGCTGGACTCCAGAAATTCAAATAACCCCATTAAAATTGGGGTACAATGCTAAACAAATAATTCTCAACTAAGGAATATCGAATGGCCAAGAAACACCTGAAAAAATGTTCAACATTCTTAATCATCAGGGAAATGCAAATCAAAACAAACCTTGAGATTCCACCTCACACCAGTCAGAATGGCTAGGATCAAAAATTCAGGTGACAGCAGATGCTGGCGAGGATGTGGAGAAAGAGGAACACTCCTCCATTACTAGTGGGATTGCAAGCTTGTACAACCACTCTGGAAGTCAATCTGGCAGTTCCTCAGAAAATTGGACATAGTACTACTGGAAGATCCAGTAATACCTCTCCTGGGTATATACCCAGAAGATGTTCCAACTGGTAATAAGAACACATGCTCCACTGTGTTCATAGCAGCCTTATTTATAATAGCCAGAATCTGGAAAGAACCCAGATGTCCCTGAACAGAGGAATGGATACAAAAAATGTGGTACATTTACACAATGGAGTACTACTCAGCAATTAAAAACAATGAATTTATGAAATTCTTGGACAAATGGATGTATCTGGAGGATATCTTCCTTAGTGAGGTAACCCAATCACAAAAGAAGTCATTCGATATGCACTCACTGATAAGTGGATATTAGCCCAGAAACTTAGAATACCTAAGAAACAAGTTGCAAAACACAAGAAAATCAAGAAGAGGGAAGACCAACATGTGGATACTTCATTCCTCCTTAGAATAGGGAACAAAATACCCATGAAAGGAGTTACAGAGACAAAGTTTGGAGCTAAGATGAAAGGATGGACTATTCAGAGACTACCTCACCTGGGGATCCATCCCATAATCAGCCACCAAACCCAGACACTATTGCATATGCCAGCACTGTAATCCCAGTTCCAGGGGACCCAATGCCCTCTTCTGGATCCTGTGGGCACCAGCCACGGACATGTTGCACAGACATACATGCAGGCAAAAATCTCATACGCAAGATGTCTTTTATATGTATGATTTATTTTTATTTTATGTTCATTGGTGGTTTTGGTGTGTGTTTATCTGTATAAGGGTGTCAAAAGTACTAGAACTGGAGTTACGGACTGGTTTAAGCTGCTCTGTGGGTGCTGGGAATTGAACCCAGTTTCTCTGAAAGAGCAGATAGTTCTCTTAACTGTTGAGCCATCTCTCCAGCCCAAATGTACTTTTTTACTACTTGTATCTTTTTAGAGTCCAGTCATTGGCCCGCTCCTGGTTGCCCTCCCACTGTTTCGTATCCCATTCCTCCCCACCCATCTTCAAGAAGATGCCCCCCAGATGTATTTTTTTAAACATTATGTTTATAGTATATTGTAATCCATCAGGTTTGTTACAGCATTATGCAAAAAAAAAAGTGTAGAGTTGTCAGTGTCTGCGAAGAACTGGTTCCAGGGCCACCTCCCCAACCCTGATAGAGTTGAGTCAGGTACTAGAGTCCCTTAGATAAAGCAGTATAGCATTTGCCTATAACATAAGCACATCCTCCATATACCTTGAACCCTACCCAATTAGGTAGTAATAAGTTACTGCCTAATATAGTGTGAATGCTGGACATACTATTTGTTTAGCAGATAATGACCAGGAGGAAACTCGGTACACATTCAATAATGGTACAGGTAAAAGATATTTTCCTTTCTCTGTGTGTGTGTACATGCTCACACATGCACATGTATTTCATGACCATAGGTATGCAAGCCTATGTACTAAGACAGTGGAGGCTGTCGGGTGTCTTCTTCTACCACTTTGAACTTGATTCATTAAGATAGGGTCTCTCATTCATCTGGAAGCTTACTGTTTCAGCTAGGGTGGCTGGCCAGGGAAGTCCCAAGGTCTGCCTGCTTCGACCATTCAACATTGGGATTGCAAGCTTTTTATGTGGGTGCTGGGTATTTAAACTCAGCTCCTCACACTTGCAGACCAAGGTGTTTTGTCCACTGGACTACCTTCCCACCACTTTAAGTATTTAGGTGTCCAGGGTTAGCTGGCTCCATAGACAGAACCAAAGGGTATCCAGGGCCAACCCGACGCACCTGCCACTTAAGCTCAGTCATCCTGATCTCCAGACAAATAAAACTTAAATGTTTGTGGCCTTGAATTTAAATTCACTTCATCAGTAAGTGGTGACCAGGATGTCTCCGCATCTCCAGCCAGTCCCATAAGCTTGCTTGGTTTGCCACCAATATTCATCCATTTCATTACTTCTCTTTCGACACCTTAAGAGAACCACGGGATCAGTGAGCCCCAGCCCATCGCATGCACGCAATTAGGTGAGTCTCCGCCTGACACAAGCTGGCTCCTCACTCACCACTTAATGAGATACTGACATGAACAATTCAAGGGATGAGGGAGCCCCCGTGGAGGCCAGAATCCCCACTGTGATACCGGAGATCGCCCCAAATTCCTTAGATAATAGCTCAGCCTTCTTGTTTGGACTTAATCAAAACATCATGTCCAGGGCTGAGAATGAGCACCCAGACTCTGAGCAGAGCCCCAGCTTGAGGCAGAAGGAGATAGTTCCTCTGGGCGGGATGCCAAAGCTGCCAGGATTTAACTACTCCCAGAGGAAAAAGCGTTCCTCCCTGTGTGATTCAAATCTCGGATGGCTGATGCTTATCTTGGGGCCAAGGCCAATGGCATCCCGCCCCCCCCCCATAACAACAGTTAATTTCCCCGGGGAGTTCCGACTACATTTAATAAGAGAATACTTATCTTAGAGGGCGCTCTCGTGTGTGTGTGTGTGTGTGTGTGTGTGTGTGTGTGTGTGTGTGCAGAATGCATGCATGCTCTATTATCTGCTTGAGTGTGAGGTTAACCTTGAGCACGCAAGACTTCTTGTATCGTTGTGACTCTCTTGTGGTGATGTAAGAAGTGATCTGTAGAAGAGAATGCTGGAAAGAGACAGGTATGCTCATAAAGCCAAAGAACAAAGAGTGTTTCATCTTCAGTGGTCCTTTCTCTACTTAGCCCACCTGGGATCTAAGAAGAGTAAGCGAGGAAAGAAGACCGTGTCTCTGGGATCTACACATTTTCAGATGCCAGCTTGTATATAACGCAAATCCCGAGTGGTGTATTTGCTCACTAGAGAAAATACCATGGAAAGAAATCAAAAGACTGCCTAAGATCAGCCTTGGGAGATGTCTCCTGACTTCCCTATCTCCCTGCAGCTGAAGGTGAGCCCAAAAGAGCATCCAGAGATAGAGCAAGTCTGGGATCTGTATTTCCTTCCTCACAGCAGGCAGCAGCAATTTGCAGCTGTTTGTGTGCTCCTGCAGAAGCAGAGGCTGAGGAAAGATGTGTCCTCCTGTGAGGTAAGAAGTACATACCAGGGAGGGGTGAGAGGAAGAAAGAGGAGGGAAGGAGGGTGGAGAGAAGAGAAGACCACATGAAGGCCTGTGGTGCCACCTCCACAGAGACTTGAAATTGTGAGTTTTTTCCTGGAGATCATTCTTTTAGGATAAGCAACTGGTTTGGGGACAATCAATAACCAAGAAATATTTTTCCTGTTATCTCAGCAGAGAATCTAGAGTCATAAACAAAGGCACCAATCCTGGCCCAACCTCACTTGCTAGTGGTTGCCTTCATTATGTAGTCAGTGGTCCAGAGGCACCAGGTCCACCTTGCCTTGTTACTGGCCACAAGGTTATAGAGAAAGAGTACAGAGCATCCAAATTGTTCTCAAAAGGACACTGTATCTGTTTTCTTGCCCAAAGGACAGAGATGTGGACTGCGTCTTCATCCATATTCTGCATCCGTCTTCATCCATATTCTGCAATTCAGACACTTGAGCTTACCCTCCACAGATTTAGGGACCACCAGGCTAAGTTCTTCACCCAGAACAGAAACTGGTAAGCGGGGTCCTTGTGCAGCCAAAGAGAGCAAGAAGAACTTGGCTGGGGTGGTCTGCAACCTCAGAGTTTGGGGAAAGAATGCACACCCACTACCTTCAATGAGGTTCACACCTTCTGACCTAGCCAGGACTTGTAAAACTAGCTGCATCTGCACTCAATGGTTAAGAGTACTGTCTGTTCTTCCAGAAGACCCAAGTTCAATTCCTACCACCCACATGGCAGCTTACAACTATCTGTAACTCCAGTCCTAGGGAATTCTAACACCCTCATATGGACATACATGCAGGCAAAACACCAATGAACATAAAATAAAAAGAAACAAGTAAACAGAAAAGCAAGCAAACAAACAAATAGGCAAAGACTGTTGACTCTATCTATAAACCCCTTAAGCAGCAAGGTGAGTCCAGTGAGGGTTGATCAGAAGCTAGGCCAACGAGCAACTTCCTACTCAGGGGATCCATGGTAGAGAGCTAAGAGGCGGGCAGCGGATGAGGGAGTGTGTAGAAAGATATCTCTGAAGAAACCAAAATGTGCGCCGTAAGAAACAAAAACCAAAACATGCGAAGGGGCTGGAGTGTTGCTGGCTTAGCAACCGCAGGACTTACTGCTCCTGCAGGGATCTAAGCTTGCTTTCCATCTGCCACTTGGCTGCTCAGAACCACCTGCAATCCAGATCCAGGGGAGCTCATGTCCCCTATATGTACTCGGTACCCACATGCTCAGGCTCACACATAAGCATACACATAAAAATAAATAAACAAATCCTTGCTTTGAAATAAGTACTAGCTGTTCCTTGTATCTCCTACAGAACACACATGCCAGGCTCAGCATCACCACCCCATGAGACATGCTCCCCTCTAGGCTTACCTCAACTTACCCTGCTAGGACACATGTAGAGAGTGAACGAAGCCCTGAGTGCATACACACCATTGACATGAGCACAGCCATGTCAAGAACTGCAATGCCTCAGACCTGTGGGACTAGCAAAGCTTTTCACTGATCCAAGTGCAAAGGACTGATCTTTAGCTGAATTTAATTTGTGTAGAAACTATCAACCAACCACAGCTTCCCCCTCCCGGATGACTGAAGCCTAGAACTGTTCCCCTACAGAAACTCCCTATGAAGATTAGCTCACCCATGTCCACTTCTTTCTTATCAACCAGCCTTCTTGTTCAGCTTATATGACAAACACGAGATATCTTTGGGCTGCCAGTGCCTCTCTATCAGCTCGCATGGCTCTTCCGATCCTAATTTTTCTGTACATGAATCTTTGAGTTTGTTTTTCTTCAGTCCCTGGTACCCCCGCCCCAAAGTTGACCTGGTCATGAGAGAGGAGGTAGGAAGGGGACATACAAAACCAGCTATGACACAGAGGACATAAGAATGGGAGAACTGTCCGCCGCCCTTGCCACTTGCAGCAGGCAGGAGAGCTGGCCCCAGGTGGCATGGCACAGAAGAGTTGGTGAGCCGACAGACTCAGCTACCACCCAGACATAGCTCCACAACCCAAGCTCAAGGAGAAAGAAAAAAGAGCCTAGCCTGAGTTGTGTGATCATTGTTACCCAAAGAAAAGTAGCCAGAAAGGCTCTGAGCATCTCTGAAATTCCATCTACAGCCTAGCAAGGATCACTGACCAAACAGGCTGCACATGTGGGAAGACAGGAAGTAATGTCCGTGTGCAGCAACTGAGTAGCTACGGTAGCTATAGGACTGTGCTTATGGGAATCATCCACCTTTATATGTCTCATCGTGTGAGCTAGACATGATTGGAATCCTACACATTTATTTAATTTAATCCTACAAATTATTTTCTTTTACAGAAGTGATTAATTAATATGGCACAAGAGAGTTTCCAGGCATGGCATATTACCTGAACAACCCCACTCCTATTGACTTCACCCTTCCTACTGCCTTTCCCCCATCTCTCCTGACAAGTAGCCATTGTCAACAGCAAAGATGTTAAACATGAATTTATAAGTTTTTTTAAAGGTTCTTGACAATGAGATTGACATCCTGAGACTCAATAACGTCAATTCAAAACGACAGCGAAAGAATTATGGCTTGAGATGATGGAAGGGGCAAGAAAAGGACAAAGTGATATGCAAGAGGCAGGAGGAGGTTCCGAGTCGAAGGGGAGAAAAGAGAGAGGGAGGGATGCCCAGGACACTTGGGATACAGGAAAAAAGGGGAGTGGACAGGTTGGCTCCCTGATGGTGTTTGAAGCAGATGAAAAAGAGAGAGGGAGACAGGGGAGGGAAGGAAACAGATGGGAGGAGAGGAAAGGAAGGGAAAGGCAGGTTTAAATATGAGATACCTAAATGGACCTGGGACTTTTGTAATAGCCTGGAAATGGAACAAGAAGGATATTTTCAGTTTGCTGGGGCCCACAGCGAGGGTCAGAAGGCAGCTAACAGGTTGTCCTGACCAGCCTCAGCAAGCCTCCAGTTGAATGAAAGGAAACACATCAAAGCAAGATGCTGGGCTACTTGCCAAATGCGAGGCGGAGCCCGCGCATCTGTTTAGGAGCCTTGGTGCCAAATCCGCACTGCAATCAGGTGTGCTACCCCAGAGCCACGGAAGAGTCCCTTCTGTGCCAAGTTGGGGCTGAGCCACAAGGACAACAGCCCCCATGATAACGGGAGACTTGAAAGAGCCCTTCAAACAGGACACCTCTCCTCCCAGACTCCAACACCTGGCCGGGCTGTTGTTTTATAATCAGCCACAGTGGGAAGAAGGGAAAAGAATTCAGCTGTGTAGCTTTGAAGGTTTTGCTAAGCAGACTGAATTAAGTTACCTGTGACGGGAGAGAGCAGAGCTCAAACGGAAGTCACGAAACTAATTTCTGTCTGTGTGGCCTCTTGTCCCACATTCAATCCGAAACTGTACACCTTGGGACTGCAGTCAGACTCAAGATGGCCTAGAGTGAGAAGCGAGACAAAATGCTCAGGCCCTGGAATTTTCCATGTGCTTTCATGTTCCCTTTTACCCTTGGATGGCGATTAAAAAGACAAAGACAAAATTGTGAAGTGTGTGTGTGTGTGTGTGTGTGTGTGTGTGTGTGTGTGTGTGTGAGTGTGTGTGTGTGTGTGAGTGTGTGTGTGTGTATGTATGTGTGAGTGTGTGTATGTTTGTGTGCATGAGTGTGTGCATGTGTATATGTGTGTGTATGTGTGTTTATTTCAGTTGTTTTCTCACTCAAAAATACCTTTCTCCCATTCCTTTCTTCATAATTGTCTCAACATTAAAGGTGCTTGTGTCACTGTGTTCCTTTAAAATCAAAGTATTTATTTAAAATACTTTATTTATTTAAAATTTATATTTATATTCATATAATATTTAATATATTAATTTTTAAATACTAGTATTCCTTTAAAGGCAAAGACTTATTTATTTTTATGTATATGTTTATGTGTGATCCTGCTTGATTATATGAGAACCATATACATATAAGAGGACCTCAGATCCCCTGGAACTAGATTTACAAGTTGTTCTGAGCAGCCATGTAGGAGGTGCAAACACATAAAATAAAATCATTCTTTTATTTTATTTTATTTTATTTCATGTGTAAGGGTGTTTGCCTGTATGTAGTATGTACACCAAATGTATGCAGTTTCCACAGAAACTAGAAGAGGGCTTGGATCACTTAAACTGGAGTTAGGAATGGTTGTAAGCTACTTGAGAAGTTTCTATGTCCCCAGGAGACATTTTCATTTCCCTGAATATTTGAGGGATAAACACTATAATAACTCAAAACACTACGATGGCCTTCCTCCTCCATGACATCGAGGAGCTAGGACCCCATCCTCTTTACATTTCAAGGAATATTCTGTCTATACAACCAAGAAAGTTGAACAACCTGACAGCTCCTTGAAGTGACCGTACAGAAGCACCTACATTTAAAGCTGCTGTGTCTATTCCACTCCGTTGTCTTTATATGACAGGGGGAAGGGGACAGTA
This sequence comes from Mus minutoides, assembly GCA_902729485.2. NCBI lineage: Eukaryota > Metazoa > Chordata > Mammalia > Rodentia > Muridae > Mus > Mus minutoides. The sequence continues at coordinate 277,340 of LR749596.1, read as the reverse complement.
ATCAGTACCCTGCCTCAAACTGCTCCTAAGGCTACATCCTTCCTCCCAAAGCCTGGCAAGATCCCTCTGAGTGGGGACTCCCTTCCTAAAGTGAATACTGTCTCTGCACTGAAGGGGATGAGGGGAAATCAAGAGTTAGAATGGATGCCACATCATTTTCTTTCCCACCCACGACTTGTATTTTATGTTTACATCCGTGTGTTGGGATGCCAAGGAGGTAAGCACTTTTTCGATCAGGGAAGAAGCCTGTAGAAGTTCTTGTTTATGGCTTCCACGCAGTTCCCATTTTAGCTTTAATATCTTTCCAAGAGGTTCCTCCCACTATCTTGGCAGTGGAGGAACTTGCAGGAGGCCTGTTCTCCATCCCCATAACTTCCACCCCACCCCCAGCAGGCCCAGCCTTGCTGAAGTACTGGCTATTCCCTAGAACCCCTTCCCTCACTACATGTACACCCTGAGTCTAGGGCCATCACCCCCAAAGCGATGGATGCAATGATTAGTGTGATAGGAATGGGGTGGTGGCCCCACCCAGGTTAACTTGGGTTGGGCCGATCTCTTCATCTCAGAGTGAACATCTGTTTGCTTAGACCTTTTAAAACCCCATCTTTTACTTACCTACCTAAATGGCTCTAGCTGCCCTAGCCCAACCCCATCACTTACCAATATTCCATTGTGTTGGTTTTGTTTTCCTGCAAGGTAGATAGATCCCTTGGTTGCACAACTTAAGTGCCACACAATCTCCCAAAGGGAAGGTAGGATATAATATGCATGATGACATCACAGAATAATATTCAGGTTTAAAAAGATGTCATCACACATGCTATAGATGATGCCATTATGTAAATACACTGTTTTTATTATACACTAATCTAATGGGCACATAGGTTGCTTCTATGACCTGGCAATTGTGAATAAACCGATTTAGACCCAAGTAGACAAGGGGTCCCTTTCTACCGCATCCTTGGTAGCACCTGTAATCTTTCATTGACTGATGAAAGCTCTTCTGTCATGGGTGAGAAAAATATCCCACTGTGATTTCAACTTACATTTCCTAAGGATTAGCAATGTTAGTCAGTCCCCCTCCCCCATATCTATGGTGGCTTTCAGTAAACTTTGAAGGTTATTCATCTCCCTGGGCCACTTTGAGATTGTTTTCTTTCCTTGCTGTTGAGTTATTTTTGTCTTCTTTATGTATTTAGGATATTAATGGCTCAGTCACTATGAGCCAGTAGCTGCTCAGTCCAGCGTATTTTACCATTTCCAATCTAGTGCCAACATCCTGAAGGATTCCTGGAGAGCTGTTGGCCTGTAGTCCACACTGGAGGCTGGAGAAGCTGGTTTTTTATGATAACAAAGGCAGTCAGTAATAGTGGCAGCAGCCACAGAGTAGATCAGATCACAGGTAAGGTATAAAGGCAATTAAGCAAATAGCAAGGTCCCTGTGGACCTTTTCATACCTATGCGACTCTGAGAGAGTGTCTTCTGTTCATCTTTCTGGGAAATCCTCTTACAAGCCCTCCCAGATCTCCCTCTCTAAATTGGTACCAGATCCAGTGAACTTGTTAACTAATATTAATCACCACAGTGGTTGACAGTAGTCAATGACATTTACTAGTAAATGGACTGCACACCCTGGTCTAATTTCTCCATACCAGTTTTTTTGCATGCTAGGCAACTGGTCTATATCCTCAGCACTTTCTGAACTTTAAATTTTTGAGTTAGGGTTTATTAAGCTGACCATTCTGTCCTTGAACTTACTCTGTAGCACAGGCAGATACTGAACTTATTATCTTCCTAAGTGAGCTCCTGATTAGCTGACACTAATAGGCCTGTATTTAGGTTTATTTAGGTTTGTGAAGTGTGCTGGTTTCATTATAATGCCCTTTCTAGTTTTGATGCTGGCATTATACTGAGCTTATAAAATATTCCAGAAGAGGTTAGAATATATATCAATGGCAAAGCATTTTCTTAATGTACAAAGGCCTCAGTTTGATTCTTAGCAGTGGACTAAAGAAAGGAAGGAAGGAAGGAAGGAAGGAAGGAAGGAAGGAAGCAAGGAAGCAAGGAAGGAAGGAAAGAGGAAAGGATAAGGAAAGATTATTCATGCTTTGTTTTCTGAAATACTTGGATTAAGTTTCAAGTTAGTTGAATATTATTAAATAAAATGTTTGGTAGATTTTACAGCTGAAGTTACATATGCTTTGAAGGTAATGTTTTAAACAAGCAAACAAGCAAACAAACAAACAAACCCATGGACCAGAGATGGTCTCACAACGCCTTCTCCTAGTTGAGGATCTACCCACAGTTGATGGCTGCTCAGAGGGGAAGAGTCCCTTTTCTTTGTAGGTGTAGCTGCTGGTAGGTTATGCTTCAGTGGATGGCTCCACACCCATGGTTACTTTGCCATGTAAGCCCATGGTTTTCACCTCATGATAGAACCCAGGCTGGCCTTGAACTCACAGATTACCAGTTCTTTGGTTTGTAGGATGTTTTTAAGTGACAGTTTCTCTCTCTCTCTCTCTGTCTCTCTCTCTCTCTCTCTCTCTTTCTTTTCCTCACTACCAGGTTAATTTAGTTTTGTTGTTTCCTCTTGGCTCATTTTAGAAGGGTTATTTCTTAAAGAATATTGAGCATTGTTTGCTGTTGTCGCATTTACATAGATAGCTTCTGATTGCCATAATGTTAACTGAATCACAACAATGCCTCCTTACTGTCTTTACGATGGCGTGGGAAAGTCAGCTCTTACTTGTGATAGTGGTGAGTTTTAGTCTCTGATTCTCTCTGTTCTCTTCCTCTCTTTGTTGTGAATCATTTTCATTAAACCTACTGCTGGATACCTTCTGAGAAGTGGGTCATTTCGTAAGCCAGAAGGTAGAGCTGGCAGAAGAGGCTGCTCAGTTGTGAAGACGTTGCTGCTGCAAGGGTGTGGTCTGCGGTCCCGTGTTCTGTGACTTACTTCATAGCCTTGGCACTACCTCACCAAGAAAGCTGAGTTTGTCTCAGGGCTGTGGTTCACCGAAGGAGAAAATCATACATCCATCTTCACAGATTCAGATGTTCAGTCCATTATCATCAAGGCGGGAGCACGGCAGCATCCAGGCAGGCATGGTGCAGCAGGAGCTGAACGTTCTACATCTTCATCCAAAGGCAAACAGGAAAAGACTCTTTGTTGTGTTTTTAAGACAGTCTCATGTAGCCCAGGCTGCCCTCCAACTTACTTTGTAGCCAAGAATGACCTTGAACTTCAGATTCTTCTGCTTGTAGCTCTCAAATGCTGGGATTACAGGCATCTAACATGCTGGCTTTATGAAATGCTGAGGATAAAATCCAATTCAGGGTTTCTAACATGTTAGGCAGGTACTCTACCAACTGAGCAATGACACAGACGTACCTGACTCTTGAAATTCTAATGTGATGGTTTGGGTGTGACATGTCACCACACTAGCTCAAGCATTTGAGGCATTGCTTGACGAACCCCCACCCCCGCCCCCAAGCTGGTGGAGAGCAAAAAAAAGTATCCAGGTAGACGGCATGGCTACCATATCTTATAGCCCATATCAGCCACTAGGTAAATTCTAGAATCCTTAACCAGGTATATCTCAAACGATACACTATGCAATAAATGATTATGTATCCCAAACTCCTGTATTAGAATTCTAAGCCTTCGTGGGATTGTATCAAAAAAGTGAAGACTTGGGGAATGATCGTATTATGGAATACAGACCTCATCAATGAGATTACCATTTGCTTTAAAATACACTGAGGGGTAATTCTTTTTTTTTTCAACTTTTATTAGATATTTTCTTCATTTACATTTCAAGTGTTATCCAGAAAGTTCCCTATATTCTCCCCCCTCCTAGCCCTGCTCCCCTACCCACCCGCTCCCACCCCTTGGCCCCGGCGTTCCCCTGTATTGGGGCATATAAAGTCTGCATAACCAAGGGGCCTCTCTTCGAGGGGTAATTCTTTAGGAAGAAATTAGATAAGGCAATCCTGGGCAAACTGGGACCCAAGCCAGATGCTGAGATCCACTTTGACCTTGAACTCACCAGCCGTCAGAACTGTAAGAGATATATTCTGGTTCTTTATGTCATTCAGTCTACGGCTAGCTCCTCCAGAAATCTGAACTCAGACGAGGCCCCAGACTTCTTTGGAAGCTTTTTATTTTTGGAAGTCATTGGTTTCTATGCCCATTGCTCTAAAGTCACAAGAAGAATTTGACACAAATTTTAACCTCAAGGACAGACATGGTGTCACATGCCTTTAATCCTAGCACACACAAGGCAGAAGCAATCAGCTCCCTAGGAGTTTGAGACCAGCCTGGTCTACATAGTGAGTTCAAAGTCAGTGTCAGCTGCAACAGCTAGTAAGATCTCCTTTCAAAAAACATTTTTTTCTTTTAACTTTAAAACGCATGCAAAATATTTTCTTCAGACAAAGAAAAACCAAGCCTTGGCTGCCATGTGTTTTAATGAAAAATACAGAAAGATTCTCAAAATGGATGTTTCATGCACACCCCTTAGATAAAAGCTAGGGAAAGGCATTAAATCTTAATGGAGAGAGGCAGTTCTGGAGGGGACTGAGATAATATGGACCAGACACATGGCTTTCTGAAGAGCTAACTCAATATCAGGCCTGAGCTCAAAGAATGCAGATGAATGGCTGTTTAACATGAACCTCACCAGTCTCTTACACACATCAAATGTCTTCGGGCCAGCTTCTGGCAAGTGCTGAATTGTAGCAAACTCTTGATGCATTTCCCTGATGCGTTCCTGAAGTGTCCGTGCATCTTCTTTAACCTGCGAAAACCAAAGGCTTCCAGGATGATGGGGATGCCATAGGGATTATGGTAGGAACTTCAGGATAGCCACAGTCAAAATTCATCTGCATGCACCTCCAGGTGTCACAGGCAGCAGCCCGCCCTTAGAGCAAACCTCACCACATCCCTGCCCTGTTCAGTTTTCTTCAGAGACTCCCCATCAGCTTCTAAATAAAATCCACACCCATCAGAGTGAGAGAAAGGGGTCTTCTTAGAAAAAAATAAGTTAGAGCTCTGCCCCATGCTCTAAGCCCAAATACCTTCCAGATGGATGAAAGAGGCAAATGGAAGAAATAAAACCGAAAAGAGTCTGGTGGAAAAGACACAGGAATAAGCATTCTCTGATCTGGGTATTGCAGAGATTTATTGAACAGACAAGCAACAGAGAAAAGATGGATAGATTGGACCGTATAAAAATTAGAAAGGTCTATATATCACAAAAATGAAACCATGAAACCAAAGGCAAGTGGCGAATGGGAGAAAATGTTTTACTATGTAATGAAGAGTTAATGTCTTTGAAATGGAAACAGCTCTTTGTAAAATAAAAAGGGGGTATGTGGCCATAGAAAACATGAGTATATGCCATGAGTTGAGAGTTGGAATGGGAATTCATTGATTTCTTCAACTCCATATCTCCTGTCCATCCACATAAAGTAGTATTGTAAGTAGAGGGTACCTTGGGATGTCCAGCACAGTGCCAGATGGATCAAGACTTGGCTGCTGGGGCTCTGCTCCAGGGTCTTTCTTGGAAAGCCCCTCTTCTTGAGCAAAGCTAGTTGTCTCTCCTTGTTTGTGTCCCTCCAGGCAGAAACCCTTCCTCCTGGTACTGGTCCACCTTGGGGCTACAAAGTATTCATGGAAACTCTCAAGATGACCCAGGTTACACCATCCTGTCCCTGGCTTGATAGTGCTGGCTCAGCCTTTCTTGGAATGATCGCCCTGCAGGTTCCTTGTAATCAAAACACCTCAGGTCAATTTCCCACTGTGAGGCAGGTGTTCAGCTTAACCAGTGGCCAATGATATGCAAGCATGAGTATTAAAATGCCTTCTTACCAAGTAAATTAAAAAGATATTTTTAAATGATAATACCCAATAGTTATGACTTTGGAAAAATTATTATTTTAGTTGCACAAATTTATGGGGTACAGTATGACAATTTCATACATGTATATGATGTACGATGGTTAAATCAAGATAGTGAACATTTCCATCTCGTTACACGTGGTTTTATGTTTTTGTATAATATGAAATAATTATACATATTTATAGGGTACACCATGATATTTCAATATTAATATATATGCTATGTACTGATCGAATCAGGGTAATAAATATCTCCAGCTCTTTATCAGAACTTTGTGTCTGGCATCTTCTAGCTCTTCTCTTCTACTGATTCACAAAGCAGACAATAGAAAGGCAGTAACTTACAATGCCCAATGCTTCTATAGAAATAGCCTCTCTACTCAATCTAGCAAGATGCAACATGGTGGGACAACTTAGCAGCACGTCAAACCGACATGACTATGCCTCTCTTATGATGCTTCCAGTTCTAAAGGCTTCCTCTCAGAGAAATATTCTCCAGCTGCATGACTTCTGTGTCAAACATCCTCAAGGCGGAAGATCATACCCGCTGAGAACTTCAATGGCCAGATTTTTAAAAATTCAATAAATTATGTCGTAGACCTACTGTAGCCACTCTAAAACATTTTCTGGAATATAAAGGCACAAGAAAATAATGACAAAACTCAAGCACTAGTAGATTGTTGGCAAAATATTAGGTGTGCTAAGAGCTTGGGCTTCACAACTCACATAGAAGAGGACTGATGGAGTTTGGTCCTGCAAAGTCCTCCAAAGGCTCATGTCTTAAAGACTTGGTCCCTTCTTAGTACTATTGACAGAATGTGGAACCTTTTAGAGGAATGATCTGCTGAGAGGTCTTAGGTCATGGACTCTCTTTTGCTTCCTTGCCATGGTCATGTAATCAGCTTCTTCTATGCAAGTTCCACCACCATGAAATGTTCCTACCATAATGCCCATGATATGCCCCTACTACAATATTCATAATGTGCCCCTTTCATGATGTCTGTGATGTTCCCCTACCATGATGCTATAATGTGCCTCTACCAGATGTCCAGGATGTAGCCCTACCATTATGTCCTTCTTGTATCTCTACCATGATGTCCAGGATGTGTCTCTGCCTTGATGTCCATGACATACCTTTACCATGAAGTCTATGGTGTTCTCTGCTTTGTTGCCCATGGTGTACCTCTACCATTAAGGTGGAGGTCATCCATGAAAAAAAGATAGTGCTTCTTACTTCTTTTAAGGCTAATATGTCTCAGAAAATAGTACTGCTATCTTACCAACAGGCAGCAGTCTACCCTCAGAGATAATATGCATTGTTAAATATTGACCCTGGATCTTTTCCTGTTCAACAATATATGAGAAGGTAAAAATAGCCTCCAAATGGCTCATATTTTGCAGACCTAGCCCTCGGTTGATGAACTATTTGGAAATGATTAGGAGGTATGGCCTTATTAGAGAAAGTGTGTAACCAGGGTAGGCTTTGAAGTTTCAAAAGTCAAGGCCAGGTCCAGCCTCTCCTCTCCTCTCCTCTCCTCTCCTCTCCTCTCCTCTCCTCTTTCTCCTCCTTCTTCCTCTCTCTCTCTCTCTCTCTCTCTCTCTCTCTCTCTCTCTCTCAGTCAGGATGTAAATCTCTTAGCTACTAATCAGTTACCATGCCTGTTTGCTTCCTAACATGATGATCATGGACTAACCCTAATTGATTGTAAGCAAGCTCCCCAAATTAAATACTTCCTTTCATAAGTTGTCTTGGCCATGGTGTCTCCACTTAGTAATAGAACAGTCACTAGGACAATGCCCAATTTCCCAAGTCTTCAGATAGAACACCCAGTGACTCCACTCAGCTCAGCACCTAGCCAGCTAATCTCCCCATGAGTCATAAGCCTGAGAGAGATGCAGTACCAGGATAGCCCACAATGGCTCCAGTAGAAACCAGTTTAAATAGTATAGCTCTTTAGAACCTCTCCTAGAAACCCTTCCTCCCACAAATCCCTTAGTCTACTCATTTTCTGAAGGACTGCAAGTGGTCTCATCTTGTCTGGTCAGGACAGCAGAAATGATTCAGTTTGTAGGACCTTGTGCTTCATCCTGACTGGTTCTAGCCACTTGAGGCTCAGGGGTTATAAAAACAGAGCAGGGTCCACATCCTAATATTCACCAGAATGGCCAAAGCAGTAATATTTACCTCTGGATTTCCTGGCTTAACTGATATAAAGCATGAATGGTATTAGAGACTGAAACATGGCCTGCACACATGCCCAACCTCTGCACTCATGCACACATATACTAGCCCTGACCTGCACACATGCACACATGCACTACCCCTGGACCCATACACACATGCACACATGCACTAGCCCTGACCTGCACACATGCACTAGCCCTGACCTGCACACATGCACATATACACTAGCCCTGACATGCACACATGCACACATTCACTATCCCTGGCCTGCACACATGCACACATGCACTAGCCCTGGCCTGTGCCTTAACCTTTCACACTGGCTTTTCACGCTTTTATTTTAAGCTAGGGCCTGCCGACATGTTAAAGCTGAGACCTAGCTGGAAATCCTCCTATATCAGGCTCTTGGGTAGCTGGGATTAGAGTCATCTGCTTCCATACCTTGCTTTCTGTTGTTCAGAGAGGGTTGGCAATGCTAAGTTGGAACAGAAGTGGTCCCAGTGACCTGTTTTCCAAAAGAAAACACTCCACACCCACTATGAGAGAACCAGAACCCAGAAAGGAGATGACTACCCTCCCACCCCACCACAGGCTGATCACTGCACCAGCATGCTTGGAACCTGTACCCTATGAGCTCTAGTCGGCCACTCCCTATACCTCCCAATCATTCTTGGTGTCTGAGAGGCTGCACCAAAGCCATTCAGCCTTCTTGAATATTTCTATAACAGAGGCCTGAGGACTCAAGCACTCACCTCAGAGCCCCTTATTTCCATAAGGAGGTCGCCAGTTTGTATGCTACAGGAAGATGAGTGATATGTAGTAGTGACACTTCCATCACTAGAGTGAGATGTCTCTGAAACGTGGTTCTCCACCAACCTGAGAGAAAAATGTTTGCTTGGCATGCCATGTGCTCACAAATATACAGGAAAAAGAAAAAAAAACAAGAAAGAAAGAAAATGATTAAACTTGCTTTTATGTTACCAAATGTGCCATGCAGGTCTGTAATTGACCATGAGAGTGTCGGGAAAATATGATCTGTCCTCTATAAATCAGAAAGTCTTCAGCAGGCTCTCTAATCGTAAATGCTGGTCCTGGCACTATCCAAAAAGACTTATGTTTATAAATTGTTCCCTGATGTTTTAAGTAAGTGTACAAACACAAATCACACAAAGGGCTTCAGAAAAGACTTAGCTGTGTGGCGATTTATTATAAGCTGCATAATTTTCATCAGTCAGGCAGCCACGGACTGCAATTACCTCTCTACCCAGAGTTACAATTGCTTTCATTACATTTTCCTAGTCACGTGTTTCTCCCGATGGCCACAGAGACACTGGGTGGAAAATGCATTTATTTACTGCCAGCCCTCCTAATGGCTCCTTACTTGGTTTCTAAAGATGTTATCGAGTCTCTAGCTCGCCTTCTTCCTCCCTGCCACCCCCCTCCCCCGCTCAGGCATTTATAGAAGAAAAAGAGAGACTTAACTTGAGACCACCCTACCATCCACAGATAACAAAGCTCCGGTAGGAAGGCCATGATAGATTGGCTAAAGGCCAAATGCTGGAGGTGGATTAAAACCACTTGCCATTGAGCACAACTACTAGTTTCCTGGTCTCGTGGTGTATGTGTTGGGGGTCCCTGCATTACATTCCCTATCCTTAAGGCTTTACACAAACATCTAAAGGGATGGAAAAGTCAATTCCCCATCCTGATTCCTATGTCCCAGAGTGTGTTAATTAGAGAAAAATTTGTCTTGGACCTTAAAACATCCAAGAAGAGGGATATTTCTTCTCTCACCTAGACTTATTGCTACTGCTATATTAAACACGAAACTAGAAACAGAGGTATCAAGTGTGGATTGTGGGAGCTGATTGGCGAGGAGCCTACCACGAGTACATGGTCATGGGTTTTCTCAAGCCAAGCTATCGGGCCCATAGGGATGAAGAGTCTACTTGTTGCTTACAGGAAGGGACAGCTCCAAGTCACCAGCCACAGGGGTCTTCCTAAGGCTCTGTGGGATGATTGCCACTCTGCCATCAGTAGCTATGATCAGAGCAAGACAGATAACCTTGGTGGAACCTCTGCTCTTTCAGCCTCCACACAACTTGTGTGTACCTATGAAAAGTAAAGGGTTGTGTGCAAATACCCAGAGAATTCTCCCCTATGCTTGTGGTTGCTCTTGTCTGTCCCTATTTAAACACTTGTTTGCATACATAAGCATTATTGTCACCTGAAAAATTCTCACTGTGAGTGTTGGGCAACAGAACAAGCTAAGTTGACCAGATATAAGGGATGCTGGGAACGTAAATCTAGGGTGGAGTGTTATGGTCCACCCTAGGGTTCTCATGTTATAAAGTCTCAGAGATGGCTGGTGAGGAACCAGAATCAAAGATCTACTTAATTGCCAGTGTCCCAAAGACCAGACTAGAACATGCTGTCCACCTGGCATTGCTACTTCCCAGCCTTAGATGTTCTTCTTCATCACGTCTGAAAGTCACTTAAAGGGGAGCCCTGGTGTCGATGAAGTCTGTGTGCTCTGGCTTCCCCACAGAGTCTTTCCTGATAAGAGTCACGGTCTGGGTATAGGAACAGAACTAGAGTCTTCCCACCAGGGTTGGCTCTGAGGACACAAGGCACATAGCGTGAAGAGTGGCCAGCTATTTGTAGCTGCTGGACACTTGAGAGTGTCCTCATCCTACCTCACCGGATTGCTATGAGAATGGGAGACAGGCCATTTCAATCCACCCTGGATGAGTGTGCACTGTCTGCACTGCAGCTAGATTAAACAAATCAAAGGGTTCCCCGTGACAGGCACGGAGAAACAAATACTTTAGAAGGCAGGCGCGTTTGTAGGTAAAAGTTCTAGTTGGCGTGATTTGTCAAGTGGAAGCAAGCGCTCTTGCTTCGATCGAGCCTGTCACTCCGGCAGAAATCCTACACCTTTCATTTCCCCTGTTCACTTGTTTTCACAAACGGCTACATCATTGTGTCAAACTGTGGAGCCACTTGGAAATTGGGCATGGAGTTTTGCATAATCATTCATGTCATTCCTGTGACACTGTGGTTATACATAATGGCCTCAGGGGAGTCCTGATGCAGGGAGGGCTCCCTGGTCCACTCTGAGGCAATGCTCCTTACAGTCACACTGAGGCTCACATACACACACACACACACACACACACACACACACACACACACACATGCACATACATACATACATACATACATACATACATACGCGCATACACACACACCTGTTCCCACTATGTAATGGGAGGGAGGGGAAGACCCTCAAGTGGGCAGACTCGTCTAAAGTTAACCTTCTTAAATATTACTTCAATTAAGTTGATTTCAGGGCCTAGACACTTCAACCAAATTTCACTAGAAGAAAGCGCCATTTTTACTTGAAAACAGCTTATCTTTCTCTCAGAGGGTTAAAAATTTTTTTTAAATGAGAAGAAACCATGAATGGTAGAAACTGAGCGACAGCTACTCAGAAATGCATTACTAAACCTTCTTCTCTATATCACTAGCTTTTTTACAGCAAAAAATTTTTAAGTAAAATATTGGGCCTCATTCTGTGGCTCTGCTTGGCCTGGTACTTGCTATGTAGACCAGGCCTTAAGGTACAAAGATCCACTTGCTTCTGCTTTCTGGGTGCTGGAATTAAAGGCATGTACTAGGAGTCCCAGTTCACATGTTTTACCATATATTGACTTCCAGGTATATAGGAAAGTAAGTAGACCACAGAGAAGCGAACTCTCCTGGAAGGTGGTGAGATGGCAGAGTAAACACACTCCATGTCTTATTGACCCAGGGAGAGCTGCCAAGTGGCCAGTGGCATGGTGTGTTAGGGTACAAGTCTTATACGGTCTCTCAGAGTCTTCCAGGATCTTCCTTAGTAATGAGTATGAGATGCGGGGTGCGTATACCTGGCAGTGACATCAGGGTACAGCAACATTGAGAGTGTAGAAAGATTGAACAAGAAGGACCAGGCAAGAGGAATCGAGAACAACCTTTGCAAGTGGTATGCGGCCAGATGACATCGGGACCATGATGTGCCCAGAACTTTAAAAGGTCACAAAGAAATGGGAACAAAGTGTCCTGGATTGGCAGGCATTGTGTTCCCAGCAGCCATGGAGTAGAAATTAAATTAAGTTGCAGACAAGGAAGTTCCATCCACTGCACATTTGAGTGAGAAACTGAGTCCCACCCCTGTCACCCAGACCCGCTGAGAAGCCACCTGTCCTGTGTCTTACACTTGAATTGCCTTGTGTAGTTGAGCGGAGGCATACGTGTGTGGGCATAATAGAGGGAGGATACCACAGTGTGCCTGTGGAAGTCAGGGGACAGCTCTTTGGATATCAGTTCCCCCTTCCATCTTGCTGAGGCAGGGCCTCTCTGGTTTCTGCCTCTGTGTTGTGTACCCCAGGCTGGCTGGCTGTGAGATTTCAGGTGACTCTCCAGTCTCTGCATTGAGATTTCAAAGGTAATCCACCACATCAAACTTTTTACATGGATTCTAGGAAAGTGAACTCCTGTGCATAGCCTTCACAGTAAGCACCTTTACCCACTGGGCCATCCCCCTGGCCCAACCTCCACATCTTATCACTACTCAATGCTTGACACTCTGTCTGAAGATCACTATGACTATGAACCCTGTCCCGGAGAGTCGTGTACCTGATCAACCCTTGGTTTTCTCCTCCTCCCACCCTACAATGTGTGTGACCTTTCATCTTCATCCTCTGTTTTTATGGTTTCTTTATAAACTCATCTCCCCATAGGCTGTTAGGTTCACCTCCCCATAGATTGTCAGTCCCAAGAGAACGGAGACTAAATCACATAGCCTAAAGCTTCCTAGAATTACTTTAATGCCTACCTTTAAGGAACTGGAGAGAGAGTGCAGCAGTCAAGAGCATGTACTACTCTTTCAGAGGACCTGAGTTCAATTCCCAGCACTCTATCAGGCAGCTTACAACTGCCTGTAATTGCAGCTCTAGGGAGACATGATGCATCTGGCCTCTGAGAGTGCCTGCACTCATGATCATGCACACACCCACACACAGATACATGCAGATACAGATATTTCAAAAAATAGAAATAAGTTTTTAAAGACAAAACCCACTGCTACTATGTAGCTGTCACCAATAAACAGCCTACAGCATCTTCACATGAAACATTCTAATGTCTGTATCACAGTTAACATGTTAAGATATTCTCATCACTGTATTTAATAAGTGATATGTCTGCATTAATGAAATGATAGAGCAATGGTGGTTCCTGGAAGGTGCTGTGGGAATGGAGAGTGACAGGCTATCAGTTGCCTGTGGCTGCTTCTGCCCTGGGTCCTTTTTAATCTTTGTCCACATCTGTTCTGGACTTGGTGGAAGCCCTGGGTAAGACTATTCAACTTAACAATTATTTGGCCTGGGACCTGTCAACTTCAGGCTGTACAGAAGCAACATAGAGTCAATAAGAGCATACTTTGAATTTTGAACTTTAGTCTCTTTTCAGGCAGCATACAGCCCAGCTCCATCCTGCCTTGTGATATGAAAGTAGACAGCCCAAATACTGGAGAATGTTAGGGTGCTATGCTATGATGGTCCTATGGGGCTTATGGGGATGTAACCCCATTACAAGTCAAGGTGCATCTAATAATTCCTAGGTCTTAACCTCCTCTGGAGGACATGAGATGCCAACATGGCCAAAGAGATGTCAAGAGTGTTCTGTGAGGATATCAAGGGTGGCTTTTGCTTTAGCCAATAATGGGATCAAACAAGTCTCTTCTTTCTTTGCCCTGCCTGTCTTATGAGTTCTGAGTGCAATATCTTAGGTAACACCTTGTGATGATGAAATGAAGTAAAAAGCAGGGCAAAATTGCTGGGTCTGACCTCACTGAGCTGCTGAACCAAAGCCAGCAGCCATTTACCTCCAGAATGAGAGCTGATGGGGATTCCCCACACTGGCTCCTGGAAGCATCTGATGCAAACGACTCCATGGATTTAAGCATATCGTAGAAGAAAATGGAAAATAGCATAGCAAAAGAAAAAAGAAAAATCTAACCTAGTCCCTAGGAAATGGACTAAAGGGGGCCAAGGAATAACCAACATGGGAGGAGGCCTCTCGGGCAGCCTCAGAAGCCAGCATCAGTTCAGTGTAACAGACAGGCACCTAATCAGAGACCTACACAGAACCAGTCTAGGAGAATCCCATAACTCAGTGTGGGGACTATTCTATCTAAGACAGATTAAGACAGATACAAAGCCAAAGAAATAAGAAAAAAATAATGTATCAGTCCAAAGTCATAAATAATAGAGATGGGACCACATAATTTGGTTGTAAACTTAAATGGAAATTCAATTCCATTATTTTAAAAACAATACTCTTTTTGAAAAAGTTTATTTTGACAAGCGCATAGATTCATACATATATATTTATACAATATTGTCTTTGTTCACCCCATTAGCTTGGTTTGTTCCCATCCTGCTCCTGGTAAGTAATAATACCCTTTAATTAGGAAATATGATATACCTACAATTAGATACTATCACTCTTTACTTAGAAAGTATTCTGCATTGTGGTTATGATGGTGTAGAACACACTAAGTTTGTCAAAACTCACAGTGTATTTTGAAACACACGTGAATTATATTTCAGTGAAAGATAAATGCCTGCCCATAAAATTTAAGCCTTACCAAAAAGATGTCCTAAAGGGGTAATAATAAAAAAGGAAATTAAAAGTGCATGCAGCCTAGAGAGATGGCTCAGTGGGAAAGGGCACACTCTGCTCTTGCAGAGAACCCAAGTTCAAATCCCAGCCCTCTGCCTCACATCGCAATGGCCTGCAATGGCATCTCTATGGGCATCCGACCCCTATGGCCACTATGGGTATCTGACCCCTATGGCCACTATGGGCATTTGCTCTCATGTATACATACCTACCCACAAACATAATCTAAAATAATAAAAACATCTTTTTATAAAGAATGTATGCAGACCATATGAGCAAAAGAAAACAATTGCAATCATCTTGGGAAAAGTACAGACAGCATAGAAGTCAGAACAACATTAAATGCAGCAGACACTGCCATATTTTGTTGAAAACTAACACAATCCTAAAAGAAAGACACAAGTGCAAATCTCTCTGTGCTAGAGAACGTCTCATCCAAACCTAAGGATCCCAACAGAAATCAGCAGTAATAATCATACTGAGGAAAATTTTAATATATCAGTGTGAATTGTGCCCCAGATTAAGCAACTTAAAAATGAGATTACAGAGACGTTTAATTATGAAATCAACAGAGTTGAATTTGTAACTCATCACACGTTGTCAATGAGGTACTAATCTTTCACTGGAGATATATAGAGATTTATCAGATATATCTTTCAATAAAATTTCAAATTGTCCAAATGTGAATAACATACCAGCTCTGTTTTCCACTGACTATGTCAAAAGTTAGCATTTTTAAAAGACTTTATTTGAAATTATCCTGTACCCGGTGGCAGAGGAATACATGTGCACAAATGCAGTGCTCATGGATGCCAGAGAGGACGATGGAGCTGAGACTTCAGGAGGTTGTGAGCTGCCCAGCGTGGATGCTGGGAACCAAACTCAGGTCCTCTGCAAGAGCAGCAGGGGCTCTTCACTGCTGCGCTATCAAACTGAACCGAACTCTCCACCCAAACTAATTATAGTTAATCACCGTGAAATGTGAGAAGGAAATGAAACCTCTTCATTAAAACACAAATGAACAGGAAAGTCAAAATTCCATGAGCACTAACCACAGAGCTTTCCTGTGGCTGCCGACCCTGCCCAGAGGGAGCCATCAACTTCATGCATTTTATTTTTTAAACTGTACTCAAGGAAACAAAGACACTGCACAGTCACCTAAGAGAATTAAAAAAGAGAAGTAACTGAAACTCATGACATGAAACCCCCCAAAATAATAAAAATTAAAAGGATTGAGTTAGAAGAAGAAAGGAGGGAGAGAGGAGAGAAAGAGAGGGCAAGAGACAGAGACAGATAGAAACAGAGATGGAGAGAGAGTAAACTTGATCATTAAATCTAGATATGGTTTTTAGACACATTAGTGTAATAAAGAGTGTAGGCTTTTCTGTTAGGTCTAGGTACTAACTTCATAGACTTTGGAAGCCATATACAGTGTCTGCTATATAGTCTGTTTCTTGATTTGCTTGTGTGTGACTCTTAAAAAACTATATAGAAGTTGATTCCCAACTTCAAGGCCAAAGAGGAATGGACTGAAATCCACATCAAGTCAGGTGGCTACTGTTTACCATCACCCAAAGCTTCTCCTACCATGGTTGAACATCCAAACCTAGAATAATTAAAAAAAACAAAAACTGGCACCTAGATCCCACCACTTCCAATTCAAATCTCCTGACTGAAATTGGGCAGCCCTTGAGAGCCATTGCTACAGACAAGAGGTTCTGGGGTGTAAGAAATGCACCTTCTCGGGACTCATTTTAATGAATTAGAAAGACTTGAGGTGAGACCAGAGACCCACACACACTGTGTGCAACCCTGTTCGGCATACTTGAAGGCTTGTAAAAGACCAGTCAGGGACCTAATGGAATCAGAAGTCTTTTCCAAGAGGACTTGATCCTTATTTTGTGCTGATGGTCTGTGAACTAAATCCCTGCAGAGTGGGAACCTGGAAAAGCATTTTAAACAAACGCCTCTGGTAAGCTATTATAGTTTTTAAATTTTCAGAGAGTATTGGGCCAGTGAGAAGACTCGGCCTGTAGAGGCTCTTGTTCTCCCGAGCCTGACCACCTGTGTTTGATTTCCAGGACCCACAGTGGAAGGAGAGAGTTAACTTCAGAAAGTTGTCCTCTGACCTTCATATGTGCCTCATGACACATGAGCATGTATGTACACAGGGGGGGGGGGGGTAGGAAAGAGGGAGAGACAGAGAGACAGACAGAGACAGAGACAGAGACAGAGAGACAGAAACAGAGACAGAATTCAATAATAATGTTAAACAAAGAAATATTAGTAATGAAAAACAACTTCACAAATACTAATTTTAGAAAATTTTAAACGTTTGAAATGACAGAGTCCCATTTGATTTGTGAACAATTAGAGGGATCTCTATCTAGGTAATATGTCTGGATTTCTTGAAGCCCAATCTTACCAGTTTCCAAGCATTCCACATTACAAGCGATTCATTTTTCTATCTTCCAGAAACAGATGATTCCCATGCAGAGAGCCGAGTCTAACTTGACGCTGGCTCAGACTGTTGGCACAGCATTTGTCAGAATTAGGGTCTACCAACATCAAGCCTCCCAGAGAATTTCAAAGCTCCAGCCAAGACAGGACGCAGACAGAAGCCGACCAAGAATGCTGCGGGACCAAAGAGCTGCCAGAGAAAGACAACATTTCCTGAGGAGTCTGGCTACCAGCTCTGAAGCGAACTCGGCACTTATGAGTGCCTCAAGGAGTGGGTCCAAAGCGAGATCTGTTTAGTCTGTTTAGGAGTGATCTGTATGTGTCTAAAATGGTAAAGAAGTGACAGAGAAGAAACACACATATATATAACCAGGCATATGGTGAGGCTGAGAGAAGATTCTGGTCTCCCACTCGATAAAGCATACCAAAAGGTGAGGACTGCAGGACTAGCTGGGAAGGGGAGACTTAAAACTAACAGGAGGAGTAAGAATCGGCACTGTCCCGGAGAAGCTGCAGCCTGCACACAAGGGAGAGAATGCCGTGGGGCCAGACTCGGACTCACGACATGCCGCTGCTGTGTGGAAAAGTAGGTCAGAGAAACCAAAGCAGGGAGACAGCCCAGAGTTGGGGGTGGACTGGGAAACCGTAGAAGGAAGGGGGAGAATTTCCTTCCAGATGAGAGGCATGAGATAGCTTGACAGAAGCCCAGCATGAGAAGAACCGTGAGTTTTCCTGTACCCGAGGACCTGAGAAACCGGAGAGTCATCACGTGAAGGTCCCATGAAGCTCAGGAGCTCAGGAAAGGGAGATAAAGTGTCACCCGGTGTGAGCAATGAGACTTCAAAAAGCGAAGGGCCACAGAGTCGGGTCAGGAAATAAAGGTCGAATGAACCACAAGACAGATGAAGGGGAATGAGGGTGACCGACCACGGCAGCCTTGGATGCTGCTGGCCCTGGTCCTACACCTTCCTTTCCGGGTGTCAGTGAAAATGCTGAAGGACAGAGAACATTTTAATGAGCATGACTACTGAGGACAAAGATGTGTCTGGCTCCTCTTCAGCAAAGTATATAAAATATAATATAAAGGCAACCCAGCTTCTCTTCAGGAAATGTAGAATAAAGTCTATCCAGAAGGTTCTGTGCTGGTGTTGTACACCGACAACAGACATGGGAAGTAGAGAGAGCTGGGAAGAGAGGCTTTCAGCCTAAGGAGAGAGCCCAAGGAACCTGTAAGAGACAACAGAGGCTGATGGAGGAAGCACTCTTAGAACAAGGAGGGAGGTACAGCCAGCAGGCATGGAAAACTGCAGTAACTCAGAGGACCAGAAGGATGAGACTGTCAGCCTGACATCGAGGCTCATGTTTTTAACCCCATCACTCCAGAGGCTGAGGCAGAGAATCATCATGAGCTCAAGGTCAACCTGGGCTAGTTAGTGAGCTTAGGTACAGCCTTAGCTACATGGCAAGTCTATGTAGCCCTGGCTATCCTAGAATTCAGTTTGTAGATCATACTAGCCTCTAACTCATAGAGATACTCCTAGCTCTTTCTTCTGAGTGCTAGGATTCAAGGTGTGTACCACCATACCCAGCTTTGCAAGAGTGTCTTTAAAAAGACGTTAAACAAATACTGAATTTCTGTATCTCTTGTCCTCAGATTTCAAGATCAAGCCTCCTATTTCTCTCGAGTAGACTTTTGCTATCTTACTTAGGTCATTAGCAATAGAATAAGACAAATATGGTGATAATTCACGATTATGTTAATAGCCAAAGCTACTCTTTTAGTACATATAGCCAGAAGTCTGCTCCTTCAAACTTTCCACAGCAAATCCACAGCTGATTGTCTCCTACTCCCCTGGAAGGAAGAGCTTAGTTGAGATGTCTAAGCTAGGCTCAGCACTTTTAATGACATGAAATGGACTGACTGAGGGAAACACAAGTCATCCTTCTTTCCAAACTTCGAAACTACAGAGCCAGAAATGGCAGCTTCAGGGCCCAGAGGTTGGTAAAACTCATTCAAGAAATGCAAATTAAAACCCCTTGGAAGTGCTATCTCATGAAAGTTAGCAAGCACATCAGCAAGAAAACAGGCAAGACCATGGGGGAGCAGGAACCCAAATACACTGTGGGCTGGCACACAAATGTGTATAGCCACTATATAAATGAATTAGAAGTTCCTTGAGAAAATGAATAGAGGTACTATAGGATCCAGATTGGCCACTCTTGAGTATCCAAGTCAGCACACCATGGAGATGACAGCACATTCTTGTTTCCTGCAACACTGTTCGTGGAGCTAAGTAAGGTAATCAGCCCAGATGCCCATTCACAGAAGAACAGACAAAGGCACAGTCACTGAGCACATGGCCTCTCCTCAGCTGTAAAGGAGAAGATGCCCATTCACAGAGGAACAGACAAAGGCACAGTCGCTGCGCACATGGCCTCTCCTCAGCTGTAAAGGAGAATAGAATCATGTCTTTGGTAGGAAACAGATGGAACTAGAGACCACTGGGTGAAGGAGACTACTAGATCCAGACAAATGCCACGTAGAAACACTCACACATGCACACATGCATACCTATACATGTGTCATCGGAGTATAATGGATCATGTGAGAGAAGGAAGAGTCTGAGGGAGGATGGACAAGAGAGGGTAATGGAGGGTAAAGATAAATATTTCATGTTCTCTTGCTCTGTGTGTGTGTGTGTGTGTGTGTGTGTGTGTGTGTTTGTGTGTGTGTTTATGTTTGTGTGTGTGTGTTTATGGATGGATGTGTATATGGAGGTGTACATGTGTGTATGGGGGGGTGTATGGGTGTATATGTTTGGGTATATGTATCTATAGCTGTGTGTGTGCATGTGTGTATGGAAGGACAGGGAGTGATAAAAGCAGAAGCAGGAGGGGCTGTTATTGATTAGTAGAAAGAGGATTATTGCAGGGAGGGAGGGGCAGAGGATAATGGTGGTCAAGATGGATAGATACAAGGATGTACCTGCAGGCAGGTCATAATGAAGCCCGTTATTCTGCAGGCCAACTAAAAGCTAAGCTTCTACACCCAGAGTACTCTAAAATGCATGGGCCACACCAAGAAAGGCTCTGCTCCCCCATCAGCACCACTCCCGAAACATTTTCAATCAACAGTTTACATGAGAGTGAGTTCTGTAGGAGTCTGAATTTGGAGGTCGTGTGTATTGCCTCTTAGCTATTTTCTGGGTCTGCGGGAAGTTGTTTTTTTGCTGTGTAACACAGTGCCATGGGACAGTGATGTAAGATGATAGACACTAATTTAGCCCATTGTTTAAAGAGTGGGTAAACTGGCTGGACCTCAGAGACCACACTGCAGCTCTCACTGGAGTGACAGCATCGACCTCCACCCCGTCGTCTCTTTACGGGAGACAAGAAACTGGGTAAGCTTTTGTCTAATTCCCCACATTTAAGGCAAGTCACATGTCAAGAAACACAGAGAAACCAGAGATACATCTTTACCTCTTGATAAGGGGAGATAAAATGTCACCTGGCATGGCTATAGACAGTTGCCCACTTGTCAGTCTTCCTCCTGGGAAGCATGAAGGGACTCCATAAGTCAGAACCAGGAGTTTGTAGGCTCAGCTACCTGTGGGATGGACAACTTCTAGCCCACCTCAGAAGTGTATGGAGAGGCATCTGTGTCTACTTGCCTCATTGGCTACATGCTTCTAGGCCCGCAAAGGTGACTCTGCATTCCCAGGGAGTCATCATTTATCTTGCTTCCCCAGGCTTGGCCATTTGCCCTCATGCTGCGAATTCCCTTTAAAGGCAGCCTTAGTGATAGAGTCCACAGGCTGTCCAGAGACCTTGGGGAATCAGACTGCCTTTGAGGGTGGCATATCCTGCTGATGCTTCAGAGCGGTTCAAAGTGTGATAATTTAAAGTTCTCATTTGACCCAAAGAATGTATCTGTCTTTTGATCCACCTTCCAGTCTGACAAGCACTCCCTTCCCTATCACATTCAAACACGCACCCCCTTCAGAAGTCTGTAAAATCATCCCCTGCCAAGGAATGGGTTTCTCCAAGATTGCGAAAGCTCAGTGCTAAAGGAGTTTAATGTGCCAAGTTCATTTTCCAGTAGCTAACACCCGACACAGCAAAGCACCTAAGCTCTTTCTACAGTTATTAAGCTGTTATCCCTAATTCTTTGGAGCTGCAACTCAGCCATGATTCTAAGGTCACTTTCTATCAAATCTGCATTTTGCATAAAGAGAGATAAAGACGGGTCAGCTTGCCCAGTTATAACAATGGCAGAGGTGCTCCTGCAGGCTGCTGGGTATCAACAGTTTCACTCTGTCCAGAAGGCTGTGCAAGGTGATTCCTTACCTCTCATGGCTGAGGCTCAGTTGCTAAGTTTGCACAAACACTTTCTGAGCAGGAGCCCAGAATCTCCTGGCCGCAAGTATATTCAGTGAGCAGAAAAGAGGAGAAGCTCCCAGACACACCCACTCCAAGTCAGAAGTCAGCTGTGTAGTGTGATACAGTCTAAACAGTGCACGCATCTCCAGATAAAGATGTGAGAATGTATACCAAAGAACATGGACAATGTACCATCAAACGTTGCTGAATAATGGCAGACATTATTCTGTAAACTGTTTCTTTGGTTAGTTTTGTCTCTGAGTCATACAGTGAACATCATACAGTGAACAGTATGAGCATAGAAGGTATGGCCTACACACACCTATGCTCTGGGGCAGAACCTGCTGCTCTTAGATGATGTGGCCAACTATACATTTAGGCTCCATGGTACAGCCTACTGGTCCTAAGCTGCAGTCGCATCCAGGGTGTTTCACTGTGAACATTACAGGCACCTAAATGCCAACAGTATTCACATACCCAAGAATATGTAAACTTAGGAAAAAAGCTATTATTAACCTGTAATCATGTTTCATTTAGTGCATAGTTTGTTACATAAAGATGATATCTTGGAGGAACGTGACAAGTTACTTTTAACCAGTGAAGGGCATCATAAAAAATGATTTGGAAACTCACCACACAAAGACGATCATGATAACGGTCAACACTGTTGATCCATGAATCTTTTTACGCCTAAGTTCACAGCCCCTCATCATATAAATTCTGCCATGCACCATGAAGTCACTAGAAAGTACAGCCGAGCAAGCAGGTTATTTACACAGTTGCATGTATCTGCTATTCTATTTTCTCAAACTGAATCCTCTCATTCTAAATGGTCTACGAACTGAGAGAGACCTTTTCCATAGTGTGTGTGTGTGTGTGTGTGTGTGTGTGTGTGTGCACGCGTATGTGTGTGTGTACACTGGTGTGTGGAAGCCTGTGGAAGCAAGAGTTCAGCCATGCATACTGTTCCCTACTTGCTGCCCACCTTGCTCTTAGACACAGGGTCTCTCATTGGCCTGGAACTCATCCCATCCACTGAGCTGCCTAGCAATGCCCCATGGTGCTGGGATTACAAGTGTGCACCATCACTGTGCCTGGCTTTTTTTTTTCCACGTGGGTCTGGGGAGTTGAACTTGGCATCTTGTGCTTGAGCAGTGAGAACTTGATGAGATCTTCTATCTTCCCAGCCCTGAGACTGATGGGCACTTTCCAGGGTAAGACAAAGTTAGGACTTAAGACAGCATCCTGATCTTTATGAGCAGTCATTCTCTTATAAATGGAGGGCCTCTTCTGAATACTTTACAGTAGCCCCAGAGGCATTGACCTTGTGGATAGACATTTAAAGTTACCTCATATCCCAGGACTACTGGAATCCATTTTATACCCAGACTGCTGGGATCCCTTTCTGTTAATAGTCATGTTTCAACTCCCAATCCCTGTAGGCTCGCAGGGCTTGTGGGTTTGGTTTTGTTTGTTTGTTTGTTTGTTTGGCTGGTTATTTGGTTGGTTGGTTTTCATTTGCAGGGGCATGGTTTGGTTTTCCTAGCCAGTAGAATGTGGCTATGTGATCATGTGACCTAACATCACTGTAGCCCACTTCCTAGAGCTCACACTCCCTACCGCCAGGCTGGTTTTTTGAGAATCAAAATGGCCACAGTGGTGCCATAGGATAAGAAATAAATGAGAGCAAGAAGAAAAGGGATCATTATTTATACAACCCCAGGAGCCGCCACTTTGCTACTTACTAGAATAAGCTTGGAACTGGCTCCTTACCCAGTAGAGTCTCAAATGGGAACTCAACCTTGGTGAACCTCTTGGTCTCAGTCACACAGAGGACTCTCAAGTGAACTCTTGAGCCACAAGAACTGAGCTGATAAACAGGCATGGTTTTAATCCTGCAGTGGTAGATCAGTACTAAACGGTGTCATAGTTAGGGTTTCTATTACTGAGATGAAGCACAATGATGAAAAAGCAAGTTGGGAGGAAAGGATTTATTTGACTTACACTTCCATATCAGTGTTCATCACCGAAGGCAGTCAGGACAAAAACTCAAGCATGGCAGGAACCTGGAGGCAGGAGCTGATGCACAGGCTATAGAAGAGTGCTTCTTACTGACTTGCTCATCAAGGCTTGCTCAGTTAATGATACTGTTAATGGTATTCTGACACTGTTAATGATATTCTGCTATACTTGCAGACAGGAACCTCGCATTTCATCATAAAGGCTTTGCCCATCAACTGACAGAAATAGATGCAGGGACCCACAACAACCAAACATTAGGCAGAACTTGGGGAATCCTATGAAAGAAGGGGAGGAAGAATTGTAGGAGCCAGAAGGGTCAAGGACACTACAAAAAAACCTACAGAATCAACTAACTTGGGCACATAGATGCTCACAGAGACTGAGCCACCAACCAGAGAGTATAGGTGGGGCTGACCTAGGCCCTCTGCACATATGTTACAGTTGTGAAGCCTGGTCTTCATGTGCTACTTCTAACAGTGGGAGCAGGGACTACATCTAACTCTGTTGCCTGCCTTTAGGACCCTTTCCCCCTACTTGGCTGCCTCAGCTAGCCTCAGTAGGAAAAGATTGGCTTAGTCTTACTCCAACTTGATATTCCAAGGTTGGTTGGTATCCATGGGAGGCCTCCCTTTTCTTAAGAGAAAAGAAGGAGGAGAAGATGGCAGGGGGTAGGGTAGGGATAGGTGGAGGGAAAGGACTGGGAGGAGGAGGGAAAACCTTGGTCAGGATGTAAATTAATTAATTAACCAATTCATTGATTAATTAACTGGTTAATTCATTTAAAACACTGACCCAAAGCAACTTGGGGAGGAGAGGGTTTATTTCTGCTAAGAGTTTACAGTCCATTATGAAGGTTAGTATGAAGTCCATTATGAAGGTTAGTATGAAGTCCATTATGAAGGTTAGTCCATTATGAAGGTTAGTACTGGGGCTCAAGGTTGGAGCCTGAAAGCAAGAACTGAAGCCAAGGCCCTGAGGAATGCTGTGTACTAGTCTGTTCCCCATGGTTTGCTTACTCCAGGACCACCTGCTCTGGGATCGCCCTGTCCACTGTGGGCTGGCTCCTCCCACGTCAATCATCAGTTAAAGGAAATGCTCCCAAAGACTTGCCTATAGGCCAGCCTGATGGAGCAATTCCTTAGCGGATGATCTTTCTTCCCAGATGACTCTAGCTTGCATCCAGTGGACCAGAAAACGAAGTAGCACATATAGTGAGGCCGGAAGCCGAGGAGATTGAGAAGCAGGTCTTCTGTATAACAACCCATCTCTTTAGGACTGACTCAGCATTAATCCCTTCCAAGAGGATTCCATGTGACCTCGTTAGTTTGCACTAAGACCCAATTTCTTAAGGTTCCCTTATCTCTATCCTACTCTGGAAAATTGTTCTCAATGAAGCAAATGGGAGGGAGGGGCTACCATGGGATATCTGTCTGTCCCACACTCCCTCCATGATGCTGACAGGAAGTCCTCTCCTGAACTGTGAAGACACTGGGGCCATGTTCTTCATTCTCCAAATGCAATGGGCTAAGTGAAGCTTTATTTACACACACACACACACACACACACACACACACACACACACACACAGCCTCTGACATTTTGCTATAGCAACAAAAGATTGACTGATGGAGGTAGCAAATCCAACACCAATGCCAAGGCTGTGGCCCAGCCTTTGTGCAGCATGAAGGGGAGAGGTGGGACTCTAAAGTCACACCTCTTCTTCCCCAGCCCTGGCATCTGGGGGTGGGGGGGAAGCAAGGCTTAGCGCTGATCATTGGCTCCAGCTGTCTGTGGCTCTGAATAAGTTCTGCCAATAACTCAAGTTTCCCCATAAATAAGGGAGGAAAAAAATGAGTCTGTGGGTGTCACAGAGAGAGCCTTGGCACGAAAGTGAGGCGAAGGGAGCCACACAGTGCCAACTGGAACCGTGGGAACCTGGGCGAGTGACTTCAAATTCTGGGCCCCTTCCTCATCTCCAGAAGGAGGACTTTGGGCTCAGTGATGGTTTTTACATCTCCAATTTCCCCCCATAATTTAAAGATTGAACATGACTTAAAGCCCTCCTTTCCTTCTCAACTCCAGGTCAGAAGGGGCCTCCATTTCAGCATGGGGTTGTGAAACTCAGGTGACATATTTTTTATGGAGAAAGCTAGGAAGAAACAGAGAAAGAAAGAAACCTCATGTGGTCAGAGACACAAGGAAGGACAGGATAATCGCTGCAGAAAAAGAAATTCTCCCCCCAATGCTATAGAAACCCCGAGCTTCCAGCCTGGCCATTTTCTGCCCATTGCCCAAGCTTTCCTGTGTCTTCCTTTCCCTCGTAGATTGAGTCCCAGCCTGCATGACAGCCTCATTTTTCACTGAATGCTCGCAGTGAATGCTCAACTGTAATCTCTTTTTGCATGCTTTGGTCCTAAATTCATAACTGGTGGAGCAGCCCTCTGCAAGCAATTGCTGCCCGCTTCTCGCTCCTCTGCCCAGTGGAGCCAGGCGGTCCTCAGACCCATGGCTTTCTCCCAGCTTCACACTTTGTCAAAACGCATCATGACTGACACAAAGAAACCGGTCCCTGGAAACACCCCGTTTCCCAATCCTTTTACTACATAATTGTTTTTCTTCTTCGAGGATTGGCCATCCTCAGAATAGGCTCCGAGTCCTTGTCTGGATTGTTTCCATTTTAAAGCAGAATTCACTACAAAAGGGAGGCCCTTCCCACAGTTTAGTGCTCTCCCAAGCTCACTTGGCATTGTCTGGGTCTCTGCTTCCTCTGCCTGGGCATATAGGTCTCTGCCTCAGCAGCCTCCTTGTAACTCTTAAAATGTGGTTCCATGAAGATAACCTTTAAGAAACAAAGAAGGGCTACATCTTTAGAATCTTCTTTCCTTTGCACATAGGATGATGTCGACACTTTGCCACGACCCTCAAGTCTTGCCTGTTCCCCAACCCCATTCTGCTCAGCGGGTCTCGGAGAGTCTGTCTTCTTTTCAATCTAGTCTTCATGTTCTTTGCCATCTATCTTAATGTGCTATAGGGCTTTGCTCATTCCCTTCCCTCTGCCCCGAGTGCTCCTTGTCTAGTCCTCCCCACCCTTGCTGTTCCTCAGCCTCAGATCTAGGGGACTGTGCTCATTTGCATAGTCCCTGATAAAGCAAACATCCCCACTGCCCTCCTCACATGCGCTGGCCATGCGTGTCCCAATGTGGACTGTGCCTGAGGCATTTTCTGACCATTGGCACCCAGTCTGCCCAGAAATAGACCAAGATGAATGCACCAGTGAATTCAAGGCCCCAGGAGCAGCTTCAGTCAACACTTGGTACCTTGTCCATCAGCAGTAACTGTGGCCCTGAGGGTTTAAGCTCCAGTTGCCTGTGGGGAAATTGCCTGGCAGCATACTCTTTCTTGTCTTTATGTAGTGTCAGCAATCTCTGAACGAATTTCCTGGTGTGTATCTGCTTATTTAAATGGGCATCTCTGTGCAGCGAGTTGGTTTCATGAAAGGATGTTTTCTCTGAATCCAAACTGTGCATCGAACAAGGTAGGCGTTTGAGAAATGTTTGTTGAGAACTGCACAACCTCCCTATTGGCAACCTACTCTTTGGTTTTTCAAGACCATTCCCAATTCGAGGCTTAGTAGGCTAGCAAGCATCCTCTGGCACCCTGCTAATGGAGCCAGAAGTTGACTGGTATCATCTTAGCGGAACCAGAACATGATCTCCAGTGCCCTGGATGTCACAGTACCCAGATGATAGTCCTGCTCGTACAGATCTGCAGGTAGGTCCTGAACAGGAGGGAGCACACATCCGACAGCATATGTCAGAATTCTTGAAACAATCTAATTATTGAAAGCCTGGGTGCTTGGCCCAGTTTTAACTTTTCTTTTGATCACCTCAAAAATACCTTGTGTCCAGTGATGGCCTTTCTCGTGTATAACACCCACAGCTGCTGATCATATCAGTGATACTGAATGTCACCCATGCCTGCTCCTACACACACCCCATGCCTTTTCCACCTGTCCAATCTGCCTGGATTCTAAGCATCAGAAAGTATCACACACCATACCTATTAATTCCTCATTGTATACACAAAGATTGCCATAGTTAGCACATACAGTAGACACTCAGTGTGTGCACAGTGAGAGAATATACACATGCATGCCTAGATCTCAAACTTACAGAATATGGACCACTAAAGCGCTCCAGAATCATCCCTAATATGTTTCTAGGCAGCAGAGTCCTGTGGAGAAAGGCACTATGGGAAAGAATAACCTACTGAGAAAAAGCCACTGTGTTGACAGTAGGTGATAAACGATGCTGGAAGAGAGACTTGGACCAGCACTGGGTGATTTGGGGACAGGCAACCACAGCCTAGCTATAAACAGAGAGGCTAATCTAAGATCACTCTCAAGCCAGTATGTTATTGCTATAGCTGTATCTGCCAAAGACATCGAAGTCACTTTGTAATCATGAGGGCCACACCCAGCTCTGTTCCTAACGTTCCAAGAGTCTAGTGCACGGTGAGTATGAGAAGAGAACCTAGGGAGGCTGGAGGCTGCAGAAGCAGACCCTGAACTGGAGTGCAATGATGAATCAGAGACATTTTGTAAACCGTAAATCGCTTCTCCATACTGTATGTTTTTACGATGATGATAAATATTGCTGCTAAGTGCGTTCAGTGGGTAATTAGTCCCAGATGATGCCCCATGTGTGTAGGGTGTCCTTGGGCTAGGAAGTCAGAGTGGAACATTTGAAAATGCAGGTAGATCACGCTCTGTCCCTGCTCAAAACCCTCCAGAGGTTTCTGTCTCACTTAGAGCCAAAAATCAGACTCCTCCCAGTTATAGGCTGCAAATCCACTGTGGCCAGTCCACCCCTGCTGCCCTCTTCTTCTGCTGTGCCAGACTTCCACACTCATCTTCCTGTTTCCCCTTAGAAAACCCTTCATGTGAAATCTACATGGGCCCTGTGGGGAAACGCAGAGAAGCCATCAGAGATCTGCTGGTTAAAGCCACAATGAGTGTACTCTGTTAGGATGTCAAGTATCAAGGAAGACAAGAGATGAATGTGTTGCTGGGGAAGGAGGAAATCGGAAGCTTTCTGAGAGGGTGAGTTTGGCCTAAAGCCATCCATACTTCTCAAGCCTAGAGATTTCTCACTCTACAGAGAACTGTAGGCTGACTTGATGTGTACACAGACTGAGACAGCTCTTAGACTAGCCTCATCTCAGCCAGCCACAAGTTGGGACGACTCTTCAATCTATGTTCAAAGGCTGTTCTGCATGTGTACTTTCTTTCACTGGCTATAAATACGATCTGCTCACCTGGTGTTGTGGGGCATTCTCAACCATTTTTTCCCATCCAGACTGTTGCTCAATTCAAGAATAGAGCCAATTACAAGCTACAAAAGTAGATTTGCGGTAATTTTGTATATAACAGAAGATACAATGTGACTGACTGTCTCTGTGGAAAATAGTAGGATAGTCCCTTAAAAACTAAACATAGAAGAATGCATAATCTGGCCATTCCTCTTTGGGGTGTGCATTTCAGAGATTGAAAGCAGATGTCTAAGCAGCCATTGGCACATTAGTGTTCACAGCCATGTTATTCACTGTAACTATTGATGGAAGCAAGTCAAGTATCTGCTGATGGAAGGATGGACCAAAGAGACATGGTCTATCCACAGGACATGATGCCAGTCAGCATATGACGGAAAGACATTATCACACATACTACTGCATGGATGGAAGTGAAATATGTCAGACACTAAGAGAAAAGTCCTGTGAGTCTGCCTCTATGAGCTGATAATGAGTGTTGTATTCATAGGACAGAGAAGACAGTGGTGATTGCTAGAGGCAGAAACAAGGCAGGCGTGGGAAGTCAGTATTTAGTAGACAGGACTTGAGTTTTGCATGGTGCAACATTGTGAATGTGTTAGAGACCAGTTGTATTCATTTGTCTTGTTGCTGTGTGACCAAAAATCACTGATAGATGCAACTTTAGGGAAGAAGGGTTTGTTCTTCCTCGTGGGTTGGAGAAGTACAAGTCCATTATGACAGTGAAGAAATGCACCAGTTGTGAGAGGCAGGAACTTACACCTAGGAGCTCCTCACATGCCAGCAGGCCAGGAATCAGAGCTCTGCCTGTAGCCAGTCTACAGCCTTCCAACTTAATCCTTCCAGCCCTATATCTGCCACCTGGGTCCTATGTCCTACAGATCCCACAATACTTCATAACAGTGCCACAAGGACCAGCCATCTGAAGTCATGAGCCTATAGTGGACATTTTACAATCCAAACCACAATGTCAGTGAACAGAAAGGCCAAAAAATTGTTTGTTCTGTCCACATCACAAAACTAAAAATCCATTTCATGATCTCTATGACACTCACATCAAGAACTTAAAGAGCAATGTGGTCATTTTCATCACATTTAATGGAAGAGTATGTATACGTGCAAGTCAGAGAACAGTTTTCAGAAGGAAGTTTTCTTCCTCAGGGTGTGTCCTGGGAATGCCACTCAGGCTGTCTGTCGCAGCGGCAAACATCTCTGCCTGCTGAGCATCTCTGTCTGCAGGCATCTTTTGCTGCTGGGCATCTCTGGCTGCTGGGCATCTCTGGATACTGGACATCTCTGGCTGCTGGGCATCTCTGGCTGCTGGGCATTTCTGGCTGCTGAACATCTTTCTGGTTGTTTATTTATAAATTTGAAAAGTAAACTTTCTACCATAGTTATACTATTGAGATTTGCATGCGGAAGCATGATGGTGAGAATTGTTACATGCCTCAATTTTTCGTCATTAAACTGCCACGTTCTGTAAGAACAGAAAAGCTGCGTGCATAATAAAAAACACTGCCGTTCACAACAGTAGTGTGGCATGTGAGCTGAGGTATTCAACAGCATTGCATGGCAAGATGGCATGGGTAGTGCAGAGTGAACGCGCTTGCATTCAGAGCTCAGGCCGCAGTGCAGTCCTGGGTTAAATGAGCACATCAGAGTCTTCACCTGTGTGAGTCTGAATTTGTCTTTGCTCTCTGTGTAGTCAGCAAACTTCCACTGTTGCCAATGTGTTTGTATCCTTCCATTCAGCATGGGGTCATGACGTTCAGTTTAAGAAGCTATGTGCTGGAGGATAGTGGTGTCCTTGAGTGACTATGAACCTCCATTACACTGTGCAAGACGTTACAGTGGCTCATACCTGCTGTCTATCCTGCCTAGTTACGATGATTCTCTTACCTATTATTGGGTGTGTGTCAGCCAAGCTGCACTGATGGGTTACATGCCTGTCTTTAGACAATGTTAACATGCCAAGCATAATGAGAAAGGCCAGGGAGAATCAGTCTCCCTCAGTCTATAGCCCAAAACATCACCCACTGGAGGAATTACTGCTAACAGGCAGTGACAGAGCCCAGTCCTTGGAAGCACTATGCTGTCTGGGCACCAGAGAACTTGTTGAATGGTCTTTGTAGTCCTCAGAAACCCTGAGACAGGAAAATCTCACCTGCAGTGAAATAAAATACCATCAGCAGTTGCTGGGAATTCAGGAAAGGATGGGATTCAAGTGTTCGAGGCTGGGGGCAGGGGATGGTGGGATGGTGGGATGGTGGGATGGTGGGATGGTGGGATGGTGGGATGGTGGGATGGAGAGAGAGAGAAGGGCCCTGAGGTGAAGCAGCTGCTTTGTGTCTTCAAGACAGTATGAGCTATGTGGTTGTATTTTAAACTCCAAATATATGCTGAGCCTGTTCATTTCCTCCTTGTAAATTTGACCTTTAAAATTGAACTAGTCCCACAAATTGTCCTCTGACCTATGGGGGTGGGGGGAGGGGAGGGGGAGGGGGAGGGAGAGGGAGGGAGGGAGGGAGGGAGGAGTAAATGGATGCATGGATAAATGAGTGAATACATGTATAATAAGAAATAAATAGACCTATAAACAAATATTGAGCTGAGTTAATATTGATGTGTGCGTTGATCTATTGGAGTGACAGGTTCTGAGGTCTGCAATTTTGAAGAATAAGGTAATGTGATTTTTTTAAAAGCAAAATATTGACAGTTGTAGATATCTAGGCAGTTAGCTTCCATGTGTTATCATGACAATTAGTTCAACTTTTCTGCATGTTTTTAAATTTCCAGTGAAATATTGAGAGGAGTGGAATTATAAAATGTTTCAACTGCTCAGCTCTCACCACGTTGCAAAGCCCAGTCAGAATGTTAGAGTTGTGGGATCAGTTGGTGCCCCATAGCATGGAGATTCTCAAAGTGTTCTACAAAGCACTGTGGAGAAGCCCTCCTATAGGGTAAAGTGTCTCCCTTTTAATCTGTATCATATATGGCACTTATTGTACAATTTACATTTGAAAATAGTGTCTCCCTATCTAAGACTTGGTGCTTCTGGACACTGGGTGCACAGCACCTGAAGATGGCTGTGCTTCGCTGGGTACCACAGCCTCTGCAGCCTGGCATGGCTGCAGCCTCTGAAACCTCTACGTGGTTCTACTTTTTCAAGCCCCACAACATCTCCTGCATCATTGTCCCTGGAACCTTCATGACCTGCGTGCAGACACATCAGAGTTCAGAATGGAGAGCCTCACGCACACTGGCCAGTGTTCCACCACCGAGCCACATCCTCAGTCCTGTAGCCAAACTTCTTCTCAAACACTGAAGCTGTTGAGAGAGATGCACATGTAACTTTGTGCATCCAGGTCAGTTGTCCTTGAAAGAAATAGTCGTGATGAGTTAACACATCAGGGTACTTAGAAAGGGAAGAACTGGTTTGCCCTGTTCATGCACACTTTTGTGTGTGTGGTTTAGGTAACCATCTACTGACTGCTACAAAGGAGTCAGCTAGCTTGTGGTGTCTTTTTTTTTTTTAAGATTTATTTTATTATATGTAAATACACTGTAGCTGTCTTCAGACACTCCAGAAGAGGGCACCAGATCTCGTTACGGATGGTTGTGAGCCACCATGTGGATGCTGGGATTTGAACTTATCACCTTCGGAAGAGCAGTCGGGTGCTCTTACCCGCTGAGCCATCTCACCAGCCCCAACTTGTAGTGTCTTTATAAAAAGTGTCCCTATGATTTAAAAAGATCCCTATGCATAAAACAGATAATAAGACCCAGAGCTGAGTGACACTCTGCTGACTGTCCCTTTGCTTTCGTCCAAGAGTGTGGGAATGAAAACTGAATGGAGAATGAGCGAGAGCAGATGTGTAATATCATTAAAGCCAGCTCCAAAAGAACCCCAGAACTCAGTTTGGTATATTAATGCTCTATTTATCTTTAGGCACAGATGGATATTTTTATTGGTATTACTTTGTTTATCTGGTTTCAAGAAAGGTTAGTTCAAAGGGCAGACGCCTGCGTTGTGGAAGCACATCCTTGGGAGGGAGGGGGAGGGCGGGGCGAGCACTCGGTGAAGCTTTAATTAGGAGAACTAAAGTTAGAGATGTTGGCAACTGTTGCCTGGTCTAATGAGGCCCGTTGCAGCACCATGCAGCCAGGCAAGCAGGATGTTGATAAGCTTCGGCTTTCCTGCCTCTCCTCCTCTCCATGTGCACTTTCCTGCCTACCTCCCCCATGCAAAATGGACCAGACAGATTCCAACTTTCCAAAAGAGAGATGGCTTGTGAACAGCTGGGAATCACCTAAGTTGACCACAGCAAGAGCCCCCGAGTGGATGTCCTGAGCATGTGGGCCTTCCAGAAACTTCTAGGCAAAGCAATTTCCACATGGCTTCCAGCTTTCTCTCTCTCTCTCTCTCTCTCTCTCTCTCTCTCTCTCTCTCTCTCTCTGTTATCCTGGTATTTTAGGGGAATGCCCAGTATGTCTACAACTAACTGTGTGTGTGTGTGTGTGTGTGTGTGTGTGTGTGTTTTAAACTGGGATTTATCTCCAAGTCACTCTTTCTGTAGGAATTAAATGGGATTATGGACACACAGGTCCAGAAAATTCCCTTCCAGATTGGACTGGATTAGGTGTACCCACAGTACAACCTGGAGCTCCCCTCAGTACTACCTGAGAACCCACAGTTCCACTTGGAGAACCCACAATACCACCTGACCTCTCTCTCAAAGTCATCTCAGTGGATAGTCTCCCTGTCAGCAGCATGTCTCCCAGCTATTCAGCATCTTACCATTCGGTTTTCCTGGTATCCATGAAGACACCAGAAGTGCCAATGTGTATGGGAAAGGTAAATGGTACAGGCTCCGTAATCTAAAAGTCTGAGCGTGAGAGTCAGTCATGCAATGTCCCCTGTACCAAGGCCACACGCTTACCCACACTCTGTCAAACTGTCCTGTGCGTAAGGTGAGAATCTCCAATTCTATCCCACACATCTTACAGAGTTTCTCCTTCTAGAACAAGGTCTCTGTCTGCAGGACACCATTTTCTGCCTTGATGATATCTGCTGCTTAGTTTCTTCTGTCACCCCCATTGTCATTGTAATCGCTTCTTCTGTGTCACTGTGACCCTCACATCTGACAGAAACAAATGAGGATCGTTGGGATGTTTATTTTGGGCCAAGGTTTCATTGATCGCCATGGGGACCACATGGTTGATGGGCTCAGTCCACAGATATGTAAGAGGCTGCTTTCATCACAGCGAATCAAGAACTTGGGAGGATGGCAGGAAGCACCTATCACACTCCAAGGGCCCGAAGCCAAGTCCTGTCTCAAGAGTGCAGAACTTCCTAACATAGTGCCATCAGCTGGGAACGATAAATTTAAGACATGAGCCTCTGGTGAGTGCTTCAGATTCATATCCTAATACTTGTACCCCCAGGTCAGTCATCTTCTATTTTCAAAATTCCCCACTTTCACCTTTTTTCCCATTCTTTCTCCTACTGCAAACACCTCCCCATGGCCAAGTCACTTCTCCTTATGTATCACACCATGGTCCATTTGAACCCATGTGCTTCACAAGTACACCACCTCCTCCATGACTGCCCGTGACTCCAATTAGCATACCAGATTAGCATATTGTGATGTATGCAAATAAGATGCACACAGGTCACTTGCTAGCCCAGGTAAGTGGGTATGTATACTTTTCTTCCCTTTCTTCCATGATTGTTCCAAATATCTCCCCTTAAATAAGGCATGTTTCAGTTCATGGAGACCCTTGCTACGAACCTCGCTCTTCCTGTTTCTCCTTTCTAGAAGGCGTTCCTTTTCCTCCCTGTGCAGGCTCAGCCCTGACCCATTTGTAGAGCACAGCCCTTACCTTTACCCCATCATCTCTCTATTCAATGCCTGCATACCTCTCTCGTTGCACTTATTTTCAACTCCCTATTCATATACTTATTTATTACATAGTTACTCTTAAAGGAGCATCCTTAAGGGCAAGTTTTGTATCTGGTTCATTTTTTTTCAGGCCCTGAACATATAGCATAGAGTAGACAGCTCAATAAATGCCCTTAACTATGGAGTAGACATGTTAGGACATGCCTTGCCTTTCCAATGCCAGCATGCCAGAAGAACTGAGGAGCCCTCTGGAAAACAACCCATCCTGAGGGAGCAAAGGTGAGGCAGCCACTCTTGGCCCCATAACAAAGTCTTAGTCATGGCGGCAAGGGTTTGGGTTGAGAGCATAATGCCTGTCTTTCAGCTTTGTCTGCCCACCCAAGAGCTGTTTACTGAAAAAAAAAATCTAGACGGTATTGGAACACAAACAGCACAATTTTAAGATGCCTGCAAAAACACGGGGAGCCGAGAGTTAGCTTTCTCCTGATTGGACCGGTGTGAATTGCTTCGGACTCCCCACACGCTCCAGACAGCGCGGGGCTGTCACTTGGATGCTTTAAGGACACAGCTCAGAAAGCTCCACTGGGAGTAGTGGGAGTGAAGAAAAGTAGCGCAGAGGAGACACGGAACCTGACAAGTGATTGGTGTACACTTGGGGGTCCCTGCAGAGACCCCCAAAAGTAATTTGTGCAGACTAAGAAATTACAGCACCTCAGGTTCCTTTGAGACCAGGTAGATATTGTACAAAGAACTAGCAGATCACATGGGTTGGGGGCTGGGAGATAAGAGAATAGAGTGACGCACACAAAGGAATTGCCAGGGCCCATTCAGCCATGGGTTGCGTTGTTATGATTAATAGGTTCTGCCGGTTTCTCCCGGTTCTGTAAACACAGTTGTACAATCTTAGAGTCTTGTCAGTGCAGAATTAAACTGTCTCCCAGGACCTTCCACCCCTCTCCTGTGCAACTGTCTTATTTTTAACCCCATCATTTTCTCCTTATGGGTTACATCTATTTCATCGCTCCTTCAAGGCTGTCCTACCTAAGTCAATTGAGCCAAAGGGATGCATGTGACTCACCCCGGGACCCTCTGTTTATCATTGTAAAGGCTGACTATCAGATAGGAGCAAGGGGAAAACATGATCTATGCCCCTGGAGTTCGGCAACTGGTTGAAGAGGTAGAAAAGGGGATGAAGAGAGCTGGCAAGATAGGCTGGCCTGCTTAACTGCTCTTCCTTGCTCATGCCTGATGATTATTAATTATGGCCCTACGTTGACACAATTTGCTAGCATTCTGTGTAGGCGAATTGCATTTAGTCTTCTTGGCATTTTTAAATGCAAATGAAAAATCACCCATCTCTCCGAGCCAGAAGCAAGAAAGATAAATAACGCCAGGAAGCTGGTCGTGGCCCGTCTGTCATGAAATTTCATTAGTTTTGACAGTCTACACAACACAAGCAATGGATGAATGCTAACTCTACTTCCGTGCCTGTCCATTCCTGTAAGTCATCAGCACAGCACAAGCCAGAAGAGGGGCCACCTGAAGGGCTGCCTGTCTGGATAAAGGGACACTTTCATGTTAGCACTGGTGGATCGGGCAGTGCACAGCAGTGTCTACAGGTCCCAAGGCTGCAGGTCCCAGCAGGATGGGAGGAGTTTTTATTGAACCATAGTGAACTGCCTGTACATGAGAGATAGTGACACTCAATGGAGCTCCCTTCCAAACTCACTGATTAAACAAGTGCTGGGCCCTACACTCAATACAGGAGATTTAAGAATCCATGAAGCAAATGCATCGTAGTGGGAAAGGCCAGGGCCACAAGCACCTAGGGCTAGGGTGGGTGTAGCTGGATAAACAGCAGTTACAAGTTTCTCACTGATCGTGCGGTCATATGGGCTTTCTCATCTTAGGAATAAGAGACATCCTGGAGTCTGGAGTCTTCTGTGACTGATGAGAATGAAGGTAAAGTAAAGGCTCTTCCTTTCTTAAAAAGCTCATGGTTGAGCTGCTGAGCAGGTCAGAATCTGCTCATATACATTGTAGGAAGGAGGTGGGCATGGTATCTCAACTATGTCCGGGTAACAAGAGCGGTCTGGGTTTCATGAACCACAGGATGCATGATAAGGACTTATTAGCATAAGAAAGGCCTCTGGTGTGGACATGAGGGTGGCAAGTTCTGAATGTCCAGGATCTGAGTAGAGGAAGAACCATCTCCACAGAGGAGTGGACAAGCCCGGGGTAATCATGTCCCCCAGGGTAAGCAGAAAACCCACTCAGAAGGATTTGGCATAGGGGAGTGGGTCAGAGCCCCAGCAAGGCCAGAGGAAAGCTTCCCATAGGTGTGCTAGGGCTTGAGGGGTGTGAGGTCTGAGCTGGGTAGGACACAGGGACATCTGGACACACTTATCTGTTCAAAGTATGGTGACCTATACAAGGTGAAGTGAGCAGCTGGAGTGGGCAAGACAGGGAAGTGCTTACGTGAACAGTAAAGACAAGAGGGATTGGGAGGGCTTTGTAAAAAAAGATAACCAAATAAGCAAGCAAGGAAATGAAGACCTTGCATTTTCCTACCAGAGAAGAGGGGCACATGTGGGGAAAGAAAGAAACAAGAGACACACCCTGTGCTACTGGATGGCCCTGGAGGAACCAGCGTGAACACAGTGGCAACTACAGAGACAGATGCAGATGGAACATCAGCCACGCACACAGACGTGTTCCCTTCCGGGATTCATCCGGAGCAGATGAGCAGGATAGTAGAACAGATAAGCCCACCCTTCTTTCCAAGGTGAGGCCGATAGCATAAAGCCTAGAGATGAGTGTGACGTCTTTACCAGCACAAAGGGGGAAGTGGTCTGGGAATGAGGCAAGAACAGTAATAGTAAGTAAAGAGACTATACCATAATAGCATCTTTTGGACCTCTGGATCCAGCTGTGCCTGAAACTCACGTGTATATGAACAAGGTTATTTTCTTTTTATTTTCTTTCTTTCTTTCTTTCTTTCTTTCTTTCTTTCTTTCTTTCTCTTTTCTTTTCTTCCTTGTTTTTCTTTTCTTCTCTAAGCCAAGACAAATTGAGTTGTTGTCACTTATAATGGACAGCCTTTCAGTTATTAATATT
Organism: Mus minutoides; assembly: GCA_902729485.2. Taxonomy (NCBI): domain Eukaryota; kingdom Metazoa; phylum Chordata; class Mammalia; order Rodentia; family Muridae; genus Mus; species Mus minutoides. Next base: position 239,317 of record LR749596.1, on the reverse strand, counting down.
CTTAACAAATCCCTGGTGACTGGTTTTAATTGATAACAACCTCATATAATAGTAAGATGAATCCCAGGCATCCTAGTTTTTCTTAAGGTGTTACATTTCTTATTCATTTAAAAAAATATCAATTGTATGTCTAAAATGTACCAGATGTTATGGCTAAGTTCTTAGGATACTTGAACAAGACAATCTGGAAGTCATATTCTAGGAGTGAGTAGACAATACACAAAAGCAAGGCACTAGTAGCAACTAAGTAAGTGGAAGAATGTAGATGTGTGGGGGGTGGGGGTGGGGACAGACAGAGAAGAAAACAGACCATGCTCAGGAGCAGAATGTGAGATCTAGATCTCAGATAACGTAGATAAGATACAACACAGTGAGAAGGTTACATCTAAACCGGGACTTGAAGCATTGAACACACCAGAGGCAAGGCAAAGGCTGGAGCAAAGGCTTGTCTGGAATGTCAAGGACACACAAGTAGGTACTGCTGCTGCGGCTACTGTGAGACGCTGGGAGTGGTGATCCAGGTACTATCAGGCTTAGGGACCACTGACAACAGATCCAGGCTCAGGACCCACTTTGGACCCCTCCTCCTGTTTCTCTCTTAAGGCTAGAAGTGAAACTTCACAGTTGCCCTTCTCCTGGCTTTAAACTGCTGCCTGAGATGTGGAGACTTCAGGACTGTGATGAGGCCAGTTAAGGGAGGGCTACTTCCGTCTGGTCAAAAGAATGCATTTGAGGTCTGCCTCTGGCCTGGAGTAGAGATGGCACATTCTGATCTGCTCCAAAGATTGGAACTTTCCATATCATTGTCTTCTCCCTTAATAGTTAATCTAGCTGGGCCAGGGACCACTCCCCAGGGAGGCTGATTCACCTGAAGACAAGCTAAGGAATAATTACCCATTAATGAGATGATATAGTTGTCCCTCCTAGAAGCCCCTGTTTACAAGTTTCATTCACCATGCAATACCACTAATCATGTTCATTCTTCTGAGTTCAAACTTAAAAAGAAAAAGAAAAAGAACTGTCTTTTCTTCTTTCTATTATGCTTTCTTTGGGATGCTGGCCATATGCCTAGACATGTTTTCCCTGGTGCTCTGAGCTCCCTCACTCCCTTGCGTCTCCCACCCTCCTGCCATGCACCTGCTTGCTGACCAATGTTGCTACATACGCTGGCTTTCTCCCACTCTAACTTAAGTCATTTCTCTTTTCCTCTTTCCATTTTCCAACTCTTGTCAGCTGCCAACATCTATAGCTTCCCTATCCTGCTGTTTTCTGTGATCAGTAATGAAATTTTCCTTGTACTTCCTCCCAGATTGGTTTCTATACTCTTTTACTAAAGAGACGTCTAACCCACAAAAGATTTTCCTGATAACAATGGTGGACTCAGCCTGGGCAAGTCTGGCTGTAGATAAGACTTTATGGCCATTTAAAAGTAGCTGATTTGACCAAGAATGAAAGGAGGTGTCCACATACCATTTTCAGTAGCAAAGTGCCCGGCCTTGGGTAGTCAACAGACAGCTGAAGGACTGGGCTGGGGGAGACAGAGCTCAGAGAAATGGTGTTGGTGACTCAATGGCTGAGAGCAGTTAACACCAGAAGTCAAAATGATTCTGGAGTTTTGTACTTGATCAACTACATTGAAAAAACCACCACGAACTAAATGGGAAAGGCTACACCACACTTGGAGAACTCTGGGGGTTCAAAGGTCAGATCAGCAATGGATACTGTGAAATGTCTGAGTCATCAATGTGGAGATGTTGAGAATCCATTACAAATAAGAGTGTAGTGTTATGAAGATGAACTGAAATAAATGGTAGGTCACATTTCTACAAAATCTACTAATATGTAATGATTTGTTGGAGAAACAGTATCTCTGCTTAGAATTGCAGATTCCTCCCCCCTTTGCACCCACCACATACATTGCCAGCAGTTCCAATTCCCATGGTAGGGAAGATACCTGTGTCCCTGCCATTCTAGTCTATGTCCCAGTCTCAGGCTGTGTTCTGTCACTCTGAAGGACCCTGAGACTGTGTCAGAGGACACAGCAAGCCAGAGTTATTTTTATGATAGTGTGAAAACATCGTTAACATGTTCTCATTTGGTGTTCTCTCTTGATGATGTGGTAGAATTTTCCAGAAGCTACAGAACCAGTGCTATGGGCAGCAGATAGAACGTAGGAACAGCTAGCAATTGTCTGCTTCCCTTAACTAAACCGATTCAGAAACAAATTTCTCCAACTGTAAACAAGGCTGCTGCTCACTAAAAACGTTCACTTTGGTAAATATGCTTATTATAGAGGCTGTTTGTATGAACATGGGAGGAGCTACTATTATTCTTTTACATCAGCAAATAAAACTTGCATGCAGTGTCAACAGATTGAAGCCACTTGTGGGCAATCTCCCAAGGTAGGGGGTTGGGGAGATAATCAATAATATTTAAGAGTGTAAAGCCAGACAGGCAAGGGCCACTCTGCCCTGCACTGTGTCTTTGAGTTCCTCAGTGGGGTGCCAGGCTCTGAGCCCTCTAAACCCTCATTCACTGGCCCTGTCTCATTGGCAAGCACCCTATTTGTGGATAAGCATCATCCACTGCACACTGAAGAAGATTCAAGGGAGAACACACGTCTTCTATGTGTAGGACTTGAATGAAGTGAAGAGCTTGTCTCAGAAGACGATTCTCAGGAACAGAAACTGAGGGAAATGAACCCAGTTTATTTCACAAGGCGCTCCACAGGGAAATCTGCAGCCCGTTGTCTTACTTCCCATCAAGCTAACTTTATAAAGTTAAAGTAGAGTATGAACGGAACCCCCTCACAAACACCAAAAAGATTGGTCACAAATTTTGCCCAACAAATACAAGTGCATCGAGCTTGTTAATTTGGTAAAACTATATGCAAACCAATATTGACTAAAAACAAAGACAAATTCATACCACAAGTCTTCCATCTGATATGGTGTTCTGAGTATCTCTTCTTGGCTTCAGAGTGTGTACATGTAGCCTTTTAAATTTTCTATCTAGTATTTTTATTACAAATATCTTGCCCATTATTGGTCTGGTAATCCTCCCACAAGGTGACAACAAATGCCTTTTCCAGAAGAGAAAAGGTTTAAGAGAAAAGCCCCTCCTCTCCCAACAATAAACAAAACCCACCCACCCACACACACAATAATTCACAATTTATCTCTCAAATACCATTATTAAATAATGTAATAAGTTGAAACACTGGAAATTTCTGATTCAAAAGGGCAGTTAACTATTCATGACTTAGGTTTCTTAGAGAAAATACAGAGGGAAAAAAATAGTCTTACCAAGGAAATCTACTCATTCCTCAGTAAGAGCTGGAGATACATCTTAATATCAGCACCTGATAGAAGTCTTTGAGGTGGCTCAGGTGTAAAAGCGTTTGTTACAACTCACATGAGTGCACACACGCATACACACACACACACACACACACACACACTAAAATAAATACATGTAACCTAAATTTTCTTTAAAAAAAAAAAAAAGGAAAAAAATCTGATACAGACTGCCATTTTCCAGAAAAGAGATCAACAAGAAAAGGAAAAGGATTTTGCCTGTGAGGCAGATATCAAATCAAATTTTAGATATGTCATGACCACAAAGATAAATTCTTTAAAAAGATAAAATGGTATCATATGCCACAGGGGGGGGGACACACAAATGCATTACAGTAGCACACAGAAAAAGTCCAAATATAAATGATGGGCATGAGAAAAGCAATGTCTCAGCAGGAAAAAATATCAAAGAGGGAGGAGCCAGCTCCATTGCATACCCAGGGGTATAAATTGATACAGCTCTCTGGGTCATATGACTTAGCATTATATATTGGCTTATATGCATACCCTTATAATTTCATATACATATTAACCCAGAAATTTTATTTTAGAAACTTTTCCCCCAGTTTCATAATCAAAAGCGTTCCACATTTATGAGAAAAATGTGGAGGAAGATTTTCTTACAGGCATGTATATCATAATATTCTTTAAAAACATCTTTGTCTTTGGAGGTCAGAGCTATGACCCACTAACCAAAGTGGCGCCATGTCCCTCCCAAGGAACTCCATGGCAGGCATATGAGTTCCAAAAAGAGGCCCTGCCTTAGCCTGGCCCCAGCCCTGTCACAGAGAGAGCCTCCTCTAGTCTCAACTAATTTGTGGTGAGACGATCAAGTCTTCCACATGTACCCCAAACATTTTCCAATACCACTGCAGGCTTCTCTCCACGGAACCATCGCCTTTGCTGTCTACCCAGAACTCCTCACTTGTGTGGTGATCAGTCTGTGAATTGTTAAGCATAACCGACATACATCCATACGCCTCCATTGGCACACACGACCCTGAGACATAGAGACAGAGAGAAAAGAGATCCCTCTATACAGTCAAAGATAGTAATTAAAACAGCAATGATCATCTAAATTTGAAATGTCAATATAAGCCTATAATGAATGTGCACACACACAGTGGGAGGGGGGGTTGCTTGAATGTGCTCACACATGTGCACACACATGAGTGTGTGCATGGCTGTCCTACCTCTGTACTTTGAAGATACCTAAAAGTACATTCATCTCTTTTTACCCTTGCCAACAGAAGCCATGGCTCCTCAGAGAAACAGAGCAGGGTTTCTACATCCAGAACTTGAAACTCTGTTAAGTCAGAAAGCAGAGGTGTGTTTGGACTTATGGGAGTTGAATTAAAAGGACTCAGGAATCACTTGTCAAAACTCACGCTGGCCATTTTTAGCACAACTTGAGTGTCAAAGAGAATAACGACTGCACTTGACCAAATAAAAATTCAAGATTCCATGGTGATTGGTAATAAGAAAAAAAGAAAAAGAAATTTACTTGTGGCTTAGATGATAAGCTATGAAGGAAAACAAACCTCAAGCCAGCAGCTGGATCTAACAGAGAGAGAGAGAAAGCAGACAGTCTCCTTATCTGCATGTTTTATGGGGGTTTCTGCATGCATCTGGCTGCTTAGTGACTAAAACAAAACACTTATATCTTAAATCTGCCGACAAACAAATAATGGCGTGAAGGAACCAACCACGGGGATGAAGGATGAGCCCCCCGGAGTTGGTGGAGTTACAGATGACTCTCACGTCTCTTCTGAATCTCTGCAGTGATCATGCATCACTCTGAGAGCACAAAGCTGTCATCTTCAGCCACTACCCACACTCAGAAATCCCACAATGCTTATCTCTCAATCATTCTCAATGTCAGCAGCCATACCTCTATTGGTCTCTAACACTCATCTCCTTCCTTCCTTCCTTCCTTCCTTCCTTCCTTCCTTCCTTCCTTCCTTCCTTCCTTCCCTCCTTCCTTCCTTTCCAAGAAGAGATTGTAGAAAAAGAAATCAGTTACAGATGTCTAGGTTAAGTACAATGTTTTAACAAGGCACATGAGCTACTTTATCCGAGCCCGAATTTCATGGAAGCCATGAAAGTTTGTGAAACTGGACTGCAAAACGATGAGATAAGCTAGTATTGGTTTTGGGTTTTTTTGTTTCTTTTTGTTTTGTCAGGTACCAAAACTACCGTGACCCACCCTGCTTGGCGGCACCTTTCTTAAGGAGCTTCCACAACATGGATCTCTCGGGTACGAAGCAAATCTCATTTTTGGAAACAACCAGAATTTATTCAAAGTCAAGTCTGATGAATAAGATGGTTGACGAAGAATGACATAATGTTTTGGCTTAAAATGAGGTACAATCATGGAACCGGAGACAGAAGATATGTACTAGCTTGAAAGTCATGCCCGGTGGAAAACTTAACGCTTTTGGCGCACCGAGTCTTAACTCACAGTTCTCATTCCCTGGTCATTTCTCTCTCCAAAGGAGGATATAATATCCCTGATGCTCACTATCCTCCCTCTGGGGGCATGTGATCTTTCAGGACAGCCATCGTCCACATCAGTGTTGGGAAATGAGTTGAAAGTCTCTACCTTCTCTACTGGGTCTGGAGTCCAACTACCCTCCGTAGCCAATGACCTCACTTTGTACTTTAATTTTCTAGGTGGCAGCTGATCTCTGAAGCTGAGGTAGGAGTTCAGCAGCAGCCCCAGCAGGCCACACAGTGTGGCTCTCTGTTAAGAGATCAGAGCCCTAGAATGTGGCTGGAATGAACACAGGAGAACCAGAAGGTTTTGGGAACCATCTGTCTGTTTGGGAAACTTAAAGGTAGAGCACTGAGCATCGAGAGCACTGAGCATCGTGGCTGCATAGCTGAGTGCTGGACCGGTAAATCCCAGCCTATAGATCGGGCTGAGCTTGGAAAACAGAACAATGCTCCTGACAATAAAATAAAAGGCAGGCAGATGGGGAGACACTGTGCGGCCAGGTTGACTACCTCTTTCCTTGACCACACTCAGTATGTGCTGTCGATTAAACCTGCTTCTCACTCGGGGAAACGTTATTAACCACAAAGGCTCCTTTGTGTGTGTGTGTGTGTGTGTGTGTGTGTGTGTGTGTGTGTGTGTGTGTGTTTGTGAAGCTTAGTTTATAAACATAGCTATTTGCTAATAAATGTGAGTTTAAATCATATTATCTAGAGACTTATTTTGTGCACAGGGCACAGGGAAGAAGGAAAAGAGGAGTGGAGGGGAACGCCCAGGAAAAAAATCCTGAAGAAACCAGACCCAGCTTCTCCCTCAACCACCAAGGCCTTCAGCAAACCACAGTGGTCACTTTCATCTCATCAACACGTATCTTTTCAGTCTCTTGAGTATCAAATGAGCAGCAGGTATGAGGTGAATCTGGAAGCGGCACAGAAGTCAGTGAAGCATCATCGTTGTCTTTAAGAGACTTCACACATGTGGACAAGACCCTCACACATACTATATGGCTGTAGCTGTGAAAAATGGTGACCTTTGAGTTGGTTCTGCAAGGATTTTTATTCTTGCCTCTGGCAAAGAGAAAATGTGGAGCTTGTTTTGAGACAGCAGCAGTCCAGCTTTGGAACCTGAGAGAGAATGAGTCCCGTCGCACATGGCACACACTGACATTGGATCAGTGATGAACCACACATACCATGCTGTTCTCATAAGACCTTCCAATATTGTCATGCCACCTCAGTTTACAGAAATGTTCTCTGTAATATTCACACAGCAGTCATACAATTCTCATACAACCATACAATTCTCAGAAGGTACGCCTGTGATTTCATGATGGTATTCATTAAATGCTTGATGTCCCAGACACTGTACTCTGCCACCTTTACAAGCAAATTGGGGGAGAGGGGATCTGATAAAGCTACTTTGGTTAAATTTACTAAAGTGTTTGGAAATGAATAGATTCATGAGCTCAAATAGCTTGAGAATGGCTACATAAAACAGATAACAGTAGGATAATTAAACTGATTACGGGTACAGCCAAATGTCGTTTAAAAGACTATTGGGCCATCCCAAAGCATTCTGTGCTTTTGACCCAAATGTAGGGTTTAGTGAAACACAGAAAGGGTCACAAAAGCAATCCTGTTATAACTTTGAGTACTCAATAGAGGAATTTGTGGTTTGAGTTGAAGATCTTCATTGCAGAAAGTTTCCAAGACCAGGGACAGAGCAAGTCATTTGGAGACTGGGGACAGAGCAGGCGATTTAACACAGCAAGAAAACAGACAAGTCCTTAGACCAAATGAGGAAGGAAGGGAAGAGTCAGCAAGCACATTGGGACAAGCCTTTGCTGTTTTCAATCCCATCACAGACCAAGCACCATTTCTAACCTGAAAATTCAGAACCCAAGGTCTCCATGTTCTTAAACTGGCTGAATGCTGGTGGACATTACAAGTGGAACATTCCACACCATAAAACTAAGTCTCATGAAAATATTATTTAAATACCATAAAAAGATACAAATAGGCTAGGTGTATAAAGATATAAAGAGTATGCAAAACATAAATGAAATTCGAATTTCATGTTGGACTTGGGACCCATCCCTTCTCTCTCTCTCTCTCTCTCTCTCTCTCTCTCTCTCTCTCTCTCTCTCTGTGTGTGTGTGTGTGTGTGTGTGTGTATGTGTGAAATTTTTCAAATCTGAAAACTAGTCTGAACCCTGAACTTCTGATGAGTGGCACTAGATCTGTGTGGCAGTCCCTGTCCTCTCTTGTCTGTAGTGTTCATTAAGCTCTATCTCACTTCCCGTCCCTCTTCCTATCTAAAACATATGGTTGCATTTAATGATGATGCTTCTGTTCTTAGCCCAGCATACCCACCGACTAACTCCACAAGAGATGGCCGAGGAAGCAGCCAAGAGCCACACCCAGCTCTTGAAACCCAGTACAATTGTAGTAACTGTTTGTTATACGAATCTCTAATGTGTGGGTAAGAAGCCAGAAGCCAGGGGATCATATAGAAACGGATCGGTTACACAGTACTAGTAGTCTGGAGCCAGGCTTCCACTCTGCTCCATTGGCCCGTGTGTTTCCAAGATGTTCTTGCTCTCCTTCTACAGTGTGGTGGGCCCACTCGTACTTACTCATGTTTCCCATTGCCCCTCACCTGGCATTTAACAATCCTCCCCCATATTTAGTAAGATAATGCAAACATTTTCCCCTGACCAGTAGAAACATCTTGTGAACATCTCCAGAGCTCAGTAATATAAAATATTTCATTCTGGGGTTGTTATTTTGTTGGGGAGTGAGATAGGGTTTCACCATGTACTATGTATATCTACTATGCACCGTATAGCCTGAAGCTCCCGATCTTCCTGCTCCAGTTTCAGAAGTGCTGAGCTTCCAAGTGCAAGCCGCCATGACAGGATTACAAACATCTGTAGGCTGGGAGCATTCACTATGTTTCCACACCCGGAGAACCTAAGAACAGCTTGGGTTTGGTGTGCCCTCTTTTTCTGGACCTTTATCTCATAAATAAGTTGTAGGTTCTTGGTTTACTGTGCCTGGAGTTATAAGAACTAGAAAACTGTTCACTGGGACCCATGTAACACACAAATTGCATGATGCAAAGGTGAGCAAGGGCAAGCTGGGGAGAATTCATACTCCATTGTGTCCAACATACATCAGAACATGCATACCGCCCTCTCTGCAATTAGTTACCAGCCATTGGCCATCTGGTAAACCATCTGTTTTTAATACCTAGCTGTTTGCTTAGGACTCTTGGGCTCTTAAATACATGATTGATTACATTATTGCTCATATTTTCAATGTTTCTAGAGGTCCCTAGAAATTTTAGACTTCTGAATATTTAGTACTTGTTCTTCCCCCAATATACTGCAGAGTTCTCTGCATATATGCAAAAATGGTTATAACCGTTTTCTTTCCATCCATATCTACCTGTATATTTAGGATCACTTAGCAGTGGTTCTCAACCTGTGAGTGATGACTCCTTTGTGAGTCCATATCAGATATCCTGAATATCTGATATTAGAATTCATAGTGGTAGCAAAATTACAGTTATGGAGTAACAACAAAAACAACCTTTTATGGTTGGGGGTCAGCACAACTATCTCAAAGGGTCATAGGATAGGATTAGGATGGTTGAGAACCATTGACTTAATGGGGTACTGACCTATACAGATGAGATTGTTCACACACACACACACACACACACACACACACACAAACACATGTGGACAAAGAAATGAATTAATTCCTTTCAAACACCCATTATCATATTTGTGCTTTGGCCTTAGACACCTTTCCTCCATTGGCAATAAAGTTATATCTTAGCCCTCTATTTAATAAGCTTAGTATCTTCTGTAATGAGCAACTCCCCTTATTCTAGTCCATCTAAACCAAATATGAGTTACAGTCTCTCGCAGACTTTTCAAGACTGAGTTAGGTGAACAGTCCATTGGCAAGTAAGGCTGTAATGTTCTCTACGAACCATCAGTGTAATTATTGAGTACATAGTACACCAAAGGGTGTGGCCACTATAGACACGTGATGCATCTTAAGCCTGAGGAAGTCTAGATGAGGGTAGTTTGTGAGTGTGTGTTCTGATGAGTGTTGGACTCAATGGAGTGTGACTTCTAACCAGCTTCCTCTCACTCACGTTTTCATCATGCAAACCATGTGTTATGTGCTTCTCAGAAAGAGGGTATAGGGTACCAAAGATGAATTCATTAGCTGAGACCATGTAAACAAGTGATAAGGAATTAGCTTTGGATCATGAGAGTCTGAATATTGTTTTTTCATGGATGCAAATAATCCAAAAAGAGGTTCACAGAATTAAGACCTCTCCGTAGAAATAGTTAAACTCCAGCACTGTGTGGGTACAGCTTCAATACACTGCTTACCTCTAGCTGCCTTCCTAGCATCTCCTCCTCTCAGATCCAGATGCTAGATCTAAAGAGGTCACACAACCATCTCCCAAGAAGGTGCCTGGTTAGGAGACCCTCTCTATCACCAGCTGATATTTTCAATTGTTTGTGCTTACTCAGTTCATCGCCTGTGTCTCTCTCTTCTAAAACATGGGCTTCGTGGAGCAGATAGGCTCTGTCCCACATTTGATGAATAAATCCTGGGCGGTCACCTTAAACATGAAAACAGAGTGGGAAAGGTGAGGAAGAGCTAGGAGAGAGGAAGCCTGACAAGGTGAAAGCGGCAGACAAAGGAGCAGTAAGGGAGGAGGGGAGCCCAGATACAAACAGGCAGTTCACAAAATACAGAACAGGAACATCAAAACACACCGACTTTCACACGCAAAAACATACACCATCTCATAGCTGTTAAAGAAGCTCTAGTTAAAACAATTAGTGCTAAAAACTGACACCATTGAAAACAGACTTTCAAAGCTGAGAATGGGTGCTATTTCTCAAACTCAGCACTATTTCTGGGGGGTGGGAGTCTGGTTGGGGTGGGGTGGGGGGAGTTCTGCTTCCAGTCCTGGGTAATCGATCACTTGACCCAGCAATTCCTCACTTAGAATTTATCTTAGCAAATAATTAGGCGAAATCGCGCCTCAGGAGCGTGAGTCTCGGGACTGTTTATAAAAGTGAAAAATTGAAAACTGCATAAACGTGTCACGATGGGCAATTAGTTTAATGGATTATGGTGTGTTCGCGCAATCGGTTGGTATGCATCCATTAAATAGGTTGTTTTAGGCATGAAAGATGTTCGTGATGCATTACTCAGAGGGGGGAAAATCATTTAAAGAACAGTGGATGGAGTAAGAATCCATTTTCATCAAAACAAAACAAAAATCAAACGTATGCTCTGGGAATAAGTTAGACTTCTGGGATCCAGCTGGTCAAAAGAGGGGCGTCTGCTGCATTTATCTGCTCAGGTGAAGTTTCTGAGTTTGCGTATAAACTGTGGAGCTAGATTAGTGGTACGCTTAAAGAAACTAAGGGACGACTCTGAGAGACTGTTAACTCTAGCAAGAACAGGAATCAATACCAAAGGAACAAAAGCTTCAATCCATAGAGACGGAACTGAGAACAGCGTTTGCAAGCACTGGACTTGGATATCAACAGAGAACCTTAGAACTACCCTTGGAGAAGAGCATGTGTTTCAGTGAAGTTCAAGACAGCTGAGTCTCCCCTCATCCCTGCCTGGAGGTTTTAAAAAAAAAAGCCAAAAGATAACGTGTAATGAAAAGCCAATAAACACACCAATTTTTATCATAAGCATATTGTAGAGCTATTGGTAGGTACATACCCATGCTGATTTGATGAAAACAAAAACTAAAAGAAAATTTTGCAGAAATTATTTTGATTTTCTGCTTAATTTGAACTCAGTTCTATACCGACCATGACTTTATGCAATTTAGAAAAAAAAATCAAATTAATAACAGTGTAGTGAAGGCGGGACCAGCCTTTCTTAGTTGTATTTATTTCTAGGGTAATGTTTACAAAGATAAAATGACTCAAGAAGCAAAGTGCTTCCCCTTTTAAGGATGCAGAAAGCCCCAAGTGAATCAGACCAATTTAGCAATGCTTGTCCCTTGCAGCGGAGTGAAGGGTCTAGCCATCTCTACTGGCTACAGTTCCTCACCGAGGCAGGACTCCACTAAACCTCTCCCACAGTGCAAGGAAGGAAAGACATCAGGGCCATGGAAGAGGGAAAACTAGCAATGGAAGAAATGCTGGGCCTGGCGAGACAGCACGGGCGATACAGTGCATGAACCTGAGGACCTCAATTCAATCTGTCAGTCAAAAAGCCAGCCACACGTTTGTAATCCTCACATTGAGGAAGAGGGAAAACCAAGGATCCCAAGAGTTTGCCAGCCACCCAAGCTGTCCTAACCAGTGAGTCCCGGGTCCTAGTGAGAAACCCTGCCTCAAAACAGAAGGTGGGGTTCTCCTGAGGAAGAATACCTAGGTTGCTCTGTGGCCTTCACATGGATGCGAGCACACACGTGAGTTCACGCACATATGCACATGGACACGTCTGTTCAAGCCTCTCTCCTGCACACCAGGCATGGCGCTGGGTTCTGGAGTTACTAACCTCCCGCTTGGGAACAGTGGAAGCGTTCTGAATACATGTGGCAAACACCAACTAAGATAAAGAATGGCGGATAAAGAACCGGGCCCAGAGGAACACATCCTCCAAGACTAGAGAACTCTAGCTCAAAGGCAAGATGAAGGGCTAAGAAACAACGAATATGATTAAGTGATTAAGACAGATTTAAAATGTGGGGGTCCTAGAGAGAGACAGACCTTGGCTGTAATCCCAGCTCCATCGCTTATGAAACCAGTAGCGACTTAATTTCTCTAAGCTTTATTTTTCTACTTGTCCTGTGGGGAGGGTAGCTGTCATTCTCAAGGCTGAGAGAAATCGCATGCTTAGTGAACGGCTTGCACTGAAAAAGGATGATGCTCTAATTATGTCCAAATCTGACAATTGACATCATCAATAAGGGATGAAGGCTTCTGTCTATAACTCATTGGTTGGGTATGCATATGTGTGGGTGTTCCTTGCATGATTGGTGGTGGTCGCATGCTCGGCAGCCTGCACGTAGAGGTCAGAGCACAAGTCTGTGGAGTCAGTTCTTTCTCTCTGGCATTGTGTGGGTTCTAGGAATTGGACTCAGGTTACCAAGCTGCCCAGCAAGTTCCTTTATCTACTTCCTATCTCACTGGTCCTGAGCGGGGATTCTTGGTGTTACAGAGGACAAGGCAGGGAGAAGGGCTCTGGCCCTGCTGGTGAACATATTACTGATCATTCTCGAAAGAAAAGGTAGAGGGAGAGAGAGAGAGAATAATTCAGGGTAGGCTATGCTCTACAATATACTCAATTCAGAAGGTAAAAAGTAGGTATGAGCAGAAAGCCACAAAGGTAGGTACGTGACAGGCACTCAGTCCCTGGGAGAGTTACCAAGCCAGATTACTTGGGAATTTGTCCCAATTTCTCCCAGTGTTGTTTGTTAACAGAGAGAAAATTGAGAGTAGAAATCTGCCCACTGCTCCAGACAGACAGTAAGGAAATTGTTTCAGCCATGACACTAGTTAGAAAAATAAACTTCATCAACAACCACCAGAACACAGCATCCCTGCCCCACGTGATTGGAGTTTATTTTATTCAGCGTTTGTGGCATGAGGAATTCATAAGGTGAGTGGTGATGTGAAAATAGTTTTGGGCTGATGATGGGTCTGGGTTGTTCAAAGCAAACAAAACATCCCAAAGAGTGTATATGACTCAGGCTGCCCAGATTCTCAAAGAGAAAGAAAGTCTCCTTATAGTATAAAGTCATAAACAGTACAAGAAAAATATTCATTGTGCACACAAGTCAATGGGAAACACAAGCAAAAAAAATGTGGAATTTTTATGAAAATCCCCACTGATGAGGATTTACAGACTCACTCGTCTTTGGATACAACACTAAATCACGGGCCCTCACAAAAGCAGCTGTTGTATTTTGTTTTTATAGAAAATTAATCGAGTGACCAACAACTGGTCAAGGTGTAGAGAATAAGACACTTCAGAATGCTCAGCCATAAGGGGACATCTGTATTACACCCCACCCTCCCAAGGATCAGGATTATTTACAAAAAGGGAAACAAAAAATTGTGAGAGCCGGAAGTGACTGATGACCGCAAGGAACCAGTGTCTTCCCTCACAGCAGGGCGGACGCTCATGTGAACTCTTGTGCACATGTGAGCACTTGTGGCAACATACACAAGTTCAAAGTCAGTCTAGGCTGCACAGTGAGACACTCCCTCAAAACACTAGCTGCAGAATGCTTGTTTATAGCAGGCCCCAGTCTTGGGTTCAGTTCCCTATGCCTCGGGGTGTGGGGTGGAAACTTTTACACAAAGAAATAAAGATAGATGGTCCTTAGGAGAAGTCTGCCTGAAACTTCATAGAAAAAGTAAGTGAGAAAAAGTAAACTGTAAACCAAGCAAATATTAACTGGGCTCCACACAGTGTCCCATAAAAGAATATATTTAAGGCAAAAGACACTACTAAAATAAAGGTATTACTAATAATTAAAGAAAAACTTATCAAAAAATCTTTTAATCATATCTATACTTAAGTCTGGTCACAAAATATATAAACCAAAACTTATTAGACACACAAAAAAACTTATAAACTAATATAATAGAGATTTTAGTATTACTTTCTCAGGATCGGTAGATGAGTAATAACTGATGGAAAAGACTGACAGCAGTGGTGACAGGGGCCATTTAAATGACACAACAAGGTTTTGCCAAGGGGACGTGTAAGGAATTCCGAGAATAAAAGGATGCACATGTTCCCATGCATAATTGAAACCTACAGAAAAGTTCACCATTTGCTCTATTGCTGACCAACCCCCAAAAATGTCAAAGAATTGTAATCCCTTGGCCAACTCCACAAAATGAAAAAGAGCTGGGAGTGAAGTCTTGCCTAGCATGTATCAAACCCCAGAAACATTCTTTAAAAGGATTAAGATATGCAGTGGAAATTTTTAATGTATCTGGAAATTAAAAAATAATAATAACTTTAAGCAACCAAGGAGAGGAAACACTGGAGTTTGGGAACCTAACCATGAGCCAAACGCTAAATGGCAGGTCTAGGAAAGACGGAGCAAGACGTGAGCGATATTTCAGGACAGATGCCCAGGGTGGTAGGAATGCTCAGAGTGCATGTGCTGATAATGGAGCTGGCAAAACACAGACTGAGCACCAGGAGATTTCAAGCCACCAAAAGCTTGGCATCAGAAGGAACATACAGAAGCAACCTTCGTAAGCCACTGTGACCTTCAGGTACATCGATGTGAGCTGCTGAGGTTAACCTTTAAACAATGTATTAAACCAGAGAGAAAGACTCAGGATCACTATACAGAGCACATGAATCACAGGATAAATCTGAAGAAATCAGAGGAAGATGAGAAAGAGAATTAGTAACGTTAAAAAACCAGAAGTCTGGAAGATGACTTATAAAAGAAAAGATATTCTAGGAGACAAAGCGAGGGTCACATTAACTTGATCAAAAGGAGAGAAGTAGAAATAATCTTCCAACCCCGATATTCTGGATAAAAGGATGCAATAAAAAATGTAGGTGAAATAAAAGGTGGATATGATAAACGGCTTCACGGCAACAAATGTGAAGACTTAGATTAAAAAGGCAATTTTCCAGAAAAATATAGGAAAACTGATTCAAAAAGAAATATAAAGCACGCCTGTATAAATTGCTCTCAAGGATAGTAGATTAATCTCCACACCCTGCTGTTACCCTCCCTGGATGCAGTCTCCAAGCCTGGCTGGTTTTACAGGTACATTCTGCCTTCAAGAAATGTATAACAACATAATAAAATGGCTTCCAAAGGATGGGAAAGGGAAGGGTGCTATTCAGCTCACTTTATGATGTTACTAAATCTCAAAACAAAATAACTGAAGAACTGTAGTCCAATGTCACATAGACACACTAATCACCCCATTCTAGTCATAATTTCTTAAATCACTCCTAATTAGGCTGTTTAAACATGTAAAAATAGGTTCTATTAATATAAATCATTGTTCTACCACATGAAAGAATGTAATGCAACTCAGTAACTACAGTTGATTAAGAAAACAGATCTGCAGATAAATTATCTTAACGGTTAAGACTACATGGAACTTCCTTAACGTAATAAAGTGTATGATTTAAAATGTGTTGTCAGTATCAAAATTGTGTCAAGAGCATAATCAGAACAGCCTGATTTCAGTTCTATACAGAAAGTCCAGTTCAACATAATAGACAAAAAAAAAAAAGGAAAAAGAAAAGAAAAGAAAAAAGAAACACTGCCACGTTGAAATGTTTATTCACAGAACTGACAATCTCAGAACAACCCAAATGTCCATGGACAGGAGATGGACAACAGACCTGTACACTGTGGAATACTGTTTATCCATAGCAGGAAGAAGGGACTGCCACTACAGATGTGAACATGGGAGAATCTTCACATGACATCATGCTACATGCAGCCATCTGTGTTTCATATGCAGTTAGTGCAGGGTTCAAAGATGGGGAAACTAACAGATTACAACAGAGAGAAGGCCATGGTCGCCTAGGGCAGGGAGAGTGAGCATGTGGGGGGTGTGGGGAGGACAGGTGACTGGGGCACACTGTGTCTCAAATGGGGCTGTTAATTATATGAGTGTATATAATTTTCAAAGCTGACAGACCTGAATAATTAAGATCTGTGTTTTTTGTCTTGTGGTAATTATATCTCAAATTTTTAAAGCACAATAGACATTTAAAAAAAACTAAAAATTATGAAAAGAGGATAGTAAGCAGAACATACAAGGGAATCTACAAATAAATATTAGTCCTAATAAGAAAGTTCAGCAAGGGTGCCAGAAATCAATACCTGAAAATCGATAGTGATTTTTTAAATGTACTTTTTAATGGACATTATTAACTATGGCAGTAAAAACTTTAGGATGCACATAAATAAATCTAACAAATGATGTGTGTGATGTTTATGGGGGAGACAACAAAACTTTATTGAAGGGGACGAAGAAAGAGTCTTTTACCACATTTATGGGAGGGCGGGTTCCATATTTTAAAGATGACAATTTCCCCAAACTCCTCTTTAAATTCAATGCAATTTCAATAAAGATCCCAGTGGGGTTTTCATAGAACATATAAGATGATTCTAAAATGCATATAAAAACAAAAAGCCAAGACTAGGGTTGGGGAATTGCAGAGAAGAGGAAGAGGGGGTGGGTGAAAGGGGGAAGAGCACTGCTTTGGAATATTAACAGCATAGCCTCATGCAAACCCACACTAATGTAAACAGTGTAATAACGCCACAGGGGAGAGTTTAGAAATAAGCCACCCAGCTACGGAAGTCTGAAAGACGACAAAGGAGGAAGCACACGGCAGTAGGCTGAGAAAGCATTCAATAAATGATAAGGCAACAAATGAGAGCCACAGAGAAAAAGATTGGTCCTGCTGTTCATATGGAAGATCGCACAACCAGGTTCACAGACCTCCCTCCGGACATGAAAAGCTAAGTCATAAAAGAAAATACAGAACAGGGTGATAGCATCAGGTACTGCCAAGTTCCTATGGCATCATAAACCACTTGAAGTGTTCCCAAGCTTGGTGTGCCAAACCTGACAACTAGCACTCTGGCTTCTGGGTGTTTGCTCTGTATCGACAGGTACCCTGGTGATGCCATGCAAAGCAGTCCACGAAGACATTGTTTGCAATTGCCAAAGACTGGAGGGTAGTGATATGATAAAATTTTGATTTTTTTTAAATTTCCACAAATAAATCCCATGCAGTTATTATGGATGCATTCATATGTAAAGAAAGCATATGTGGATACACAGTCGAATGTATATAGTGGCAGAACATAGGGGAATGCTCTCAGTCCAGATTGCCTGGGTTATAATCCCCATACGCCTGGCTACTAATTACATGGCCATAGAGAAATTACTTAACTTTTCCTTCTTAACCCTTTTATCTTCAAAAGTAAGGATCAGTAGTAGTAGTATATGACATATGTGCTTTGAGCACTAAAGGGCTTGATGGATATAAGTGACAGACATTGTTGCTGTCATCATCACTGTCGCCAGGTAAAGGGGGTGAGGAGATAAAGCCACACAGTCTCATTGGTAATACAGCTGTTCATTATCATTCATTAAAGCTGGGTTTGAGCACAAGCTGAGCTCCCGGGAGCGTGGCTGGTGTCACAGAACTCTCTGAGCTTCGTTGTGTGCTCCAGATACTTCTGAGATGAAAAGGGTTTTCATCCTCATCATCATCATCAACAACAACAACAAAGGCTGCCTGTGTAGTACAGTGAGAAACTGTATTGGGTTTTGAATGACTGAACACAAGGAATTGTGGGAACACACTTTTATGCAAATACTGGGTGGTTACCTAGTTACAAACCCAGGAAAGTTAAAAAACAAACAAACAAAAACCCCCCAGGCTGGAGTGGTGGCTCAGTGGGAGTACACATGGCTGCTGGAGACAACCCAAGTTGAGAACCCAGCACCTGCACCAGGCGGCTCACAACCTTCTGAAATTCCAGTTCCAAGGGATCCAACTCCTCTGGCCTCCAAAGGCATATGTACTCATATGTACTCATGCGCACACACCCAAACACAAACATACACACACATATAATTAAAAATAAAATGCATCTTTAAGGGGTTTTCTCTGTTTTAGATTTTAGATTTTCATTTTTATTTTGTTGTGTGGGTTGTTTGCTTGCATGGGGCTCTAGGCATTGAGTGCACACAAACCCTTCAGAGACAAAAGAGGGGGTTGGAATTCCTGGGGATGGAGTTACAGACAGGCTTGAGCCATCATCTGGGTGAAGACAAAAGAACCCAGCGCACGCCTTTAATCCCAGCACTCGGGAGGCAGAGGCAGGCGGATTTCTGAGTTCGAGGCCAGCATGGTCTACAAAGTGAGTTCCAGGACAGCCAGGGCTATACAGAGAAACCCTGTCTCGAAAAACCAAAAAAAAAAAAAAAAAAAAAAAAAAAAAAAAAAAAAAAAAAAAAAAAAAAAAAAAAAAAAAAAAAAAAAAAAAAAAAAAAAAAAAAAAAAAAAAAAAAAAAGAACCCAGGTCCTCTAGAAGATCGGCCAGTGCTCTTAACTACTGAGCCATATCTCCAGCTCCCAAAATAAACAAACAAACAAATAAATAAATAAAATAATGCTTTCTAAGAAAATCTGATCCCTTAGCAATGAAACAGTGTACAGAAATGGTTTCCAGGAATTACGCAAAAGTATATCCAGGAAGGATTATACACAGAGGTGTAGTAGAGGAATACTTGGTTGGTACAGGTAGCTAAAGAGATAAGTGTTCCCTAAGGAAGCTGTTTAGTAACCTATAAAAGTGCACTTATCTTTGAATGGGTATTTATTAAACCTGAATTCTGTATGCATGTGGTTTTTATTTGGTTTTCCTTTTGTTGTTTGTTTGTTTGTTTGTTTGTTGCAGGAAGGAGAGATGGCTCAACAGTTAACATCACTGGCAGCTCTTCCACAGAACCTGGCTTCAATTCCCAGCATGGACACGGCATCTCACTACCATCTGTAGCTCTGGTTCCAGGGGATCTAACACCTTTTTCTCAACTCCAAGATACTAGGTACACACATAGTATCAGGCATGGATGTAGGCAAAACACATATATGCATACAAATAATAAAATCATTTGAACAAAGACACTGTTTGAAGCAGACTCCAGCTGTACTTAACAGTCTTTTCTGAACTGTTATCATTTGAATATCTTCTTCAAAGTTGATGTGCTAGGGAATAAAATCCCAGTAATACACTTCGCATGAGTAAGAAACTTTCCTGACCCCCAAGAGAAGCCAGAGGTGTGAAAAGGATGATTCCTGAAGTGGAGGAGTTTAAAATCCACTTGACGGTGAGATTTAAATATCTTCATCAATTCTAAAGAAGTGGCTCCCCTACTCTCTGCAATGGCACATACTATCACCTACTATCAGCCAAATTATGCTGTGGCACCTGTAATGCAGCCGATAAAAGAATCCCTCACTGTGGAGCTCACCAGATCCTAACGTGTACTGGGCAAATCTTCAATTTCATAAGCTCAGTCTTTCTTTTGAAATTGCTACTGACATCCGAATAGATTTACTTTCCCCTGAGCGGACTGAAAATTCAAAGCAAAAGCTATCATGTTCATTTCTTTCCTTAAATCATTTTACCACGTATGAATAATCACCGTGGACTCATAATTAGTGAGGCTAAATTAATGAGCCCGCGCTGTAATTTCATGTGAGTGGTGCTGTTTCTGATGGGATGATTTATCTTTACGTTTATTGCTGAAAGCAAACGGGGAGACAGGCCTCCTCACCGCTGGTGTGAATAAGCATGCTGTGTGCAGGTAAAGTGCCCAGGGTTAGGAGAACCTCGGTTAGCAGGCGCACTGCCTGCACGGTAACCCCAAGGGAAGGGGAGAATGTTGAGCGATGTGGAAGACAGCAGCCCAGAGAGGAATCGCTTCAGTTCTTTATGTGTTTAGTCAAGTGTAAATTTATTAAAACGTCGTGTCAGGTCTCAAAGAAACACACCGGTACTGCCACCACTCCCAGCTCGACCAGGTGTGGGCTGTCTTTTGTTGTAGGGCTCCTTTAAAGAAGAGAAAAGTGGAAATTGTTTAATAAAGCCGGCCTTTCTTTTCCTTTGAAAATACGTAATTGACCAAATAAAGTCACGGCACCATTTGTATGTGCTTGCGCATGCGAAGGGTGCTTAAAATCCAATATCTTCTCAGAGCTGAAATAAATAATACAGTGTTATCAGCTAAAATGGCCATGTCTGGAGTAGAGTGTCCAAGCCCACTCATCTTAGGGCTGAAGACCTGCACCCTTGGGGTAACATCTCAGCGTTTCGCACCTCCCCATCCCCTGGTAGTTGCTATGCACTTCTTGCTTCTCGGGCTTTAACAGTGTAGAGTACACACAGCAGAGAGTCCCTCTGACGTCTGCCTGGACCTCTCTTAAATCACTTAGTACAACACTCTCCATCTTTACCAGTGTTTTTGCAAATGGCAGTTTTCTTCTTTTTGTAACTCAACAATAGTCTGTTCCAGGTACAACAATTTTTTTTCTTTTTTGAGACAGGGTTTCTCTGTGTAGCCCTGGCTGTCCTGGAACTCACTTTGTAGACCAGGCTGGCCTCAAACTCAGAAATCCACCTGCCTCTGCCTCCCAAGTGCTGGGATTAAAGGCGTGCCCCACCACGCCCGACCTTTTTTTTTTTTTTTTTTTCCAATTTCTTTATTCACCTGCTGGTAGATACTAGGGTTGTTTCTGTACCTTGGCTATTGTACAGCAAACAAGAGAGCACAGACAACTCTGAGATACTTGCTTCACTTCCCTTCAGATGTGGATCTCTAAGGATAGCTGGCTCTCATGACAATTCTATGTTTAACTACTTTAAGGACCCTTCATGCTGCTTTCCATGATCCCAATGTCCTTCCCTTTTCTTATGCCTTTTCCTACAATTCCTACTTCTTGTCTTTTCTGTGACAGTCCAGTTTCAAACTCTTAAATAGAGTGCAATGTATGCAATGGTGGATGCAGACTAGCCCTCTTGCAGCCTTCCCTATAAGATCATTAAAACGCCTTAGATTCTGCCTCTGCATTTTCATATCCAGAAGCATGAATTTGACCTGCATGGAGCAACTTCACTACAGAGGACGAACATTTCAGCTGAAATCCAACTAGAAAGCATCAATAGGGATGGAAAGAAGATGATGTGATAACGAATCTTGACTGTCAACATGGTTATATCTGGATTCAACTAAAACTTAAGCCGATGGACAAGTCTGTCAGGGATTTTCTTGATCAGATCATTTAAGGTGGGAAATTCCACCCTGAATCTGGATCTCAATGTTTAGTGGCTGTCTGCAAAGAAGGGCATGGAAGAAGGAAGCTTTGCTTGTTGTCTGCTTGCCCTCAGTCTCGTTGGTAAGTCTATCCTGTTGCTGTGGCTGGTCCTAAACATAGACTGATAACCAGCATCCATCCAGCCAGGATAGTCCATCATAGACTGGTAGCCCGCATCCAGCCAAGATAGTCCATCATAGACTGGTAACCAGCATCCAGCCAAGATAGTCCATCATAGACTGGTAACCAGCATCCAGCCAGGGGTCCTTGTAGACTTCACCATCACATTCGGACTGCTGAGAGATTCAATGGCGAGATCATGGACTGAGCACCTACCAGTTTCTCTGCCTCTTCATTGTCATGGGGTTACTCAGACTATACCCTGTAAGTCAGTTCTCTCTAACGTCAATTCTATCCATTTTAATCTTTTAGAGCATCTTGAATCATACAAGTGGAAAAGTCGGGTAGAAGACGAATGAGCTTCAAAGGACCAAGTGAATATTTCAGCTTCTAAATCGTCCTCCTCGCTGGGCCATTTGCTTCTACAGACTCTCTTTCCTACCTCACTTAAGTCAGAGTCCTGAGATGCTGAAGAATAGAAACATCACACCGATACTTACGTGAGCACAAATTCATGACACAGTCAGGAGAAACAGGGCAGAAGGAGAAACTGCCACACAGTGGAGAAGATGGAGGACCAATCAACACATGTCATAACTAAACACAATGTAATATCCTGGTTGAGTCCCAGAGTAGACAAAGAACCTGAGTAGGAAAAAACTTTAGAAATCCAAGTCCGGTTTGAGGTGTAGCTGGCACTGTTTTCATCAATATACCACAGTAATAGGAGGTCTGGCCAGGAGGGTTAGAGAACACATTCAGTCTATATTTTCCTGGACCGTAAAAACTTACTGCATAAGACCAAACTTAGAAGTAAAACCTTTCGAGACATTATTTTCTGTGTGACAAAAATTCTTCAGCGTGGTTTTCTCCAGAAAGAAATAACGATGACTATAGAATGATACCTGGCTGTGGAACACACTGAAGAAACTTGACTGTACTTCAAGGTCGATGCAATATCTACCATTGAGCTGTATGACGCAGCTCAGTGTCTCTGAACTGGGGTCCGCGGAGGGGAGGGAAGGTTGCAGTGTGCTTTGAGAACACTGTTCCCCGTGACGTACTTTCTATTGGTGAATCTATTTAACATCTATTTTCTGGGGAAGAACTGGAGTGTGAGGAATCCTAGTGGCAGGCAGGGAACTCACTCAACAGGGAGAGCTGGGGGCCTTGGCTTCTCGGCCTTGTGCAGAGCATCTGGTGTTCAACCTGTTCTTCCTAGACTAGACTCCTGAATAAGACCTTATTTGGTGGAAAGTGTCTCTTTGCCTGAGTCTGCCTGAGGAGTGCGAGGAGGGCCTTTGTTGTTTGCCCTCTAATTTTCCCTTCTAGGAAACTTGAAATAGCGGCAGAATAGTGCAGCTCCCTGTAACCCCGTTCATTCATCATCTCACTCCAGTAATTACCATCTAGTGGTCACTCCTGTTCAGTCCACACCGTAATTGCTCCCAGGAGACTTTCTTGCAGTTACTCCCAGATGTTGCATCATCTGCTTGTAAATATTTCTTTATGTATCTCTAAAAAGAGATTGCAGTTGTTTAAAACTCAACTCGGACAGCTGTATCTGACCTGTGAAGATCAAAATACCCAGGGCACGTGGAAACTGTAGCACTTGTGCATGCTTTACATTTTATAGTTTGTTGGATAAGAGCCATGCCTTCCAGGTATCTCTAGATCGCTGCATGATCCAGCCTGGATGACTTGCCCCTTTGTGATGGGGAGCCCATGGTCCAGAGTTTTCCCCCCGTCTGTGTTTGGATGGTGGCTCCATTTAGCTCCATCCTCCTTTCTGTTGAGACTTCCTAAAACAGTACATGGGGATTTTGCTCAGGCCCAACAGTGATCTTTCTTACTCCTCTCCAAGCTTTTATTGCAGTCACATGACAGCCAGACAGCCAGCTGTCCAGAAGAGACTGCCACAGACAGAGAGAACAGTTACCTTCTGCCATCCTCCATGTTGTGACTAAGAGGGCCTTCTGTCAGATGATGGCATCATGGTTTTGTGACTTTTGTGACTAGGGCAGTGGTTCTCAGCATTCCTAATGCTGGGACCCTTTAATACAGTTCCTTGTGTTGGCGTGGCCCACAGTGATAAAATTATTTAGTTGCTAATTCATAACTGCACTTTTTGCTTCTCTTGTGAATCGTAATGGAAACATCTGATATGCAGGATATCTAATATACAACCACCAAGGGGGTCATGACTCACAGGTTAAGAACGCTGTTTTGGAAACTGTTCACCTCTTTCCCTGTTCCCTTCTCTTCAGTGGATGAGGAACACTCTGCACTGGAGATCCCAGATGGAAATGAGGCAAGGTGTTTGATTCCTCATCCTTTATCCTCTACTTCCAATCAGCCCGGCTGCCATCAGTCCTGTGAAAGGCACTTTATGCACTTGTGTTTGCCTTCTAAGGATACTCTCACCAATGTCCCTAAGTGTCTCATGGCCGGGTGACTTTCACACACTCTTGTTTTCCTGCCACCATTGTGCTGCTCAATTGGTTTTCGGTTTTGCATTTCAGATGTTTCTTTAGAACAGGCAGATTGAGTTCCTCTCTAGAAGCCTTCTCTGTCTCCCCATTGCTCCTGCAGCACTTCATGCAGAAAGCTCTTCAGAACCTGGCCCTTAACTGTCCACTCTGGCTTCTCCCACTTCACACTCTCCGGGGTTCCCTCTCAACGTTTACAGATGCCGCAGAATCCTATGTCCTCTGTGTACACAAACTGTGTTCCCTTTGCCAGCTTAAACCCAAGTGTGAGCTTCTCCAGCTAGCCAGCCCTCTCCACTGGAACAAGTCTGCATGAGCGTAGCCCTGCCCTGGTACCTATAGGAGCTGGTTGCTATAACAACGCCCCCCACTGTCCCAACTACCTCTTCTTCACATATCTGCTCAGCCCTCTCTCTCAGCCCTCTCTCTCGTGCTCTCACCAATCAAAGCCACCCTCTCTGTCGTGGCACAGAGGGCCTTTGCCTGATCTTAAGGTCATGGTTTTGGAACTTTTCCACCTCCCAGAATCTTTAGGCACACACAAACCTCTTCTTTTAGACACTATCTTGTATCAGACCTTTTAAGGTAACACAGAGCAGACTTTAACAGCCACCGTCTAGGCCAGTGGTTCTCTTATATTTTTGGTTGTGAGCCTAGCCTTTAATGGCTGAGCCATCTCGCCAGCCCTAGGCCAGGGGTTCTCAATCTGTGGGTCAAGACCCCACTGGGGACATAGACCTTTTTACAGGGGTTACCCTAAGACCATCAGAAAGTAGATATTGACATTATGGTTCATGACAGCAGCAAAATTATAGTTATGAAATAGTAATAAAAATAAATTTATGGTTGGGGATCTCCATGACACAAAGAACTGTATTAAAGGATCACAGCATTATAGAGGTTGAGAACCACTGGTCTAGGTGATATCATTCTAGAATAGCTATTAAGTTCCTAGCAGTGTTGAGTATCAGTAGGAAACCAACAGGGCACACACACCAGGAAGGTAAACATCTCTGTCTCATTAGTCACAGCCTAATAAATAGCAAAGTCCTCTACAACATGAGCCGAGTGGGAATTTCGGTTCCGTTTTTCCACTGTGCTTGACGTAGTAAACTGGAGTAAGCTTAATCTAGACTTGTGACACATAATTCTAAAAGGGTCATTATCTCTGGGTACTCAACATAAGCTATTTGAGAACACTTGAAGTGGTTGAGAATCCATAATTTTTGTGTTCTCCTGCTTCTGTTGTTCGTTTGGCATTATGTTACATTTCCTGTCTGTATAATTCCCAAGTCTTCAGATTTGCTGCAGTTTTTGGAGAATGTAAGATGATGGGTGTCAAACTGCAATGTGACTTGCAGTTCCTTTTAATTCGTTTTCCTGTTTATGTTAATCCTTGGTCACAGCAACAATGATCACTTAAATTGGAACTTCTTTTCTGTCCCTATCATACATTTTATTACATGTCCCCATCTATTCTGTACTTGTTTTCTCTTTGTGAATTCTTTGTTACTCCTCATTTTTCTGAGCACAGAATTTTTAGGAGATTCTTATCTCTTTATTTATTCCCAGGATGGGTGTAGTTTTAAAAAGTCATCACCAAATTCAAGGTCACCTGGATTTCTTCTTGTATCAGCTTTGAGCTAATTTTTGGGAGAAGAATAAGGTTTGTGTTTAGAATCCCCATCTCCTTTTTAAAGGTGACTATCTAGGCCACCATTTCTTCATTTTCTCTCTCTAATAACTGATATCAGTTATTCTGTTTCCAAGAACTGGGAGAAACTATTGAACATTTTCTACAAACTGCTGCATTTTCTGTTCCCCAGTCTTCTGTCCCCCATCCTAATTTTTGGTTGTCTCTAACTCAGTGCTTGGATTTTATCTGATTCTATCTAGATTTCCTTGTTCTGGCAGATACATGCTGGCTGCTCTAATAGTCTTTGGAAACCTGAAGCAAAGACTTAAAAAATAAATGCTTAAAAGAAAATTGCATAGGCCTATATTCTGTGGCATCTATGCCTATTATTCCCTCATGGAGGATCAATAGCTAAATTAAATAGCTAAAGGATGTCCAAAAGTGTCTCAATATGGACAATGAGTCTGATGATGTCTCTGTACAAAGTTTAGGTGTTTTTCTACAAAGTTCAACCTTGTTCATATGCTCCCTTCAGAGTTTTTGTGGCCAAAATAAATCAATTTAATTATTCTTCTTCACTCTTTTCAGTGTGCACCTTTCCCCTACTCAGCTCATCTTCCTAATCACGTGATGCCATTTAACACACAGCACCACAGGTTAAAACACCCATTTTGATAAAGGGAAAAGCGATGTCCAGACTGATGGGACTAGCCAGTGCTTTCGGATTTCAGTACATGGAGGCAGAAGGAAGAGTTAAGGCTGTGTGCCTGTGCTGAGGATCCTTAGCTTCCTGTGCCTTCCTGGGCTTACGCAGGGAACAAAAGTGGACAAACAGCACCTACAGAAGGACAGAAACTCAACTCAGCTGTCACAGTCAAGGACTAAGAGAGGGGCAAAAGCAGAGGATGATGGGAAATGACCAAGTCATCAAGGCACGTGCTCTCTCACCTGTGCCCCAGCCCCTCCTCTGCTGTCAGAGAAGACCTTATTATGTGAGCAGTGGGGTAGGACCATACAAAGGGCAGTTGACTGCAAGTTGACTGACTTAAACTGAAATTTCCCCCACTATGGTAGAGAAGAAACCTGGACGATCCAAGCACATGGGCTGTCTAGGAGGGGCCAGGGGCTTGTTCTGGTATTTGCAGGTTGAGAATCAGGCTTGGCCAACGTGTCTATGACTGTCCTACAGCTTGATGCTTTTCATTTGTTTTCTTGTCGTTTGGTACTGGCATCAAACCTGGGACCTCACAGCTGTGAGGCAGGCACTCAATTATCTATACTTTCATTATGGGTGGGTGGTGCGCTCACGCAGACAGAAGAGGACAACTTTCAGGTGTCAGTTCTCTCCTTCCACCATGTGGGTCCCAGGGTGGACTCGGCCCCTCAGGCTAGGTGGTAAGAGCCTTACCCACTGAGCCGCATGAGCAGCCTTTTCACGCTATACTTTCAAAATCAACATTAGCTCCTTACTTTAGTTTTTAACTTTGCAGATGATATAATACATTAGAAAGGAGACTTTCTGTTAATGTTGTTTCTAGTCTTATTTCACATGGCCTAGTTCTTACACCCAACTTGTAAGGTATTCATAAAATAAAATAAAATAAAATAAAATGCTTAAACCAAAAGAAAGGAAATATTCTGGAGTCTTGTGTTCTGAAAAGACAAAGCTTTCTAGCTGGACAAATATTTTATATTTCTTGGTAAAATAATCAATATGAAGTACTGCTTAATCTGTCAATATTTTAAACACCATGAACTTGTTTATCTAAGCACCACGGCTCTGTTGTTCCATTTTTAAAGGACAAATTAGTTTTGAGCCCAAAATGAAAATTTTATAGGAAAAAATGTTTAATGCAAATAGGACATTTAAATCTAGTTTGAAGCAGCCACCTGGTAGGTCCACACAGGCTTGGTAAATACAGGTCCCTGGCTTTCTCTCTGAGGCGATGGTGGGAGGTGAATAAAAACTGCTTTGGAGGCAGTAATTTTCCACTTGGCTCCTTCGCAGCCCCTTTCAGCTCTCCAGTATTTATATCAGCTCGCCCCAGGTACTATGTGAGGGGAATGGACTGAAGCGGTGACACTTGTCTCCTAAGTTAAGTTGTGCTTCCCTTTTTAATGTGGACGACTGTGATGCTCTCTGTGCTTGGATGCCTGGGCCTGGTCTTATGCTGTATGTACACAAGAAGCATCTTTCCTGTTCACAAGTGAAAATGGAAGATACTGCATATTTCTTAACTTCCCCTCTCACAGACATTTACATCTAGTGTACAAACAAATCCAGACATCTGACTCAAAGTCCCAAGTCTGCAAGTCATTCGCTAGCCCTCGTTGTTAGCTGCGGCTGATTAGCACTGGTTCACACCTTCTAGTCAAACATTTTACTTTTCTTTTTCCCTCTCAGTCTCCCTGCCACCCACAACTCCATCATAGTCTTATCGACGACCTATATGTCTTTTCTGTTGTGCTGTGCCTTTCACTTTGAATTCAGCCTGTAAAATGGCCTCGTCCAAACAACCACCCTTGGGTGTGTAGTATAGGAATCCTCCTTATCTGGGGTTTTGCTTTTGGCCATTTCAGTTACTTACAGCGAGCAGGAAACTGAAATATGAAGTGGAAGATTCCAGTTTTAAGTTGGAAGAAGCAACGTGGTGAGAGGTCTGGAGTATGATCAATATACCCAATGTCATTCCATTGGAAAACTCTTATTTCCCCTTTCCCAGTGGGCACTAATTGCAAGTGACTTCTTAGCTAGGGGTGGGATCCCATGCCCACTTACCCTTCTCCGTGCTGGGATTTTTGTCTGGTTCAAGCCTGTGCAGGTCTTACGTGTGCTCCCACAGTCTCTGGGTTTGTATGAGTATCAGTCCTGTTGTGTCTATAAGACACAGTTTCCTTGGAGTCTTCCATTACCAATGGCTCTCATCTTTCTGCCTCTTCTTCCTCACAGCTCCCCGAGCCATAGAAGGGAGGGATTGATGAAGACATTCAGTGTAGGGCTGAGCATTCTCAAGACCCTCACTCTCTGCACATGTTTGTTCCCTCTACGGTCAGCGAGGCACTTATCTGTGGGTACGGCAGCATGTCGTTAGGGATCACTTTATTACTATGTTCCTTTAGCAGGATAATAGTAGAAGGTTTTCCCCTTTTATAGTCATATGTCACCTGTCAATAGCCAAGAATATTACCCTTCTCCTAAAAGGCATCACCAAGGGACATAGGCACTTATAGATAACATTCTTTCCAAGATAGAATAGTATTGTGATGACATAACATTGAAGAATATGATTGCTTTTGCGCGTGGCATAACATATTGGTTAGTTCTTGTCAACTTGGCATAAACTATAGTCACTCTGGAAGAGGGGACCACTTAGTGAGCTGTCCTGACTGTTGGCAGACATCAGGAGTTCCCTTGGAGGAACTGGGAGTCTCTGGCTGATGCAAAGACAGTTAAAACAAGTTATGCTCGACCTGCTTTCCGAAGCCAAAATGGTAAGAAACGCCATTGAGGCAGAATGACTAGCTCCAGGTTTTAAACTATTTAGAAAGCATGACTTAAAAACTCAGTTGAGGGAGATGTTGACTAAATGACAGAAATTCAATTTAGACAGGAGGAATAATTTCAAGACACCTATTGTCCAGCATTATAGTCAATAACAGTCAATAACAGAGTTGTGCACTTGAAAATAGCCAAGATTGTAGATTGTAAGAGTTCAAACAACAAGTTTGTGATATAATATGCACCTACCTTAGTTTGATTTGGCCAGTTTGTTATATAGTCATATTTCAAAACATTGTGTTGCATACTCTAAATATACACATTTTACTTTTCAATTTAAAAATAAGAAAAGGGCCAGGCATGGTGGCACGCGCCTTTAATCCCAGCACTCTGGAAGCAGAGACAGGCGGATTTCTGAGTTCGAGGCCAGCCTGGTCTACAAAGTGAGTTCCAGGACAGCCAGGGCTACACAGAGAAACCCTGTCTCGAAAAACCAAAAATAAACAAATAAATAAACAAACAAACAAATAAATAAATAAATAAATAAGAAAAGGGGATGTTAATTAGTTGACTTTCAAAAAATTGTACTATTTTTGTTGTTGACTTAAAAGATGGTTCTGAGTACACAGCAACCCCAAAGCCAATAAGAACATGTTTTCACAGTCCATCACCCCCGGCTCAGAGCATACATGCCATGCAGGGCGATCTTTTTTTGAGATTTTTCCAAGAGCTACATAGTACCCACCCTTCCAGCTTTCTCACCCCACCTCATTTCTGTCTGTCCCTGAACCCCTGCCTTCTTGGTTTCTCCAACTCCTTAATCTGTTTTCTAGTTCCTTAGCAAATGGATAACTCGTGCTGAACAGCTAATGGGAAACAACTGATGAAATCAAAATGCCCCCTTGATTTGCATATTCATGAAGTAAAAGGTTTTCGTTATGTCGTGTGACACAGACCCACGTGGTGTCTTACTGAGGCAAGACCCTTGGGAGGACTCGTGATGTTTGGAGAGAGTAAAATAGGACTCAGTGGACAGCGATGCTTGCGTAGCTAGCCTTGCAATGCTTCGTTGGTCTCTCATCATTGCTAATTTTTACTTCATTGATGGAGATACAATAGAGAACTTCTAGCATCCCGCTGGCTCTGGTCACTCCTGTTGGCTTGTGCGGATTTGGGGAAGGCCCAGCTGTTTCTTCTAGATGGTTCCATTCCTGCTGGTTCATGCTTGGTATCCTGACACTACTAAACTGGACCGCTGGTATCTTGACAAGCAAAAATTGAAATTGCCCCCACCAAATTACTTCTAAACAGGTCCCCATCCCTTTGCTTAACTTACCGTCTTTACTTCCTTACCTTTGGACAATGGGCTAGAAGGTTGACGGGGGTTGGGGGGAGGGAGTTGAAGCATTTCAAAACCCTTATTAAAAATAGATCTTTAAAAATCTAAGCCTGCATGTTCAGAACTTAACTCAAATAAATGACTGGCCAAGGAGGGATTTCAGCCCTGCACACACTGGTTATGGAGGGATTTCAGCCCTGCACACACTGGTTATGGAGGGATTTCAGTCCTCCACAGACTGGTGATAGAGGGATTTTAGCCCTGCACACACTGGCCATGGAGGGATTTTAGCCCTCCACACAGGCACATTGGTGAACTCTCAGTTGATGGATGTTTGTTTTCCCCTGAGGTTGTCAGGCAACAGCCTCTAGTAAATAATAAATTCACAACTGAAGATCTTACCCTTAGTAGGTACTCGCTCACAAACAAAGTCCTCCACTGATGAGTAAATCATATTTATCAACATGTTTTGTACTCCAGCATTCTGAAGGACATTGGCTTTCTGGGCTAGGGCTTTCTATTTTGAGCAGAGAGGTTAAAATGGTAACCAAGTAAGACGAAATTCCTCCTAGATACAAAGGATGGTATTTCTTGCTTTAGGAGAAACATGAGTGTAACTTATAATTATGTTATAATTCTACAGTTTACATTCTACAAATTTTATTTTGTGGATGTCACTCTGAAAGGCTGCTTAGCCAAAGATTAATCAAATAAGACAGGCTTGATTCAGGGAGGGCCTGCTTGATTCAGGGAGGGTCTACTTGATTAGATTTTTTCTTTCACTGTTCACCATTACACATGAAAACGTAAGGCTTTCTACTTGAGCTCCATAGTGTTTGGCATTAAGAGTACCTAATAACTGGTTCCGAAAAGTGGTTGTCACTACAAAAAAAAAAAAAAAAAGATTAGCTAGGAGTTATACTGACTCAGGCAGGAGGGAATCATATTAACCTCTGCTTTCTATAAATTTGAATTTTCTGTAACAAACAGAAGCTGGTAGGAATTTTCACATTCCATAGAAGCATCGAAAAGTTACAGACATCTCAACATTGGCTTGAGGCACTGGCTTCAATTCCCCAACACCACACAAAGTAACATGTCAAAATAGCGGGGGTGGGGGGGGGTGGGGGGGTGGGGGGGGTAAGGCTCAGAGTCTAAGCAGGACTTCAAAAGGTTCTGCCTGATCTGGCTATACATACACATGTATTCACACAGTCTCTCTCTCTCTTTCTCTCTCTCTCTCTCTCTCTCTCTCTCTCTCTCTCTCTCACACACACACACACACACACACAAACACACACACAGAGAAACACACATTCACACAGACACACACACAGTCATACGGTTTAAAGCGTCTTCTAGCATCAACCACGCAAGCATGGTATTAATCAGTCATGAAGGCACAAACCGGAAGCTTAAAAGTCCCGGTGTTTCTGACATATCACATATGCAAATGCTCCCATTCCATGTGTGAACCAACGCACCCAGCACTATTCACTGTCTTGTGCTCCTTTTCATTTACGCGAACCCAGCCAAAGCAATCCAGGGCTCACCGGTGGAAAGAACTGCAAATGTTTGCAAGCAGAGAGCAAATGAGGAGAAAGTCTGAGATTCGGGGAGACTTGAGTTATTGTGTGGAGATATAAATAAACATTGTTCTCGGCTCAGGTTCTGTCAACAGCCTAGTGTGCCACACAGATTCATCCAAAGATGAATGAGCTACTTGTTCCTTATACTTGATGAGTCCCGGAGCCTCCTGAAGGGCACACGCCGTACTTTGCTAAGCTTGTTTGCCGACGTCAACCCTTGGAACACAAAGCCACCACAAAGTATGCAGCCAGCTCTGAAATCCCAGTGTGTTCAGGCAGCCACAGGGCAAAGCAACCATTCTCTCCTGTTGGTCCATACTTCATGTCTCGGCACTGAACATCCCTAGAGTACCTCGCTTCCAGTCTCTACCCGCTCCATTTCTCAGTCAAGTAAGACATGCTTTGCTGTACAGTATTTGTAAAAATAATAATAATCATCAAAATCAAAATAGAAAGTTAAACATGTCTTAATTCTAACAACCACTGCGATTCTGATTGTGTGCTTTTAGACAATTTTAAGTTATATACTCTTCAGTACTGAGATTGAAAGGAGCTCTCAGGAGTCACATTGTGTGCACCTGGGGTTATGTCATTTATTCCATCAATACGTGCTATGAGACCGTTGCCAAGAGTTACTGTCATGTTTAAGAAATTTTCAGTTTGGGCCCTTCAAACTGAACTTGCATAAATATCTTATAGGTAAGTATTGTTCTAATGCCCTAAGTATGAATGTTTAGAAGTAGGATGCACAGATATGAACTTTTGGAGGTCTTTCATACAGATTGCCTCCAGGAGACAATGGATCTAGTTTTCGCCCAGCCAAATCCCACTCACCAGCAGTTGCTGTCATTCCTGTCATCTTTGCCAGCTCAATAGGCAGTTGATGTATTATCTTATTTGAATATGCACCTCTTCTAGTAAAATTGTTGATAATATCTGCTAGGCATATGGGGACAGACCTGTAATCTGGGCACTCAGAATATTAAGGCAGGAAATCAGCACAAATTTGAGGACAGCTTGGGCTCCAAGAGATCCTGTTGTAAAAAGAAAACTAGTATTAGCCTCTGTTTCTGTCTCTCTCTGTCTCTCTCCCATGCACATACATATCTGCCTGTTTTCAATGTCTAACACTTGTTTAATTTTGTGAACACTGACCCTGACGACCTTTGGTCTCAGGCTTTTCATTCTTTCCAATGACCTTGTTACCCAGCCTTGGGCAAACACCAGCAGACTATTTTGATATAAATATCAATATATTTATCAATATAAATATACTATCAACATTTTATAGCACATCTCCTTATCCTAGCTCATTTTTGTTAGTAAATTCCTTCCTTGGGAGGGGGATTTACAAGATCTACTCTTCCTCATAAGGTCCCAAGAACAAGTCAAAGTAGGATTACACCAGAGCCCCTTCTGGGAGAGCCATGAGTTTATTGGGCTTACATATAGAGCATGGGTGAGAAGTTAGTGACAACAGTATGAGTGAACTCAGAGCGGCTGCACTGGAAGTCATCTGAGCCCAGCAAGGATGCTGGATCTCCCAGCTGCATAAATGGAGTCTCTGCACCCCACCCCCACCTCTGATAACCTTTCCTAGCCTGAACAAAGACCTCAAGGCCCTGTGCAATTATGGTTGCAATACATGCAAATGGATGAAAGGAGTGGCTGGATACCCTGGTGAGGGTCCAGTGATCCTCCCATCCACACCTTCTCTGAGGCAATTTCAACAGTCCACAGACCCAGTTCTAAAGCAGGCAGAACAATCAGCTGATGAAAATGGCTGCTGTTTGTTTTGCTTTGGTGTGGGGAGCTGGAGGGGGTGAAATATAGTGTTATACAACAACTTTATAATTTTTCTCTCCTATTCCTTGCTTATTTTACACAAAACTCTTTAGAATCATATTGATATCTGAGATTATAAATTTTATTGGACAAATTAATATGGTTTACCTCCNTTCTTCATTTACATTTCACATGCCATCCAGAAATTTTCCCTTACCCTCCCGCGTCCCCGCCCTGCTCCCCTACCCACCCCCTCCCACGTAATGGCCCCGGCATTCCCCTGTTCTGGGGCATATAGAGTCTGTATGACCAAGGGGCCTCTCCTCCCAATGATGGCCAACCAGGCCATCTTCTTCCATATATGCAGCTAGAAACATGAGCGCAGGGGGAACTAGTTAGTTCATGTTATTCTTCCACCTAAGAGGGTTGAAGACCCCTTCCGCTCCTTGGGTACTTTCTCTAGCTCCTACCTTGGGAGTCCTGTGTTCCAACTAATAGCTAACTGTGAGCATCCACTTCTGTGTTTACCAGGCACTGGTATAGCCTCCCATAAGACAGCTATATCAGGTCCCTTTCAGCATTATCTTGCTGGCATATGCTATAGTGTTTATTTTGGTGGCTGATTATGGGAGGGATCGCTGGCAGCCGCCGTCACTGGTTGGACCTTGGCAATCTTAGTAGGGCCATCGATTAGTTTCAACCAGTCGGCTGTGAGATAAAGGCTATTTGCAACTTTTTATCTACAAGAATCAAGAAAATGTCAAGCTTTTTAAATTAAATATCTGTAATAGATTCCCTCTATATAAAATGGACTTAATAATATCTATTTCACATAGATACGGGCTTTTTTTTAAAAAAATCAGTAAAACTAATAGTGACTGAACTACTGTGTGGTGCAAGAGAAATAAGTAATATACTGGATATAACAGGTTTTACACATCGCTTTCCCAATTATTCTCCATTGTGTCTCCATTAAAAGATGAGCTAGTTGAAGCTCAGAAGGGGACATAAACATCTCAGCAGGGTACAGACCTCAGACAGCGAGGAGCTTGGACTCCAATCTAGGCAGAGTTCAGAGGTGTGGTCTTAAGTGAAGCTTTATCCTGCTTGATTTGCTTAAGTATTCCACACCCCCAGAGAATGTGAAGATTTAGGCTAAGGACTCTGTGGCTGTGCCCAAGTATTTCTGTTCCTGATTGTGGTCCTAAGGCATGGGGTTTCAGGCCAGTGCTTCATGACAAAATCTGGCAAGTCCACACAGTTCCTTAGGGATATACAAATATAATGAGTTTTAGTTATGTGTCTATCATGTGTGTGCAGATACCTGAAGAAGCCAGGGATGGCGTCAGAGCTGAGTTACAGATGACTGCGAGGCACCTGACCTGGGTGCTGAGGAGCCGAACTTAGTTTCCCAGGCACCTTGCCTTTCTCCAGAGAGAAAGGAATTCATCCCCAGGGAAAGCTTCATAGCCTCTTCACACTCAACTAACTCCAGCTCTGGCTGTCCAGGCTCCTGGCTCGATCACACTGAGATTCGGGAACACCGTACATCTTGCCATTGCACTCTGGCCTTTCTTCCTTCTCCATGGCTAAACCTCGCCCTGCCTATGCCTCCGATCATGGATGGACTGATGGGCCATTCTCTTGATGTGTTCTCAGCCATACCAAAGTTGCAGAAATTCTTAGCAGATAGAGCCAGAGGAACACAAGCCAGTTTTAGATGCAGATATGCACTTTCAGAGAATTGGGGAGAATGAATTCAATGCCCAAATCATTTTAAACACGGGGGTCCCTTCATAATGGTCTCATGAATATTTGAAATACATGAAGTGGAAACCCAGATGTTAGCTGAGGGAAGAAGTTACCATCTCTCGACCCCCACCATCCTCTTTATGTGGAAGGGGGTAGTAACTCACAGATTTATTTTCCCACTGGAACTTTCCTTAGAAAATGGAAACCACTACAGTTAGTTTTGAATATTATTTTCCTGCAGTGGCATAAATCTTGGAGTGCTAGCCAGCGCTCATTTTCAGTTGCTGTCCTGAGTTCCTGTTACTTCCTGGATTTCAAACCCCCCATTCATGGATGAGATCTTATCTACAGGAAAAAAAAGTTCTTTATTTTTCCGGAGCACAAAGATATTAAATAAAGATATTTTTCATAAAACTAAATTATCCAATGTAAATAGCTATCAGGTTATATCCCTTGAATAATTTTTCACATTAAGACAATTTGTCTTTTACAGAATGACTACAGTGTTAGATGCTAGTTTGACTTATTTTAAACCCCCTTACAACTTTAAAAGTTGGCAACTCTGTGTTGGTTTTAAATTTATTTTTGAAATGTTTTCTGTTCTAAATAACCCCAAACCCACGGAACCACCAGAATGTATCTTCAAATAGTTTTTCAATTAGTTAGAGTCATGGGCAAGCCCCTGCATTTCTGAGAATGCCTGTCTGTCCTGCAGAAAGACAAATCACTGGCTGGAATGATCTTAGGTCATAACTCCCCCCAAGACCCTGGGGAGTCATTTGGCATGTAACTATTGGAAGAGGAAATGTCTGAGGCCGACTCAAAGTTTTATTCTCTTACAGACTTTTACCTATTACTTGATTCTCCTTCCCCCTGCATGTACATCTCTCCCTTTCTGAAGACATTGTACACAGCCCTCCCAAGCACATGCTACTGAGAAAAATGCCTTGCATCTCCGAGGTCCAGGTTCAGTTTCCGTGCTTTCCCATCCACAGCACCCTTGGGCAGAATTACAGGCTGATGTGTGTCTTTCCAGAAGACATGTTCGGTTTCTAATGTGTTCTTAATTGGAAACAGGGTCTTACAGATACAATCAAATTGAGGTTGCTCCGATGGAGTCTAAATCAACATGACAGGTGATTTTGCAAGAAGTTAAATTTAAAGCTGGGCCTGGTGGTACATGCCTGTAATCCCAGCATTAGGGAGGGTGAGGCAGAAGAACTAAATTCCAGGCCAGCCTGTGCTACACAATGACATTCTGTGTACTATTCACTTTCCTGTTGCTGTGATTAAAAACACCAGGACTAAAAGCTACTTCAAGAAGAGCTTACTTTAGTTTACAGTTCCAGAAGAACTCAGCCTATCATGCCACACAAGACATGACATGCAAACTAACTGATGGCAAGTACAGTCACACAGAGGTAGCAGAGAAAAAGAGCAAGCAGGAAGTGGAGTACCTGTCCCCATGGATACTTCTTCCAGCAAGGCTCTACATCCTAAAGGTTCCAGGACCTTCCCAAACAGTGCCTCAAACTGGGGACCAAATGCTCAGATACATGAGCCTGTGGGGGCATTTTCCATTCAAATCATCATACTCGATTTGAGAAATGCAGAGCAACAACAAAGAGAAGCTAACGTTGGACACGGAGGACACCATGTGAAGACACAGAGGGAGAATGACCACATTTAGGAGGACACCATGTGAAGACACAGAGGGAGAATGACCACATTTAGGAGGACACCATGTGAAGACACGAAAAGGGAGAATGACCACATTTAGGAGGACACCATGTGAAGACACAGAGGGAGAATGACCACATTTAGGAGGACACCATGTGAAGACACGGAGGGAGAATGACCACATTTAGGAGGGTCTGACTCTGGGATTTTGCTGCTTTGTGTCAAATGACACCTTGAGACTTGCTGAAGACCAAAATGAAAATGAAGGCTACTCCCCTAGAAGCTATTAAAGGACATGGCCCGCTGGCATTTCTCATCTCCACAGTGGGGGAGACAATACACATCCGCAGCTTTAAGTTGCCCTCTCTATACTTATGAAACCATACAGCTGCCTTATGAAATCAAGAAAGATTTCCCAAACGCTCTCGGCTCTAGTTCCAAGATGAAGAGAACCTACATGGCTGTTGAGATGATGTATAAATGTAGCAAATTGTATCAAATAAAAACAAGTTACTTTGCTATCTTCCGCCTCAATAGCATGACCACCATCAGTGGACTCAGACCAGGAATGTTTTCTCAAGTGGGCTGGTTTGAATACCTAAAGACTTAGGTATTCAAACACTGAGTCTCCAGTTGGTAGTGCTGTTTGGGGAAGTTATGAGACTGTTAGGTAGAGCCTTGCTGGAGGAGGTGTGTCACTGAAGTCAGGCTTTGAGGACTTACTGCTTTACCTGACTTCCTGCTTTGCTTTCTGTGTTTGGCTTAGAAAAGATGTTTCAACTTCCGGTGCTTGCCAACATGTCTTGCCTTCCACCACCAGGATGGACTCTGTGTCCCTCTGGGACTCTATTGACAGCTGGGCTAGAGGTCATTCATGTGAAGTTTTTCAAAGAATCTGGTTGCATTCTGTCCCATTCTGAGAACAGGAGTGAGGGTCACTTTAAAGGTAATGGGTTAATTTCTTTAGCAGAGAAAACTTCAAGACAGCTACATGTTATGTGCAGGAAATGAGGCTGTAATGATTAAGATTAGCTCCATTCAAGAGATGCCTTTTGGTTTGCACTGGGAAGTTATGAAAGCTTCACTCAGGACAAGATATAATACACTTAAGCTTATGAAAGAGCCGAAGAGGTTTCCTGCTCCTATAGGAGTTGCTGAAATTGTGACCCAAGGAGGTAAAGCTCCATCCTAGATTGGAGCCTAAACTTGGCAGTGCTTGGTTTTGAAACAAGAAAGATAAAGGATTGAGGGTGTCATGGATTCTTTCTCTGGAGTTTTGGAGAGCCACTGAGTCCAGGTAAGAGTGGCAGGCTGCAGTTCCTAAAAGGCCCTGGAAGACCACTGTGTGAAGCTGTAAGGGTGAAAACTGGGGTGCAATAGCACCAATATTTTGGAGATGCCAGAGCCATGAGACATCTAGCAAGGGAAGCTGCATATAAGGAATAGAACCAGAAAATGAGCAAAGCTGGAGGAACAAAGTCGTCTAAGCCCCTTGAAACTGAAGACCTGGATACTGGACAGGGAGCTACAGGATTTGGCGTTTGCCTTGTTGGGTGTTAGTCTTGCTTTGGTCCAATCTTTTATTCCATGCCATTGTATGTCAAAAATATGTAATTCACTTTTTTTTTCCCTTCTTAGGGAATCACAGTAAAGAGATTGCTTTGAGGCTCAAAAGAACTTGGAACTTTTCAACAGTGCTGAGACTGTAATGACTGGGAACTTAGAAAGTTAGCTACATGCATTTTGTATTGTAAGATGGCTTCAAGCTTATGTGGTCAAATGTGGTTTGAATGAGAAGTGTTCCCCACAGGCTCCTGTATTTGAATACTTGGTCCCCAGTTAGTGATGTCATTTGGGGAGATATGAAACCGTTAGGAGGTAGAGGCTTACTGGGAGAAAAGATGCTGGCCATGGAGCTATTTTTGAGAGCTTATAACCTCCCCACATTTCTTACTATTACTCTTTGCTACCTCTGTCCAGTTGAGGTGAGCTCTCAACATCCTGTTCCTGCTGCCAAGCCTTCTCTTCCACAATGCCTCTATCCTTCTGGAACTGGATGTACTCTGCCCTTCTGGAACCATCAGCTAAATAAACTCTTCAAGTTGCTTTTGGTAATGGTATTTTATCATAGTAACAGAAATGTAACTAACACAATGAGCTCT
Organism: Mus minutoides; assembly: GCA_902729485.2. NCBI lineage: Eukaryota > Metazoa > Chordata > Mammalia > Rodentia > Muridae > Mus > Mus minutoides. The sequence continues at coordinate 199,508 of LR749596.1, read as the reverse complement.
TATTTTCATGTTTCCATGACTTTCAGAAGTTTGTAATAATTTTTGAAGCTGGATTGCCAGGTCCACTATCAAAGCTTTTGTTTTAAGAGCTTTTAGGTAGAAATTGAGTATTCTTGCAAAGGTCCAGATATGGACTAAGTACTAACAGTGTAAATTAAAGTTAGAAACCCAATATTAGCATCCTGTCCTATACATACACAAAATTGGGTCAAAGGAAATTGAATACAAGTCAAAAAACTTAAAAATCAAGCAAAATTTTAAGGCTGAATTTCAATAACGGCATTGGTTTGATGAAATAAAAAAAAACTCTAGAGTAGAATGAAGAAAAAAAACTAGATAATAGAGTCTGTGTAACAAATAAAATATGGAACATGCAGCAGAATTGAAAATATGTGCAATGGTATCAGACAGGCTTAAATTCTAGTTGTGGCAATTTTTTTTTGTTGTTTTTTTTTTTTTTTTTTTTAGAAAGTGAATTTGAACAAATGGGTGACTCGTCTGAACTATCGATACAATGTATCTAGCAAAAGTTGTTGAGAAAAAGTAACAAGACCAACATGAGCAAGTGTTATGTAGCAGCACAGTGGGTGCTAAAGGACACTTTTTTGCAAATATGGGACACACTGTCTTAACAAATAGACCTGGTATGAGTGAGGGCTCAGCTGCTCAAATGCATATCTGCAAGCCTGACAAGCCGATCCCAACTCCTGGAGTGAACCCATGAGAGGAGGAGAGGACCAACTCCTGAAAGTTGTCCTCTGATCCTCATACACATGCCATGGCTCACATGCACACACACGCACACACACACACACACACACACACACACACACACACACACTCCAAATTAAAAGAATAAAATAAAAACAAAATAAATTCTGTTTCTTGTTGGTCTAAAGGTTAAAGGTATAAATGCAGAGAAAAAGAGGCTCACTGTCAAGAAGTAGTAGCTGGTTCCAGAAAAGATATAAGGAGGTCAACACATTCTTAGTCATTCATTAAAGATTACTGTCCAGGAAGCCACCTAACTGGGATTTTGCCTGCTAAATTGTCTTCCCCACATCTTGTACTTTGAACTTGTGTAGTATTTAATACTGATGGTTCATTTATGAGAATACATAACCATTTCCCTATAGCTAAACCACCACCACCAAAAACCCTTAGTCGTTAACAGGGTTCTTAAGGTTATTATTTTTCTCAAGCATAGATTGTTTTTTTTGTTTTTTGTTTTTTTCTACGCTCAGAACATTTTACCATCACTAGGCTCTGATTCTGTGAAAAGGGCCAAACAAGGAGAGGGGTGCCTTCCTGATGTGGTAAAACAGATATTCTGACATCACCAAAGGAGATGGGTGCACAGTAAACAAGAAACATGAAACAAAGCTGTACAAAATGCCCTTTTATTTTTATTTTTAGTGTTACTTAAAGCCTTACAGGTTTGTTTTATTTTAGAAATGGTTACCACCTCAACCCCATGGTGCATACCTGCATTCCTAGTGTTCAGAGGCCTCAGGCAGGAGAAACACCAGTTTAAAGAAAGTCGTAGGTTACCTACTGAGGTCGCCTGAAAAAAACAGAAGTAAAAACCAAAACCCCATTTTATTTGACTTTGTCTTTTTAAAACAGGGCACAGCATCTGTTTTGGAGAGCTGCCACCAGCTCAGTTGACTCTGTCTCACTCGGTCTCACGTATCTGCAGCAAGCTTTAATGAAGGTTGTTCAGCCCCCTAGGCCATTCACTAACTACATCAGCCAGGATGCAAGAAACTGGGGCTTATTTGTTCTTCAGGCTTGTTCTAGCTTCAGGATGGCTGTCTCAGCTCCAGGGTTCACTCCCAACCCTGCTTCCTGAAAATAAAACGGGCAAGGCAGAAAGAATGCCTCCTTTCACATGTTCAGTAGACAACAACAACAAAAATGTCTCCAGAACTTAACCAGCAGGCTCCTCTTTTTCTTCTCCCGTCTGGGCAACACAGCCATCCTACTGTCCAAAACTCTGGAAAACGAAGTAAGAGGTGAGGGTGGATGAAATTATGCTATCTTAAAGCAACGGTGATTCCTCTTTGGTATTGGGAATTCTTTATCCTTCGATATATTCAATGTCTATTTATTACAAAGGTGGCAAAGAGAGTTTACCCAGTGAACTTTTCTGCCACTCTCCCATTCTAAATAACTGTAATCTTCACTTGTAGTATCCCAAGACTTATGGATGGAGCTGAACCCTGGTAAGTAAGGATGGGAAAGGGTTCTGGCAGACTATAATTGAGGTGCCTATCTGGAATGATCTCAGAGAATGATCCCACCCTGATGTGATCAGTCAGCTTGGAGGAACAAGGGGGAACTCTGAGGAGCTGAGCTGGGTGGTCACGTTCCCAGGAGGCTGTAAATTCCAATCCTTTAAGAGTAGAGCATCTACTCTAAGAATTCCCATCAGTAATTTACAAAGCTGCCATGCATGTCAAACTGTGCCCAGAGCTGGGGACGGGCCAACCACATTTGTTGCAGGTGCCCTGCATGGCTCTGCCCATGAGGGCCACACTGTAGCAAGAGTGGTGGAAGGAGAAGGGGTTAGTCTCTCTTCCTCCCTGCTTCCCATCTGCCTGTACTTCCTGGAAGCACCTTTTAAAGATGTTACTCCCTAGCAGTAGCTGAGTCCTCTTGCAGTTTTCTCATTATTCAAAGAATCAGCATGGGGCTGGAAATTAAACCCTTAGCAAGGAACAAAGGAACCCCCCCAACTCATGTCCATTAATATATTTGTTTTTATTTATCCCTATTGTAAGGAAGTCTTTTTTTTTTTTTTTTTTTTTTTTTGCAAAGGGGAGGTATGCTGATGCCAAGGAATATAAAGCAGAGGCTGGGGAACTTGTAATCAGTGAGAAGCTGGCATGATGAATAATGAAAACTGAGGGAGATCGTGGTGGTTTGAAAAAACAGATGAAAATAGGAAATGGCCCTATTAGGAGGTGTGGCCTTGTGGGAGGAAGTGTGTCACTAAGGGGTGGGCTTTGAGGTCTCAGGTGCTCAAGTGAGGCCCAGCATGGCAGTCTCTTCCTGCTGCCTTCATATGCTGATGTAGAACTCTTGGCTCTCTAGCACCACGACTGTCTGAGTAGCGCTATGCTTCCCACCATGACGATATGAACTAAACCTCTGAAATGTGAGCCACCTGCAGTAAATGCTTTCCTTTGTAAGAGTTGCTGTGGTCATGGTACTTCTTCACAGCAATGGAACCTCCAACTAAGACAGAGTTGGCCAGTCTTTAGACAATTTCTATAAAAATAACACCTATTATTTTCATAATATATTCATGTATGAAATATATTAAGATAACTTATGTATGACTATCTTCATAAAATTTTACATCTAAAAAATTGGTATCAACTGTCTATACTAAGGTTTTAAGTATATTGAAAGTTGTATAACCACCACCACAATCAATTTAGGAATATTTTCATTTTCTCTCTATCTAAATGAGCCCTGCAACATTCCTCTTTTCCCTCTACTCCTTCTACTAGCACTAGGTACTTACTTACCTACTGTCTCTCTTTAATGATTTAAGAATTCTGGAATTTTCATATACATGGAAACTATCTAATACATTGCCTTTTGTGATTGAATTCTTCAACTTAGTATAGTTTTCATGGTTGTAGTATGTATTTGCACTTTATTTTCATTTCATGGCAAATAGGCCAGTATGTGGATATATCACAGAATATCAGTTGATGTGTAACTTAAGTTATATCCACTTTGGGATCTCATGATATTATGAGTGAATGAATGCTGTCTTGAGAATATACCTGGGAAAGGCACAGCTGGGTCATGAGGTAGTGCTGTGTTTAACTTATTGAGGTACACCTAAACTGCTTTTCCAAAGTGGCTACAATATTTTATATTCCTATAAACAATGTATCAGGATTCCTACTTCTTCACTAACTTGCTAACTCATGCTATTGATTAATTTTGTTTATAGCCATCTTACAGGTGTACAGTCCTATCACTTTTTGGTTTTATAACACAAATTTTAAGAGACAACTATAAAGAGACAGAAAGTACAGTAGATTGCTGTTTGAATCACTCAATCTCTCTAGCCCTCAGGTTCCATATCATGTAGCCATCCAGCTAGGTATCTGAGGTCTAGTTTGGAAAGGGCTAGCTTATTTATGATAATCAGAGTTCCAGAGACAGTGGGTCTAATTAACCAAGATGGCTGCAAAGCAGAAGGCCTCGTCTAAGCGGCACTCACTGTTGGTGTGATTAGATGCCAAATTGTGCTTTTCATTTTTTATTTAAGGCTTGCATTTCATAATATTTCACTTAACACGGCATTTCAAAGTGCTTGCAAAACAGCGTATTGAACAAAGGTGTTAACTTTTCAGTTATTCACCAGAAATCCATCTTCTTCTTTCTTAGTTTAACATTAATTTGATGGGGACAACCATTATCCTAGGTCCACAGTGATGAACTGTGATGAGCCTCAGAGAATCCCATTCTCTGCTTTGTCTTCCTGGTAAACTGGAAAAATCTCACAGTTCCTGCTACTGAGCAGCAAGTTGGCTCTTCAAAGCCTTTCGTTAGCCTACTTCACAGAAATGCTAACCTCATCCCATAGCGCTTTCTACCTTATCCCTACCAGGATGACGCTCACCATGACCAGCAGAGACTGCAGAGACACAGTGCAAGCTCTTACACAAACTCTTGTCTCAGTGGCCCCTGATTAGCAACCTGGAGTGAACCAGAGAGATCTCACCTCATCGCTGAAAGCAAACACAAACTGCCCTTGTAAGTCATGTTTTGCTCTTTTAATGAGTTCCTTTCTTCCTCTTTTTTTTTTAACTTACCAAACTCCACGAGAAGCCAATAGGCTGAGCAAGATGAGCCTGGGTGACAATTGCGGAGGCATTCAATTCTGTCAAGCCCAGGGAACTGCCGGGCCCGGCCGGACTCCAGAACCTTAACCCCGCCAGGACTCGCCTTCCGCCCGCGGGCTCCGGCAATCTGTCCCTCACCTAGGTGGCAGAGTGCTCACCTAGTCTAGATCTGGAGCGCCTGAGGGGAAGGCGAAGGCTCCACCGTTGGATCTCTAAAAGCTCCGCTAGCCTAGCTTTCAGAGAGCCCTGGGAGCCGGAAGTGACGAGTGGAAGTCCCGCCTCACTCAGAGGGCGGGCTAGCAAGATGGCGGCGCCCAGGAGCCGGTGAGGTGAGAGGCGTCCTGGGGTCTTGGGGACGGCTGCACCAGTGCGTTATGGCCGCGTCCCCGCACACTATTTCCTCGCGCCTCCTCACAGGTATTGTACCCGGTTGGGAATGATCGTGGGCGAATTGTTTTCTTTTTTGCCACGCGCGGGACCGTGTTGCCGGCCGCCTGCAACCTTGGAAGCCCTTGGCTTGTCACTTGGCAGGGAGGTGACCTTTGGGGTAACCTGAAGGGACGAGGCCAAGAATTGTGGACCAGCTTTGCCCCGTAGGCCAGGTGATCCCTAAGGTTTGAATGTCCCGTGCTCTTTGGAGTTTCAGACAGGGCAAGCCGGAGGGCAGGGTAAACCATGGGGCTCCCCAAGCCTGGAGCATGAGAGCCGCGGCTCCTGGCTACCGCCTTTTAATGACAAAAGGCGTACCTGCCCCTGTTAAGGAGCTGTCTTCCAGCTTAAAGTGTTACGGTGATAACCACGATAATGATAACTGCCAACTGAATCCCATTGAAGCAGCGCTGTATCATCAGTATGGCTCCTTCCATCAGAAGAACTTTTGACAGATGTATGTTTATCACAAACTCTTGAAAAACTCTTATATTTTACCTTTTCAGAGAGGCCAACCTTAGCACTCTACCTAAAATAGGAGTCTTTATCCTTCTTTTCTTATAGCACATTAATTTATCATGATTAACACATGCTGTAGTTGTTCACACATGCAGTACAGATGTGCAATGATTTAGTGTGTTCCTCCTAGTTAAACACTTTATGAAGGTAAGGATAGTCTGTCTCCCTTGTTTACCACTGTATCCCTCGTGTCCAGAACAATGCCTATGGGCATTAATGATGCTCAGTCATTTGTGAATGAATGAGATTCTGCTGGTAGAAATATTAAAGAAGAGGTTGGTTTTGTGGCTAGTATCCATGGATGATGGCAAAGTGGTCTGTAGTACAGACAAGATAGTAGAAGTCAAGGTGTACCTTCTCATATCTCAGAACCATCCTGTAGGCCTTCCTGTCACATACACACTGCTCACTGTGTCTAGCTGACTGTGGTGATCACAGTCCCTCTGTAAAGCTCTTTTCTCCCGTGAGTTTGTATGACCTCAGTGCAAATCATTTGACTTTCTTTACTGAAACATTTACGTGTCTATAATAATGTATCTGAGCTAGATGATCTCAAAGGTACCTTCTGATTCATAAACCAGGGCAGCAAGTGGAAGGGTACTGGGTAGAAGAGACAAAGTTGGGTAGCACTTGGTAATGGTTAAAGCTGGGTGATGAGTAATGGAGCCTCCATGGACACCCCTTTTTATATGACTGTCATTTTCTAAAATAAAAAGTTTGTGGGGTTCTTTGTGTGTGTGGTGTCAGTTGTGAGTCTTTCTTGACTCACTTCTTTGTTACTTTCTGTAATCGCTGATTGTGAGTATTCCTCAATGCAGACACTCGGTACTCATTCTTAGAGGGCTCATCTCTTCTTAGTGCTTGACTATTCTCTCTATACCGAAGCTTCTTCTTTGTATACAGATTCCTCGGAGCAACCGTTCTTTCTACTTTTCTGTTTTGTATTTCAGCTTCTTATAGGACAATTCTATTTTGATTCTTGAGACTCATAGTGCTAGGAGATAGGTTGCATATGACACCCCTGTTCCAGGATCAGCATCTAGAGCAGTAGAATAGCGGCAACTAATAGCTTATTTTCTGAAATTGAGCATATCTTCAGAAAAATCTGCTCATATGTAAATCTATGAAAGATTCCTCTCAGAAGTTTGATGGGAAGAGTTGGCAGAGAAGGATCATTAGGGTTGTTAAGTAACTAGCAGTTACTTCTGAGTTGGCTTATAAAAGTTTTTTTTTTAAGTTTTTCTCATTTTCACTAAATACGGTTCAGGAACTTTAAGTCTCCTTAGTTGATTTACAAAGTCCTACAGTCACAGTCCAGTGTTAAGGATGAATATAGGTGTTCTAATTATCTCTTCAGATTTTAATGTATCTGTTGAAAGTCCTGTGTATCTTAAAGTGTATTCCATGTGTTTACTCAGGCCTGAAATTGCTTTCATTTTCTATGTATTTGTTCATGGACACTTGACACACTTTGACAAAACGTGTTGCCATCATTTATAAATACAGTTTCCAAGCTGTGTCCCTCCCCACCCCTCACAGTGTTGTTACTGCCATTCTGTACAATTTCAGATTGGCCCATCTAATCTAGAATGAATTTCCAGGGTGGTTCCAAGGCAAACATATATCCATTCACTTGAAAGTAAGCATGTCATAATTTCGATTTGAAGATATGACTTTAGTGCCAATTGGCTTACCTCTTCTTTTAGATAATGGCCTTGTATTTCCAAGGACAGGACTTGTTCTCACAGTTCAGGAAGTCTACTTGTGCTAGTCAGTTATCAAATGTCATTTCACTTTATTATATGGCAAGTGTCCAGGAGCTGTAGTAGCAGAGCTGACTAAAGGAGAGACTCTGCCATCTGAAGAACTAAACACTATGATGATGGTGTTTTGAGAAATCTTCCCTTGGGGAGATGGAAACAATGCCTACTCTCTCCTTAGAGGGTCCTAATCAAAAACAAAAAGGATGGTTCCACCAAAGCTCAGCCTAGAGAGCCATTGTTTTTATTGGGTTGCATATAGAGCATGGGTGAGGGGACTACTGGCAGGAGTAGGAGGGGATATCAAAGCAGCTGCACTTGTAAGTTTGTACCCAGTGTGGATGATGGCGTCCCCATAGCCATGAAAGGGCACCTTTCTCGGCCTTATTACTCTAGTATCTCTAAGCCCTGAGGCCACATGCAGTTAAGGCAGAATAGCAAACAAATGGTTGTGAGGAGTGGCTGGAATCTCTGGTGAGAGTCCAAGTCCTCCCCAACCCCTCTGGGAGGGAATGCCAGCAGCTATCAAGCTGGATCCTGATGGACTCTTGCAAGCAGGCATTGCCAGTCTGGTGAAGATAGAGGCTATTTTATTCAGAGCACTGCATTCTCTAACAGATGGAACAGTTTGCTTCAGATGTAGAGATCTACAGCCAAACATTAGGCAGAGATTGGGGAAGCCGTGGAAGAGGAAGAGCAAGGATTGTAGGAGCCAGAGAGGTCAAAGGACACCATAAGAACATGGCCAGAAGAATCAACTAACCAAGGCTCATAGGGATTCAGAGAGACTAAACCGACAATCAGTGTACCTGTATGGGTCTTACCAAGGTCTTCTCTATATATGTTATGGTTGTATAGCTTGGTGTTCTTATGGGATGCCTAACAGTGGCAGTAGAGACTGTCTCTGACTCTTTTGCCTGCTCTTGGGACCCTTGTCCTTCTATTGTGTTGCCTTGTCCAGCCTTAATATGGGGGGATGTGTTAGTCTTATTGTAACTTGTTATGCTATGTTTTGTTGATAACTCATGGGAAGCCTACCCTTTTCTGAAGTGAGCTGGAGGAGGAGTGGATCTGGAGGAGAGGAGAGGTTGGGGTGGGAGGGTGGGAGAGGAAACTGTGGTCAGGATGTAATGTAGGAGACAGAAGAAAAGAAGTGCTGTCATAAAGCACGATATAACATTGTAGAACATGGAAAGAGATTGAACATTTGATAAGTAGAGAATAGATTGCATACGAGGAAACAGTGTAAATAAAGTTGATTCAGTTATGTGGGGTCGGCTTAGTTGTAAGGTCATGAAGCAGCATTGCTGTGATAAAGTAGATATCCACGTCTGTGTGAGTAATATGTTGGGTATGGTGGTTTGAATACAGGCACAGACATTTGAACCTTCGGTCCCAAGATGGTGATGTTGTTTGGGGAGGTTTAAGGGGTGCAATATGTGAAACATGGGTTGGAAAAGAAAGCAGATGCATGAAGGCTGATGACTGCCTTCACTCTGACTGCTGTTATTCTACTCCAGTATAAGATCATAGAGCCTTTTTCGGTAGGGATAGAAAGAGAGGGACAGAGTTGACAGACATGGCAGAGGTGAGTGAACTTGTTGATTCATTAGGTGAGAACGGAAGAGTTCAAGATGCTCCTGAAACCTGCAATAAAGGATAGAGATGCATGCGAGAAAGAAGTGGCCTTAGAGACATCAGGCTGTGCACTCACGTGGAGACACCAAAAGCAATCGTATATCGGTATACTGGAGCTTCCGAAATGAGTTAAAGATTAATAACTACCCGCTTTTTAGGGACAGGTAGTTGTCTTGGTTACTTTTCTGGTGCTGTGAAGAGACACCAGGACTAAGGTAACTTATAAGAGGAAGAGGGATAGGGAGAGCACTAACTGGGAAGGACATGAACACTTGAAACCTCAGAGCCCACTCCTATTAACACTTCCTCCAACAAGGCCATACCTATGAGTTCTTCTCAAACAGTTCCACCAACTGGGGCCTGGGTACTCAAATATATGACCCTATGGGAGACATTCTTATTTAAATCACCAAGGTATTGTTTACATAAACTGACAGATAATTATATTGTATGTATGGAGACATGAATGTCCATTCATCTCAGATAGGACATTGGGTGACTAAGCAAGAAATTAGTCTACCCAAGTATAACTTGGTGCCAAATGAGTTTATTTGAATACTTAAAGGATTATGAGTGAGGGGTTACTTACAGGAGTGGGGGAGAATTGGACATCACTGAAAAGGCCACCCCAGTATGGGTGATGGATAGCTCAGGAAAACTGCATCCCTACAGTTCCCTGTGCACCTGCAGGAAGCTACACACTGGAGTCTCCTCTTACCTTGCAACTGTTACTGCTCGTATAACTTCAGGGAGGGACCTTTCCAATCTTAAAACTTGCTAAGCTTACTGAACCCTGTAGGTTTGTCAGCTTCTTGAGAACTATGAGCCTTCCTCTAGGAGGGAATCCTTAAATCCAGTGGAAATGACTACACAATGCAAAGAAAATTGAGGCACACCAGGAAACTAAAAAGCAGAAAACAGAGCACAGAGAAACTAGGCTGTGGAAGCCATGAGAGGAGACACTTTCAAAAAGATGAGGACCTAGAGGATAAGCAAGGGGGTAACTGCAGTATGTACACACACACACACACACACACACACACACACACACACATTCACATGTTGATTTGAGACATTTAGTAAAGTGATTAAAATTCAGATTTGGATGCAACAGAAGCAGCTTATTCCTAACTGGGTTGCTGGTCATATTTTACTGAAAAGTATTTTCCCTTGTAGTATTGTCTATGCAACCATAATCAAAATGGAAACCTTCAACTCAGTTTACTGGCATTCAGTAAGAAAAGATGTATGCATGCCACCTTTTCTACTTTTTAAGATGTGAACTCACTGAGTTGTATTTTCTCCTTAGAAACATCTTCACTGTGGTAGTCTCCACGCTCCACTGAATTGTTGTAGGCATTATGATGTGAGAGTGAGGTTTCTCCTGTCCTCCTGAAGACTGTCCCTGACCTAAGCCTATGGCTGATGAGTGCCACTCATTCCTGGGTTGGAGGCAGAGGTGGTTTGGAGCCCAACCTCACACAGAGCATCAGTCTGCTTGGCTTTGCCTCTAGGTGGATGTGGGTACTGTGCGTGAACAGCTGTCATTTCTACATGTCTTCCTTTCCATGTCTCTGTTTCAGGCTCAGTAGGAGGATGCGTCTGGTATTTAGAGAGAAGAGCTATCCAGGGATTGCCACCCAGGGTCACACGTCTGTTCAGGAATGTCAGTAGTCAGTGGGTCACGCTCCAGCACTTGAGCTTCCTCAAGCGGATGGTAAGTAGAAGCCATCGTTCAGTGGCTTTCTGCCTCTGCTTTTCTCTGGGGTGGGGGTTGCAAAGATTCCTATTAGAAGAAAAGTTTTAGGAAGTACTGTTTGAAAGGTGCTTATATTTAGTGTTCTCTTAAGTTTATCCAAAACTTTAATCTCTTGTTTTGATTATTCTTAACTAAAACCAGAATAATTCTGGCATTTGAGGTCAAATATATGATCTTGAATTTATTGATTAAGTTTGGAGAAAGATTGAAAACTTATGGAATATTTCGACCAGGCTAAAATTAGGAAAAGCTGAACTTGTATAATGCATCTTTCATACATTCTTTGAAGTTCTGTAGATACGTCAGTAATACAGAAGTAGTCATTTAACAGTGTGACCCCTTTATTTTCTTAGCTCATCTGTACATTTGAAAAGTCTTTACTTCTGAGGGGCTGGGGAATGACTCAGTCAGTAAAGCGCTTACATTGCCACCGTGAAGACCTGGGTTCGATCCTCAGAACCAACATAAAGAGCTAGACACGGAACTAGTGGGCACTTGTCATCTCAGCTCAAAGGGGCAAAATTAGGATCCCTGAGCTTACTGGCCCGCAGCGCACCCCATTTGATGAGACTATTTAAAAAATAAGATGTTGTCTCCTGAGGAGAGACACTCAAGGCTCACCTGTCACTGTGTTTATACCTTCTCTACATGTGAACACTCATGCATACACACACACACACTCACTCACTTCTGAGGAGACTGAAATAAAGATTTTGCTGTTCCAGGGGCACTGCTGATCTATCTAGTTCCTTTACAGGCCTGTATACATGCTGGCACACTGTGAGCTTGTGGCAGCATGGTGACTCAATTGTATAGAAAAGAGTCGGAGAATAAGAGAATAGCTGGAAATTCACAGAGCTACCGTGGATGGATCCCAAACTCATAGTCTAGTGCTCTGTTTGGACACTTTAAAAATTTAAAGAATGTAAAATCGTACTAAAATTCAGTTTTGTCAATTTTTAGAAGTTTGATGTTCTCATTTATAAATAAAAAAGTTATAAATAATGAACTGTTTTTAAATACTGTTGGGAAGATTAACTGAAGTATATATTGACATGAAAAATAAGGGGTCTCCTAATGTCCCTGGTAATTACCAGTTTTTGCTAGTTGGTAAGTGATAGGCAAAACTAACGGTAGCTCCACAGCTAGTGTCCTTGCCACATTCCCACAATTCCCACTCATTCCCACGGGGCTGTAAGTCAAGAGGCCCTGTGAAGCCTTCCAGTGAGCTCCCTTGGACAGTTGCTTTAGAGCTCAGGATGCCAAAGCCAACCTTGGTGATATCTGAAGATGGCTTCCTTGTATTTAGAAAGCCCATCCTGCAGAAAGGTCAGTGAATAACAGAAGTGAATACGTTCTTTGCCAGGAACTTAGATTCCTAGATTTTTCTAAACCACAAATTGAAGGCCATAGCCAAGGAATTAATTTGGCCTCTGCATCTTTCAGTGCTGATGTCTTTGTTACACACACTGTTGGTGCTTGTTCTGCTAACCGATCTTAAAGGTAGGAAGCTTTTTCAAGTCCCATAAAATATGACTGGTGGAAGACATTAACCGACATCCTTGTTTTTAGTAACGGGTGCTATTTGTCTGTCTGTCTAGTATGTCACACAGCTGCACAGGGGCCTTAGCCAGCGAGTCCAACCAAAGCCAGAGCCACCGGCATCTCCTTTCCTTGACCACACATCTTCAGGGCAGGCTAGAGAGGAAGTGGATGAGCTGCCGTCTTTCCCAGTGCCCAGTCGGCCTCTGTCCCCGAAGCCAAATGAGGAGTTGGTGGAGCTGGAGGCGACCTCCATAGTAGACCATTCCCTTGACACAGCCAAAGAGAAAAAGGAAGAAAAGCAGTGGAAAGAGATGAAGCTTCACACTGACGATCTGCCTGGCATTTTGGCCCGGCTGTCCAAGATCAAACTCACAGGTACCTGGTTTTCAGATACTTTTTAAAATTTCTACTGAGCTGTATTTACTAAGTCCCTTAAACTTTGAAACTCATGATTTTCCTTCCTTCTTAGGATTCACACTCAGATATTCTGAATTTTGCTTAAACACGATTGTGGATTGTCTCACATTGTAACTTTTGTGCCAAAATTAATCTCACATGGATTAAAATGGATGTTTGCCCTGCCTGTTTCCTTATGTTGACTATGTTTATACCCACTGTGCATTTAAAATGCAGGACCTGAGTTCAGGAAGCTGAATTGCACTGCATAGTGAGTCCAGGATGACCGTGGGGGCTTTAGCTACTCTGTCCTATTTCCCTTGGGAGCTCTGGGGCTATCCTATGTGTGCAAGGCCACAGACTAGATTTCTCCAAGGGTGTTTGGACGTGCTTCCCCTTCTAATTCCAGTGTATTGGATCCGATTTATTGCATCCAGCTGAGTATTAACCTATAGTGTTGTCTATTGTATGGACTGCCCCGTGAGCTAGGTAAAGTATAGTTCCTGCGTCATGGGATAGCTGAAGCTGGACATACCTCTCACAGCCCCTTTACATGAGTGTTCAGGTTACCCCACAACCTGAAGGCCTGCACCCTCTTCTTGGATAAAAACAAAGGGTCAGAGTGTGACAAGCTGTGGTCACGTTAAACCAGGTGGACTTTGAAGGCAGAAGGTGGCAGATAGAGTCTCATAAATGAACAGCGGTGAGGGCTCAGAGCATAGTAAAGGATGAAAGAAAGAATAATTTCATTTGTCTCTAAAGGTGCAGACCCTCAAGATCCAGGGTGAAGGATAGGAACTAGACAACTTCTCTTCTTAGTGACTTAAAGAAAGTTATTTAAAAATAATGAGTGTAATAGAGTCTAGTGAGGGTTCTGCAGTATAACTAACAGCATCATTCTGTATGGAGATGTGTCTGCATGCCTCATTGCAGCTAAGCAGCTTACCACCTCTAAAGCATGGCGCTTTGTGAACTTCACAGGAAGTCTGGGTGTCATGCTGTTGACATGTTAAGAATAAGTATTGATAAGTAATAGCTGTACAGATGTCACCTAAGATGTTGGACCTCTCAGGAGGTCAGCCTCAGAAGCTGCCCCTGTCAACAGGGTCTTCTTTGTATAGTGTCATTTAACATGTGTAGTCTGCAGATTGGTCCACTTCTCTTATCATCTTGTCTGTCAGAAATAGTAGCAGCATTCTCTCCTCAGCTTAGAAGCCAGTCTCTTTCAGCCCTAGTCAAGAGTCTGAGTGTTACAGAGAGAACCTTTTAGAACTTGTCTAAATGTGCTTCTCCCTCTGCAACTGCTATTCTAGTTCAGGTTGGGAAGATCCAGGTCCCTTACTTTTTGAGATTTATTTATTTTTAGTTGTATGTGTATAGGTATTTTGTTTGCATGTATGTCCAGTTCCAGTAGGCTGGAAGAGGGCATCAGACCCCCTGGAACTGGAGTTATAGAGGTTATGAGCAGCCTTGTGGGTTCTGGGAATTGAACTGTTATCCTGTGGAAAAGAAGCCAGTACTCTTAACCACTAAGACATCTTTCCAGCCCCACCAATCCATCCATCCATCCATCCATCCATCCATCCCATCCATCCATCCATCCCATCCATCCATCTATCCATCCCATCCATCTATTTCCTGCAGTTCCTTATTGTCCCTTTGCCCCCACTACAGTTCATGCCACCCAGTGCTGCCAGCTACTTTCCCCTGATACCACTTCCAGTCAGTTTTTCTAAACTACATAAGAGACCTTTGTGTCTAACCATTACTTTCTGCCCCCACTCTGCCTGCTTCTAAGGCAATGGTAGTGACATTCTTGGGTTCTAGTCTTGGATCCTAGATGGGACATTTACTCACCAGTGTGGTTTTAAGTAGTTTCTCTTCACCATATTGAGATAATTTTTATATCTGGAAGGGAGGAAATACAACTTATTCAGAATTTTGATTGTATAGTATATTAAAGCCACCCAGCACTGTTCTTTACAAATGGGAGGAATAGAAAGTTAGTTTGTGGAAAGTTACAGGTAAATATTTAAGTGTCCTCTTACTGTATTTCTAGGGGAATTGTTTCTGGCCATGATTGTATAGGTGAGTGAGGGTTAAGTAGGCAGGGAGATGAGAGTCTGGAAGTAGATGCAGAAGCCTGAACAGAGTCCAAGAACCTTTCTGTATCCTGGCACATTCAGAAAATGGATATATGACGTGGCTGTGGTAGGAGAGGTGCTAGGAGGGCTAGTGTTGCCAGGTGGGCACTGTTGAGAGCTGCACTGGTAAAGCATGGTGGTAACAAGTTCTGGAAGGTTCCTTAGAGAAAGATGATCACTTTGTGATTTATTTCTGTCTTAAGTGTCTCAGTTACCATGAAATGACTGCAGGCTAAGTCAAACACAAACTTCAGTGCTGAGTGGTGTGTCTTCCAGTGAGAGTGCTCACCTGTACAGCCCAGAACAGCTGCTTTGTGAACTTGGACCCTGTTCACCCGCCTGTCAGCCTAGCCTGCACCCTCCCATTATTTCTTCTCTGTCCCTCAGTAGTTCCACTTACCTTCCCATATATTCTTATCTAGATCTCATGAGAGAAAACATGGGACATTTGCCTTTCTTAGTCCGGCTTGTTACAGTTAACACAATCTCTGGTTCCATCCATTTTTCTATAGACAACATGAGTTCATACTTCTTTATGGCTTGGTGTTTACTTAGCACATTTTCTTTACTTGGTTTTCCATTGATGGATGGATACCTAGGCTGATGTAATTTGGCAGCTGTAAACAGAGCTACAGTAAGCAGGATCCATAGGTAGCTCTAGTGTATGCTAAGAGTCTTTTGTGTCCTTTGGGTACATATTTTAGATACAAACAGCTGGATCATGGTTTCTGTGGAGAGCGAGAGAGAGCAAGCAGAGAGAGATAGAGAGAGGGAGAGAGAGAGAGAACATCTTATGGCATAGTCTTCAGTTTTTTTAGTCTGCCATCATTTACCTGACTAACTTTCTTTTTTTTTTTTCCCTTGCTCCAGTCGACCCCGCTCGCTCCGGCCCGCCCCACCCTGACTAACTTTCTAAGGTGCACCTTGAGACCTTGAGGGTCATTTCAGCTGTTTCTAGTTTGATTGCTTAATTTCTCTGTTTGTTTATTTTGAGACAGTATATCATTATGTAGCCCATG
Source organism: Mus minutoides (assembly GCA_902729485.2). Classification (NCBI taxonomy): domain Eukaryota; kingdom Metazoa; phylum Chordata; class Mammalia; order Rodentia; family Muridae; genus Mus; species Mus minutoides. Next base: position 183,428 of record LR749596.1, on the reverse strand, counting down.
CCAACTCAAAACTTGCTGCATAGCCCAGGCAGACTATAATCCTCCTGCCTCACCTCCCTGAGTGCTAGGATTATAGGCATGAGCCACAAGGACTAGCATGTCTAGTTTTCTGTATTTAAAGAAATTCTTTTTACTAACTTCTGTGAATATCTGTCCTTCCACACTTCTGTGCCTCTTGTCTGTTGTGCTTAGACTGTAATGACATACTTTAGACATTTTAAGTTGGAATAAACTTGTTCCTAAGAAAGCAGATGCAGTGTGCAGACACAGCTGTGTGCAGATCACACCTGTATATTTATGTCCTGTTTACTGGTTTTTTTTGCCAGTTTCATCATTGAAAAAGATTTTTGTGTTAGTTTGCACTCCATATACCTTGGTAGACCTCTTTATCAAATTTTGAATATTCTCTCATTTGCTTCTTATATCTTTGGTTACTATTATATTTTTTTCTTTTGTGTGCACAAATGTATATGTGGAGGCCAGAGATTGACACTGGATGTCTGCCTCAGTTACTCTCCGCTTTGCTGTTTGAGGCAGGGTCTCACTGAACTTGAAGCTCACTGATTTGGTTAAACGGGCTAGCCAGTGAGCCCAAGGGATCCTGCTGTCTCCAGTATTCCTGTGCTGGGATTACAGGCGTGCACAGCCACAAGGGCTTTTTATGTGGGAGCTGGAGATTTGAACTCAAGTCTCCTGCATAGGTGGCAAGTGCTTTACTAACTGAGCTACTCTCCAGCCCCAGTTTTCCTTTTAGAAGACAAATATCACACAATAGCCCCATCTAACCTTGCAAGCATCAAAGTCCTGCTTCAGTCTCCCAGTTTCCAGGGTTGCAGGCATATGCTGCTGTGTACAGCTTCTCGGTCTCCGTTTTGAACTTTTGAATTTAGACTGAGTACATTTTGTATTATGAGATGGCCATGGGCCCATAGGGCAGGGAATGCTACGGTTTGGGTGTGAAATGATTCCCATAAGCTCATTTGTTTCAATCCTTTGTCCCCAGCCAGTGGCACTACTTGGGAGGTTATGGGACCTTTAGGAAGTGGGGCCTTGCTGACAGAAGGAGCTTTCTGTGGGTGGGCTATATGGGTTACAGCCTGGCCCTGTTCTAGCTGGAATCTTCCCTGCTTGCTGATTGGCCTGAGGAAGTAATTGAGCTGCCTTCCTGGCTACTGAACACTGCCTGTCCAGCCTCAAAACTGTGAGCTGAACAGCTCTTCCACCCAGAGGTGCTTTAGCCATATCTTGTCCTGTGACCTTAGCAAAGCAGCCCTTCAGCCCACAAGTGCTACGCCCAGGATTCTGTCACTGGGACCCAATCAATGCAAGCGTTTCTGTTCCATTCTTCAGGTTTGTATTAGTGACACCTCATTGTTCTCTTTTCCTTTGGTGAGTTCAGACCTATTCTCCCTTACTCATGGTTAGGAAGGGCTGACTGCCACATGGCACAAAGGCCTAGTTCAAGGCTCTTCTAGCATGGTTGTGTGTTAATTCAGTCTGTAAGGTTTTGCCATCATCTATTATCTGTTTCACTAGAAATGGGATTAGGTCACATGGCTCCCAGCCCTGCTGAGCTAACTCTCCTGTATAAGGCTGTATTGGTGCCCAGTTGCATCTTTAATCTCAGGGCTTTCAAGGCTGAGGCAGGCTGCTCTTTGAGTTCATGGTCAGCCAGGGCTACACTTTTTTATTTCTAAAGAAAAAAAGAGAAAGAAATGGAAATGAGAGAGTTTTGAGTTTGATTTTGACAAATTCTTTGGGCAAGGCACTTCAGAGAACAGAAGTCAGACAGAATTATGTTCTGGAAGTGCTAGGGGCTTTAGATGGAGTTATCAGAGAGTCACAGTCAAGAATGGGTGTTGGGGGATGGTAGATTGAGCAGAGCAGAGGGCCCAGGGCAGAGTTCCTTAAGATCATTCCTTCTAGTTCCTATGGAGGCCTGTAAGGAGCCTGCAGGCAAATAGGTGGTCAGAGGAGGGGAGAACAAGAAGGAGCTCTGTCACAAGCAGAGGTGTAGACCGGTCCCCACCAGGAAAGACTTGGACCACATTGCAGATGTAGGAGGACAGCTCAGAAGCCTGGCTGCACCAGGTTAGGAAGTCGGTGCCCACTGCCTGGTGAGTCAGAGAATGAATTTCTTCTAAATGCTTACAGGACCTGCTTTGAATAATGTACTTCATTTTTAGAAGTGTAGCTCATGAGTATTTCATTAGTAACAAATAAAGGGTGACTAATTTAAGGTCAGATTTTTTTTTTTTTTTTAGCTACAACTTTCCTTTATTCTGGCTATTGTACTGTTTTCCTTTTATGTGGCTTATGTGGTTATATATCTGAGTTGGCATTCCAGATAGGGCAGGGTTTAATATGTAAAACCTGATGTCTGAAATCTTAAGCAGGTGGTAATCATTTAATATCTTAGTTATTCTTCAGCGTGCATGGATACACTGGCTCCCAAGTGTCACAGGGGTCAGGAGCACTGATGGCATGCTTGTTAACATGGTCATCTCTTGCCTTGTGCTGGGAATTCAGCCACCCTGGGTCCTGGACCCGACCTGGAGGTCTGCATATGTGATGTGTAACGCAGGATGCAGGTGTTACATCCTTGTTACCTTCACACTCAGAAATCCAGGGGTGGTGGGATCAGTCATAAGCTCCGTCCAGACCCATTGGTGCGGCTGCTGCTGGAGAGAGCTTGATTACTGAGAGCCAGGGCTGCTTAGTGGACAGCTGGCCACAGGAAAGGTATCTGGGTAGAACCTGGACCACACAAGAGTGCCATGCAAAAAAGGCAAGATGTTCAAGGAGAGGGGCCTACCATCTCACCTACAGCCAAGGATGCAAGAGACCTGGGCTCATAAATTTCCCTCATATGATTTTAGTTATCCCATGTGACTAATTGAGTTAAAGCAATTTCCTTCTGCTTATTCCATTTAAAGAGGTAGCACCCTGTGGTGACCCTTAGCCCTCTCATCTGACTGACCTTGTACTTACTTCCCTCTTTAGTTTATCGATTGAGTTCGTGCAGCCTGGAGTCAGCAGGGGTATTTCTTTAAGGAGATCCCTAATATATGTAAATTGAATTCTCTCGGACTCTTAACATCTTAGAAAATTCATTTCTAGCTCATGGCAGCTGAGGCACGAATTTTGGGGAGTCAGCAGTCACATTATAGAATGAGGTTTTTCTCTTTTTTCCATTTTTTTTTATTAGATATTGTCTTTATTTACATTTCAAATTTTATCTCCTTTCCTCATTTCCCCTCCGAAAGCCCCTCATCACATCCCCCCCCCCCACTAATCCACCCACACCCACTTCCCTGTCCTGCCATTCCCCTATACTGGGGCATCGACCCTTCACAAGGCCAAGACCCTCTCCTCTCATTGATGTTGCTACATATGCGGCTGAAGCCTTGTGTCCCTCCTTGTGTACTCTTTGGTTGGTGGTTTAGTTCCTGAGAGCTCTGGGGGTACTGATTGGTTCATATTGCTGTTCCTCCTATGGGGCTGTAAACCCCTTCAGCTCCTTGGGTCCATTCTCTAGCTCCTCCATTGGCGACCCTGTGCTCAGTTCAATGGATGGCTGTGAGCATCCATTTCTGTATTTGTCAGACACTGGCAGAGCCTCTTAGGAGACAGCTATATCAGGCTCCAGTCAGTAAGTACTTGTTGGCATCCACAATAGTGTCTGGGTTTAGTAACTGTATGTAGAATGGATCCCTAGGTGAGACAGTCACTGATGGCCTTTCCTTCAGGCTCTGCTCCAAACTTTGTCCCTGTATCCCCTCCCATGCATATTTTGATCCCCCTTCTAAGAAGGATCGAAGTATCCACACTGTGGTTTTCCTTCTTCTTGAGCTTCATGTGGTCTGTGAATTGTATCTTGGGTATTCTAAGTTTCTGGACTAAAATCCACTTATCAGTGTGTGTTCCTCTGTGACTGGGTTACCGAAATGTTGGGGTCCACTGCCCGCAGTGGATGGGGTTCCTGGAGGATTGGCCCGAAGCTGAAATGAAACTAAGGGAGTGGGGGAAGAAAGAAGATCTCCAAGGCTACATGGTTGCTTCTGCTTAGAACGACTGTTTAATGGTGGACAAGCATTTGGGGAAAAAAGGAAGGGAAGCCCGCCCCCAGTCTTCTAAGCATGCGTTCTGGAGTTTGGCGGGAACCCTGAAGTATCTTGACATCTCACAGGTTGCCAGGTTGCGCAGGTGGGCTAGTCGTAGGTGGGCCGCTGGTAAGCTGGGCGGAGCCAGGGGATCTGGGAGGCATACAGAACCTGTCTTGGGGCGGGGAGGGGGAAGCTGGGCTATCTCTTAGCCTAATTAACAAAACAACAGGTGCCACATAGTTGGTGGAGAAGGGACACCACACCTCACTCAGGATGATATTTGTAGTTCCATCCATTTGCCTGCGAATTTCATGAATTCATTGTTTTTAGTAGATGAGTAGTACTCCATTGTGTAAATGTACCACATTTTCTGGACTCATTCCTCTGTTGAGAGACATCTGGGTTATTTCTAGCTTCTGGCTATTATAAATAAGGCTGCTATGGACATAGTGGAGCATGTGTCCTTATTACATGTTGGAGCATCTTCTGGGTATATGCCCAGGAGTGGTATAGCTGGGTCCTCAGTACTATGTCCAATTTTCTGAGGAACCACCAAACTGATTTTCAGAGTGGTTGTACCAGCTTGCAATCCCACCAGCAGAGGAGGAATGTTCCTTTCTCCACATCCTTACCAGCATCTGCTGTCACCTGAGTTTTTAAATCTTAGCCATTCTGACTGGTGCAAAGTGGAATCTCAGGGTTGTTTTGATCTGCATTTCCCTAATGACTAAGGATGTTGAACATTTCTTTAGGTGCTTCTCAGCCATTTGGTATTCCTCAGTTGAGAATTCTTTGTTTAACTGTGTACCCCATTTTTTAATAGGGTTATTTGGTTCTGTAGTGTCTAACTTCTTGAGTTCTTTGTATGTATTGGATATTAGCCCTCTATCAGAGGTAGAGCTTGGTAAAGATCTTTTCCCATTCTGTTGGTTGCTGTTTTGTCTTATTGACAGTGTCCTTTGCCTTACAGAAGCTTTGCAATTTTATGAGGTCCCATTTGTCAAGAATGAGTCTTTTCTGTGCTTCCTCTGTTTATAGCTATACTATGCCAAAGAAGGGGCATACACTGATCAGAATAGATTTCCTTTGTAGGAAGGCAGGCTGCTTGCAGCCTGAATCTTTGACACTTCTATTAAGACATAGGCCAAACCTTTGCTTGTTCAAATGCCATTTGAAGACGTGTGTGTGTGTGTGTGTGTGTGTGTGTGTGTGTATAAGACTTAGTTCATAAAAGAGTAATAGGCCTCTCTTGAGCCCCCTGCCAGCTGAACTATTTACAATATGTTTTTGCAGTTTATTGCAGGGTGTTCCACACCAGGGTGAGGAAATTTTATTTGGATTAGGATCATAAGAGGCTGTGGTGGCTAAACCGAGTTTAGGCTGAATATAGGTTAATAAAAAGCAGGACTTTTCCTGACGAACATCTGTGCCGAAAAGTTGTGTTTCCCAAGGCCAGCATACTAAATGGATTGTTTATTGGAACCAATAGATGAAGCTGTTGCTGGAAATGGTAGAGACCGCAGTGAGTAGACCTTCGCCCGGTCCTGAACGCTGCTTTTGATTCAGAGAAAAGCAGAAGCAGGATGCTGGTGCATTTAGGATTGCTTTGTGTGACTTACCACGCTGTTGGGAGCTGGACTAGGCGGCTCCCAGGCTCTGGCTGCGAGGCCATTCCACTTGCAGTCAGTGCGAGAAGTCTCTGAGGCTCACATTTTGAGTAATGGCTAACAGTGTTCTTACTAAATCTTAACATAGTGTTTTAAGTCTTGTAACTATTAAGAATTTGTTTTAGTATTATTTATTAAGTATTTATTTATACAAATAGGTTTTTAAAAATTGAAATGCAGCTGGGCATGGTGGCTCACGCCTTTAATCCCAGCACTCATGAGGCAGAGACAGGCGGTTTCTGAGTTCGAGGCTAGGCTGGTCTACAGAGTGAGTTCCAGGGCTACACAGAGAAACTCTGTCTCAAAAAAAAAAAAAAAACCGAAAAAAAAAATTGAAATGCTCTTATAATTCTACCAAGTCACAATAACTATCACTTTATAGAATTTGGTAAATTAGCTTGTAGAATTTAATATCACACTCGTCTTTTGTATGACACTCTGATTTTCCTGACCTAGATTTCTGATTTGTGTTTTAGATTTCTTAAGACAGAATATAAACAAGAGGGCTGGGCAGATGGCTCAGTGGTTAAGAGTGCTTGCTGCTGTGCCAGAGGACCTAGATCAGGTCTTAGCACCCACACGAGGTAGCTCACAACTGCTTGTAGCTCCAGTTCTAGGGAGTCTAATGTTCTCTTCTGGGCTCTGTTAGAACTAGCATGCAAATGGAGGCCATCCATGCATGTGTGTATGCACGTGTGCATAAACACACACACACACACACACACACACACACACACACACACACACACACAAATAAACTGTTTTAAAAGATAGACAATAATCGCTGAAGAGCTCCCTCTGAGTCATCTAACTCTCTGTGTACAATTTTCAGCCCTCCCTACCTGAGCACACTCTGTCTAAAGCTAACAGTCCACACTGTAGAATTAGACTGACTGAGCTGGATTCCCTCATTTGTTAAATATTGATTGGTTGTACAATTATTGGCACATTTTTTGATGTCTTAAAAGTGCCTTTTCTACTATAAAATGGAAATAATTCCATCTGAGAGGATTACTGTAAAATTTATAAGAAACAACTTAGATGAACACATTAATGTTCAAGGAAAGTTTATTATTATTACATGGTGCTAATATATTACAAGACATTTGAATAATTTTTAATATCATTGCTCATACATCTTTTCATGTCTTTATCTCTCAAATTTAGGTCCTTAGAAATAAATCCTGTTGCATATTTTTATTGTCATATATTAATTATTCAAAATAATGGGCCTGTTGTACATAGTATATACTTTGGGTATGTTCACCCTCCTGCTGGCCTCTTTTGCTCCTCCACAGGCCGTGTTTGAGTGAACAGAGCAGGTCGGTTGCCACTGCATTGCTGGACCCCAGTTTATTTACTTCCCTTATGTTTTGGTAGTTTTCATTCCCTTATCATTGCTGTAGATACTGCTGTAAAGACTAACTGTGTCTTTCATCCGGGATGATTTCCCAGGATAGACACGTGCTGGTATCTTTTGGGGATAAAATATGCATGCTTTCAGGGCTTTTGATTGGCAGATTTCCCTGATGAAAGGTTGTACCAGGTGATGCTATGGCCCAAGTGGGCAACCTACCATACATTTTGCTGGCTAATGCTGTAATTTTATAAATAATGTGAAGAAAGATGTAACTATTGGTGTGCAGACTTGTTTTATATTTAAAACTCCTGATGATTATTCGTGCTCGGCGATGATTTGTGTTTTTACTGAAGACAACCCTCTTGTCTTCTAGCCTGCCCTTCTGTTTGTCTGACTGCCTGCAGAGATTCTTTACATATTATAGTCAGTCAGTCCTGGTTTGTGTGTGTGGACATGCATGTGTGTGTGAGTATGTGTGTGTCATTTGCTGCTTTTCATTTGCCAACATTTGATATATAAAAGTTAATTTCGTGGGAACCAAATCTATTTTTCTGAGGGCCAGGTCTTTTACCATATTTAAGCTTTTCCATATGAAGACTGTATAAACATTTACCTTCTTGTCAGTGCTATATTTGTAAAACTTTATATTGTGTGTCAAGCTTCTTTCTTTTCACGATGTGTATTTTGGTTAGTTGTATGCAGTAGGCTTATAACTAGGTTTACTTCCCTTACCCATGTTACAGTATCAGATTCACAGGTTTAAGAATTTATAAAGCTTTATCTGTGGAGTCCTTCCTGTTTCTATCCTTCCCAATTTCCACCCTCAGTTCTACTAGTATCTTAAGTGGAATTTCAGTATGTTCACAGTTTAGTTGGGTATGTATTGGGTCTTCACAGTATCACATTATCTTCATTTATCTGACTCTTCCTTTATTCTTTGTAAATTTTATTGTTTTTTTTTAATAGGTCAAAATATTTGGTACTAAATTGACTTGATATGGGGTATTTAAAAAATTTTTTTTTCAATTGATTGTTTCTTGAATTTTTCAGGGAAGCAGTCTCCTGGTGATCACATTATCTCCTTTTTCTTCTTATGTGAGTTCCTTTGCTTTCTGGGACATCTCTTAGTTGGCACTGTCCAGTAGCTCTCCTGTCTGTCCTTTCTCACTTTTTTGGCCAGGCCCTCTGGTGTGTTATGTCCACTGCTGGTTTGAGCCTGTGTTTTCATGTCATTACCACCCATAAAGTTTCTGATGACACTGTGGCAGGCGTTGTTTCTTCACAGTGTTTTGACCCACTCTGTGTGTCCTTGCCAGAGTACACACACCTCTAGTCATGTCATACTCATTGAGCAATACTACATTTATTTTTCTACATGTTGGGGACAGAATGAGGTATGATGAACACATTCTTGCTCTCCTGGATCCTCTAATAATTGTGTGCTTCATAAGCATGTACATATCACATGCTTAGAAGCTGGTGGCTAAATAAAGGCATGCTGGATTTTCCACCTCATCATTGAACAGTTTCTCTGTGTAGTAGGACTCCTCTCATGAAATGAGTTACAGGAACGGCGATCACCAGTTCACATCCTTGATATAACATTCCTGTGACCTAGAAGCAGAGAAAGAGGCAACATCCAGAACGGGGAATATTTCTCAAAAAGGTATTTTCCTGGTGTTTCTGAAATCTCAGTGCCGTATGTGTCCTGGCCTTGAGTTTCAGTGTCCTCTCTCTTTCCTCAGCACATGTGTGTCTGTGCTTAGCCATTTCTCAGTTGACACTGCTGCTGAGTTAGAGGATTGCTCCTGTGCGCCAAGGTCTTGTAGTTGCAGGTGACCTGCTACACTGCATGAGGGCACGAAGAGGCATTGCCTGCCTTGCCACAGAGAGAATCGTGCTGAGGAAAGGCCCTGTCCTGCTTCTTTTTTCAAGTGACCTCTCCAGCCTTTCTTCTTGTGATGCAGCCGATCTAGCCCACCCCTAGTCCGTGGTAGCAAGGGGCCTTTTCATGGAGACTTCCCACCTTAGACATTATTCTGCTTGGTCTCCTCTGTTGATCCTCAACAAGAAGGAATAAAGGGTACTGTCTGGAGAGCCTCTATTTCCAGCTTTTATTCAGATCTTTACTGTGACTATTTACTTAAATTTTTTTCTTATTCAAATAATGAAAATAGAGAACAAGGTTGTATCTCAGTTGTAGGTACTTGCTTATCATACACAAGACCTTGGATTCTACTCCAGCATGACATATACTCCATTTGTCAAACAGTGAGAGTAGTTAGCCATCTCTTAGTAACTTCCTTACACCTCACCTGAACTATATTTAAAATATACTCCCTAAGGCAGTTTCCTGTTTACCATTCACTGAAGAAGATACAGGTTTTTCTTCATTTTCATTTTTATTTAGTTTGTTTCTGTCCTAGTCCATCCTGCAGGGAAGTCAGGCAGGTAGTCAACCCCCAGCCCTAGCTTCTCCACTCTCCTGGCATCCTCACTGCTGCTGAGGCCACATCTTCACCGACAGCCTTTGCTGGCCTCTCTTCCGGGACCCTGACCCAGCATCATGGTTCCAGGCCTTGGCTGCTCACCAAGACCCTTCAGTCTTCTAGCGTCTATGCTACTTAAACTCACAAGATGTGGAAGAGTCACACATTACCAAGCACAGCTGGCATCTTGTGATACAACCTTTGCCTCTTGTAGATCACAGCTCTGCCCTTAAGGAAATGCTTCCCAGAAGATTTCAACTCAGTGGTGCTGGTCTGTTGTTAATCATAGCTGATTCTTCAGTCCCAGCTAACCAGCATCAATATTTCCAGTAAAGGTTTTACTTCAGTCTCTTGTTGATCACAATTGATTCTTCAGCCCCAGGTGATCATAAACTGTCCTGGGATCTTAATACAAAATGCCTCAGGAATGGCCCTGATAAGTCTTTCAGGGATTCTCAGCTTCCCTCTGAAGCTTCACAAGCCAGGCCGGCCTCCATCATTGGCATTTCTCTCAGGAGTGTCTTCCTAATCCTACAGAACAGCTCACTAAAAGCTCTGAGAACTCAATGGCTTTTCCAGGCGGAAGTCCAAACACTTCCACAGTCCTCTCAAGAAATAACATGAACAGGTCTGTCACAGTAATAGCCTATTCCTAGTACCAATTTCTGTCCTGGCTTGGCTTTGTATTGCTATAATAAACACCACACCATTATCAGATGCAACCTGGGGAGGAAAGGGCTTACTTTATCTCATAGCTTAGAGTTCATCCTGAAGGGAAGTCAGGAGAAGGAGCCTGGAGACAGTAAAGCGGAGACCATGGAGAAGCCTGCCCACTGCCTTGCTCCTCATGGCTTGCTCAGCCTGCGTCTTAATGTAACCGGACCACCTGCCACAGGGCTGCCGTGGCCTGCAGTGCGCTGGGCTCTTTCACGTCAATCACTAATCTAGACAGAAGCCCTACAGACTTGTGTACAGGCCAAGCCGGCAAAAACTAATCCATTTCGGGGCGGGGCGAGGGGGGGTAGAGGGAAGGGGATGATGTGGGTTTGGTTTGTGTTTGGCTTGGCTTTCATGACAGGGTGTCATTGTGTAGCCCTAGCTATCCTTGCTAGACTTGCTCCATAGATCAGGCTGGCTTCAAACTCAGAGATTTGCCTGCCTCTGCCTCTCGAGTGCTGGGAATAAAGGCGTGCTGGAACCTTCAACTTGACTCTTTTTTTAAACCTTTTTCCTTTAGTAAGTTACTTATTTGTATTTTATGTGCTTTGATGTTTTGCCTGTATCTGATCCCCTGGAACTGGGTTCACAGATAGCTGTGAGCTGCCATGTAGGTGTTGGGAATTGAACCCAGGTCCTCTGAAACAACAGTCAGTGCTCTTAAACCTCTGAGCCATCTCTCCAGACTTGAAGCAGATTCTCTTAACTTAGATGAATAATTTAGCTAGCTTGCACTGTTTTCTGGTCATATGATTATTAATTTGGGATTTACTTGTTTTAAATTCAGTTCATGTTGATTGAACTCATTGTTAAGTATAAAATGCTGTAGTTGAAGCTAAACAAAGGTAAAAATAAATTTCACCTGAGGATGAAAATCACTTTCAAACAAAATTGGCAACGCTAAAGGAGAGAGGGAGAGGGAAAGGAAGAGAGAGGGGGGGAGAGAGAGAGAGAAAATGAACGAACTGAGAGTAGGCTCAGCTGCTTGTATGGGAATTCTGAAGAGCAGTGGCTTCTCCTCTGGTGTCAGGGAGTCCCACGTTAGTGTTTCATTACACCCATTACCACCATGATGCCTTGTACCTCTTTCTCTCTCCCTGCTGGATGGTGTGTGACCCTAAAGCCACCAGTCATCATCTACACCCTCCTTACACTCTAGGCACATGCATGAAAATGGTCAAAGGTAGAATGTCAGGAGCCACCTTCCAGGAAGGGAAAGGAAAGCTCCTGACAGGAACCTCATCTGCTACTCTGGTCAGGTTTGTGTAACATGTAGCAGCTCCAAGGGCGGTTTTACAGTGCGGTGGAGATCCCATGTCCATCATTTTAAAAGCCCAAACATGGAAATTCCAACCCAATAAACTCTAGTATTTCTCTAACATCATATGCCTTTGAGATCCCTGGGGTCTTTTTTTAATGCAAGTTTCTGGGCATCTCCTCCCAAAATTCCTTCACTCTTGGCCTGAATTGCATCCTAGGCATCAGAATTTCAACTGATGACCCTGATACAGATGGTTACCATAGCATCTGTATCAGAGAGCGCTGAGCTCCCTCTCCTGATCCCTCTTATCTCTCAGAAATCTATCTTGTTCCTCATTCCACACATCTGGGCTTAGTTCCTGTCCAGTGGGAGACTTCTCTCCTGCCATTATCTTCCTGTTCCTCTGCCTGCTTACCCAGCCTCCATCCATTACTCTTGATACCTGAGTTCCTATTAGATTCTGCAGCTCTAACCAGGTCACCTTCTAGGAGGAGGATGTCTGAAGCTCCTGAGGGCACCAAGGAGTTGCTTCTCAGTCTACATTGCTAGACTTGGCTGTGTGCTTAGGGCTTAGTTTTCAGTTCAAAGCAAAACATGGTAGCATCATTTTTATTAAGATTAAGGGATGCAGTAGGATGGTTCAGTAGGTAAAAGCGCTTTTCTGCAAACTTCACAACTTAAGTGTGACTCCTAGAATCTGTATAAGAACGAAGCAAGAAAACCAAGTCTACAAGGTTGTCCTTTGACCTCTAACTCTCGCACCATAGCACTTACATGCCTACATAATACACACATCATACATACATGTGCATGGTCACACATACAAACAACAATAATAAATAAAATAAAGTTTAAGTGGAACACTAACAGAAATAATAAAAGAATGCTCCAAGGTTGTTAAGTGCTGAAAAAAGTTTGTTTTTTGTTGTTGTTGTTGTTGTTGTTGTTGTTGTTTTTCTTTTGTCTATTGTTATTTTGGAAATCTTTCTGTAAACTCTTTTGAAAGCTCTACTGTAAAGTAGAAAGTTGACAAATGTCTTTCTTAAACCACAAATGTGAAGGAATAGTAAACGTGGACGTCAGGAATAGAAAGAGAAGTATGTCCACTGACAGAGGTGTAGTTTCATCAATATTTACCTTCTGAGAGACTTCACTTCTGCGTGGGGAGAGGCTGGCCCAGTCTCTCACCCTGGAACTCTTGAGTCAGCCCTTCCATCTGTCTCCAGGACACATACCTCCTCTTCCTCCAGAGTGAAACTCCGTTACCAGTGTGTGACGTATGTGGTAGAGTGACTTGTAGAATATTCTGTAGATAGAACCTGTGTTGACTATCACCTTTCACTTGACTAGCATCTAGTGCCTTGCACACAAGGGTGTTCAGGAACTAGCTGCTTAATGGTGCAAGAAAGCATGATGGACACTGTCCCACCATTTTGCTCACAGCTCATCCTCTTAATGACAAATCACCTGTTATACGGTTGCAGTGCTTAGCGATGGGCCCGTTCTGGCAGGTGACTTTGTTATGCAGACAACACAGAGTGCTAATAACCAAATCAGGGTATGCATAATGTCACTAGGTGATAACATCTTGTGAGCCCACAATTGCATATGTGGTCTATTTTTATCTAAAGTCAGTAATGTGGTCCATGGCTGTATTTTACTGCACTGTAGTGATTTACTACTTAGGGACAGCTAAGAAATCCTTTCTCTAGCCAAGTGGCTGTAGGCTGCTGTGTTTCTTGGTCCTTAGTTAGCTTACTGCTGGCACTGTGTCCTGAAGTCTATAATCTGCCGCTTTTGTTCAGCTCAGCATCTCTTGAGTATTGAAAGTGGCCCCACTTTGTTCCTCTTAAATGTTCATCATATCTGTAAAAATCGTGCCCTTTGAGCTCAGAGAATCCTCAAAGACTGGTTTGTTCTAAATGACGTATTCTTCGGTTAACAATTGTCTTTCTTGCTCAGATAAATAATGAAGGTAAATGTTAACAAGGAATCCCACTAGGCTAGGCAAGCAACTCTTGGTATCCAGGATTGCCTGAAGACCATGTCCATAAGGGCATTCTTCTACGTGTTCTTCATCAGAGTGTTGAGAGTGGTTCTTGTTGGAAACCGCACTGGCTGCTTAGAGTGCCGCTCGGTTAGCACTGCCGCATCCTCACTGCCACTCCCACACTGGGAATGATGGACTGTTGCTCAGTGAGTTCTGAAATAGTAAAGGATGCGTGGAGCCAGGCCCAGAGAGAAAGAACAGTGGCTCAGTCCTGACTCAGCAGTCAGATGTTAAAAAAGGACTCAGTACATTCAGGACCAGAATGAAGACACTCATTTAAATGCATGGCTGTCGGGGTCTTTGTTGATGTCTGCAACCTATGTTACCACCAAAGGCCATGCCAATATCTGTTCTGTGCTACCGCCTAAAGCCATGTCATGTGTGTGGACTGTCCTGCTGTTGGGGACCATACTGATCTGAGTGTCCTGCACTGCCACCTGAGACCATGTTGATGTCTGTGGTCTGGGCTGTCTCCAAGGGCCTTGTCTGGGTGTGGTCCTACTACACCTGGGGCCAGTGGTTGTGATCTGCGATGTCCTCAGAAAATTATAGAGGCCCATAATTCATCCTCCTGCTGACTGTGTTGAGCAAGAAGGCTACTTTTGCAGTGATCTGGATGACTGCAGACACACAATTGAGAGAAAGGGACAGGGAAGGGCATCTGTGACAACCCCTATCCTATTCCTACCCCTTCCATCAAAGCATCAGTAGAAGCCATGGAAGAGAACGCTTAAGAAGTGATAGAGACACTGAAGTGTAGCTCGTCACAGTTGATGAGAGGAGGACTTGCTCTTACTTACAGGGCAGTCTGCTGAGAGTTTGCCCATGCACCAGTGAGTATATAGATAACACAAAATGGACTTGCTTATTTTTATTTTTCTGTTTTTTATTTTTACTTTTTTTGTGGGGTCATAAGAGGGGGGCCATGGAAGGACTGGGAAGTGAGTGTGATCTGATTGCATGATGTGAAATTCCCAGGGAATCATTAAAACTGTTATGTTGGGGGGAAAAAAGTGTTTCTTATATAATAAACTTGCATGAGTATAAAAAAAATAAATAAAAATAAAATGCTTGGCTGTGGGTGGTCACACTGAGCAGATTTGGTAAGGAACTGAGAGAAGCTTCATTGTTTTAGTGGAAACTGTTTGGCTAACAATTCCCTTTTGCCAAACTCTTTTTAGGGACAGTACTCCCTACCAGACTATTCTCATAGTTTTAACCTTTGTGCCTGAGCTTTGGCTTTCGAGGGTCCATTTTATGGAAAGGTTATAAATATTTGACCATTATATCTCAAAGGAAAACAGCAAGGTTGTACAGTTATTGAATGTATACTTAAGAAGAAATAGTTCATTATTGAAGGGAAAAGCCTAAGAATAGGGTAACAAAGCAGAAAAGGTCTCAGGTTCAAAGAAAATTGGTAATTGAAAGAATTATCTGGGGTCTCACTTAGTGGTGGCATTAGCTTAGTGTATAAACAACTCTTATTTATATTTTCATGAGGGCTGAGGGACACTTGATTACCCTTTGCTGAATGCTAACTCTAAATGCAAACCAAATGCTGCTTGGTGAATTGCCGTGGTAACCATACTGAAACACTTCATTCTGGCAGCAGTGCATTTGAAGGGAAGAGGTTTAATTTGGTCCTACGTCTTTCAGAGCAGACTTTGTCATTAAGTATATAGGAGAGGAAAAGGGGGTGGGGGGAGGAAGGAAGGGAGACTTAGTAAGTTCTGCAGCTGTTATTTTAAATCTCTATGAAACATTTTATCTTTTCACCCAAAGTGATTGTAGATAATCAGCGACTCCTGATTGATGTCCTGCCTCTCATCAGTTGACTTCTCATCAAGAACTAACAATATGCATAAGAATTGTTGCCCCATTTGACATGGATGCTGATGAGAAGACTATGAGGAAGTTTGGAGAGGCTGCCAGCCTGGGAAATCTTAAAACCTCACTTAAATTAGAAATTCAATCAACTAAAACATGGAATGTTAGTAGAAATGAAAACAAACGTGACTATCACAAGAACAGCTATTTAGTAAAGGATACACAGTCATTAGCAAAGCAGAAAAGACTGTCTCCTACCTCTGAATTAAGTTATTATATTCTATTGAACTCTGAGATTTACTAACCAAAAATTATAACACTTCCCAGGAACACACACACACAAATTCATTATCTACTTGTTCTTAGCCTCTCCATAAAACCCCCAGTGAGAACACAGTGTCGGGTTGTGGAGTTTGGCTTATGATGTTGAACAGTGTGTACTATCAGTGACAATGAGGTGTATTAGCTCTAAAGGCAAGTTGACATCTACAGAAAACCTGTGTTGTTTAGCTAATGACTTTAGTCTTCCTACCAAATGCTGAGTCGGAGCTGTCCGTTGTCCGGATGGGCTCCTCACTGTCTCACTTCATTTAATTCCTTTGGCAGTGGACAGTAAGAAATAAAGGGTATTTAGGGGCAGAACTTATGGGAAACCAGGATGTTGATGACCAGGGAAGAGTGTGAGACTTGTGATCCAGTTGGCAATCTGAGAATGGAAAGGACATTTATTGATTATGTGTATGTTCAGAGCCCTGTGATTCTCAGAGTAGAAGGCCTCTAAACATGATGATGAAAGTGAGTTTCTGAGGAAGCCTCTTGCACATCAGAAAAGGGAAAACCTTCCCAGGGGTTAATTGCTGTTCTAGAGACTATACTGTCAGGCTGGAAATAGGGATGCTGGCTAAATCTGCCTCACAAGTTCTGGAAGGGTCAGTTTACAATAACAGACAAATCCAACGCCTTTGCAGCTTACAGTATGTGCCCTGGGCTCCTGACACACACTGCCAGCATCAGGCTTTCTCCTCTGGGACCCTTAAAGCTCCTCTCACACCTGTGGAACTTTTTGTGTGTCCTACACAGGGGCTGGGTCTGAGAATTTGACTTGCCTTCTTATGATTTTGTACTCTGCTAGGCAAGTATGTGGGTGTCTTCCCTTCATTTAGTGGGATTTTTCATCTGAAAACGAGTCTCTGGAGCACTTACTAGAGAATTTTCCAGAAAACAGAGAACTAAATACTATACCAGATGATTCCTGCTGAGACCCTAGTTGATTGCATAGCTCCTTATTTATAAAATCAACTGCTAGTACTTGTTGTTTAGAGCATTTGCCTGAGCTTTGTTAACTACCTCCATTGCACAAGAAGTATCACTATATATATAAATGTCATAGAAGACATAGTTATTTCTAATTGAAATTCACCTACTTCTATACTGATAGATTCACTTCAAGATGTGCAAAATGCCAGTTGTAAAATAACGCATTGGGGTTGTACTTAGCGTGTTTGCAGTGGGGTCTGTTCTCACGACAGACAGACAGACACACACACACACACACACACACACATGGGGGTGAGAAAGGGGGGAGGGAGGAAAGGAAGAAGGAAGGAAGGGAGGGAAAGAGAGAGAATATCAAGTCTAAGCTGAAGTCTTGTTTCCTCCCTGTGTCTGGGATAGCCACATGCCAGGGTTGAAGCCGTCGTTTTGATGATTGAGTAAGTGTGAAGACACGTTGACTTGGGCATTGTGAAGTGCTTCACTTTCGTGTAAATTGTTTACCCTGTTGCTTTACCAACACCCCAAACTAAGCGTTGGCTGGCAAGCTTCCTTCAGTCCCTTCACATGATGCTTTAGTGTGTGAAGAGCAAGCTGAGTGGCTGAGGGAGGGCTGCTTTGGAATTCTAGGGAGCTCATTTTAATAGTTACCAAAGCACCACTTAATTAAGCCCTTGATAGTCACCATCTTTGTGCTGAGTGCTTTTGATGAAGTGAAACCCTTTGTGCCTCCACAAAGTGTCCTCAGCACTAGCAGGGACAGAAGTCCGGAATCCAAGCATGGCTGGTTACCAGGGATACTTCCCTGAGAGGAGAAGAGACTTGGGGGCACGGCTGCTTGTGCATAATTGAAGCTTTGTATCAAGAAAGTGGAAGTTACCCAGTATTGTTGCAGAGGCAAACACTGCATCCATAGGTAAGTGTGTTGAGGACTTTGCTTTAGACTGGGTGTGTGAGGGCACAGTGCCCCAAGGGGGTCGGTCAGGTAGAAATAGCTTTTTGTCACTAGATTTGGGGCTAACATTCTCCAGAGAGAGATTAGATTAAGTGACTCTTTTAACATTAGCATTTTATAATTTTCCACTTAACACTTTGTCATTCTTTGAGCTTGGGAGTTTTCTTTCTCTCCAGTACTCCAGCTCCTCATATGTCTTCAGTAATGAAGGCCTGAGCTCTGTTTACATGGCTGCCCCAGCACAGTCCTTCAAGTCTTCCCACCTTGCACACTGCCGAGGCCTGTAAGGGTGTCCAGAGTCCATTTCCCTGTGCTCTCACCTGCTGCCACGCTTGCCTTGCTAAGTGCCCACCCTGCCACCAAGTTACTATTTCACCATTTTCCTAAGCAAGCTCTTCAGACCTGGAATGGTAGACTCTCTGCCTGGATGGGCTGAAGGCAAGGCAGCTGTTGGTCAGGACCGCCATCCTCACTTGGAGCACACGTTCAGTGCTGTTGGCAGATTGCAGGTCCTCAAGTCCATGCGTGAATCAAGGGCCCAGTTCCTTCTGCTGGCTGCAGTGCCACGCTTCTTAGCTCCTAGAAGGCACCTGGAAGTCTTTGGCGGGTGGCCCTCAGCGACAAGTCTGAGCAGGTGTTTGCTTCCTCAGGTCTGTCAGAGTGTGCTTGTGATTCTAACAAAATAAAACAATTTAATTCTAGGGGACATAATTTGAAATCTCTCCCCAAAGGAGGCAGGCAGACAAATGAACCTTGTCAGTGGTGTGCTTGCGAACAGGATGCCCTGGCCGCTTAGTCTGTACTCCTGGCAGGCGGCTGAGGGGAGCTGCAGGGAGAGTATGGCATTCTCCAGCTGACCACGCACTCCTCAGCAACGGTGGGCCAGGCTCCGAGGAGTGGGGTTGTCACTCTTCCTTGCTGTTTCTCAGGCACCTGCTTACAGTGCCGCACCTCTGGGCCTGGATTGAACAGGTTCATGCTTGGTCGGCAACATTGATTTTATGTTTATTTATAAAGGGACAGAATATGAGATTACCAAATAAAATATGATTTCAAAAGTTATTAGTGAAAGAATATATTACATTCACTTTTAATGAGATCCTGTGTTGCAAAATGATTCCCGTGTAATGAATCCCAGGAAATCAATGTGAAGTTTAATTGCAGGACAGCCACGTTGTATAGGGACATTACTCTGCTTGGTGTTACTAATGCGATTCATCAACCTTCTCTTCTTTTCTCCTTAAATTAATTGCTTTGATGAAGTCAGTAAATATATTTATTGTTGGCTTGTGATCCTTTCTAGAAAGGTTGTAGAGATCCAAATTCTCTCATAGTAATGAGTGGTTGCTTTCATTTTTCTGTGTGTTACCATTTGTACATTCTAAAGCCCCAATTTTGTAAACTTTTCATTGTTACTTCTTTCTAAAATCATCTATTTCCTTTGTAGCCTTTTGTAAACCATTTTCTGTGTTTTCTCAGCTTATTAGATAGAACTGTATGTGAGACAGAAATCTGAAGTGTTTTCTGTCTGCCTCTCTCTCTCTCTCTTCCTCCTTCCCTCGCCCTCTCCTTCCTCTTCTCTTCTTCCTCCTCCCCCCTCATCCCCCCCTTTCCCTCCATCCCTCTCTCTGTTTTCCAGACAGGGTTTCTCTGTATAGCCCTGGCTGTTCTGGAACTCACTCTGTAGATCAGGCTGGCTTCAAACTCAGAGATCTGTCTGCCTCTGTCTCCCAAGTGTTGGTATTAAAGGCGTGCATCGCTGCCCGTCTGAAGTTTTCTTATGCTTGTATACCCTTTTCAACTTTTAACAATGCAAAGTCTTCAGGGCTTTTTGCTTGTTTTTGACAGTTCATTGATTATAGTACTTTGTCAGCTACTGTGATGGTAACTGACACAACAGTCGTTTTCAAGGCCTGGAATCACCATAGAGTTGTCTTTGGAGCATAAGTCATTACAGAACCAGAGCTAAAAACTGCTCCCAGAATGTTTCCTCCGAAATAAATGTCTGCGTGCTGAGCCTGCTGCACTGTCCCAGGTCCTGCCAGGTTGACCAAGCCCACTCAGTCAGTTAACAGGTTCTCCAGCGCAGGAACGAAGATTAAAAAGAAAAAAGACAGTTAGACAACATTGTAGCCTGACCCCAGTCAATTCTGAGACTGAAGGCAAATTTTATTTACCAATCCACTTTTTAATACCAATTTTATTACATGCAAGTATTTTGGGCAAGCAGTATAATAAGGAACTATGAACAAAGCAACATGACAGTTGTTTAAAAGGGCTTGTCATAGAGACTTGGGCCCACTTCCTCGTCCAAGCACAAAATCTTGCCTGAAGCTTAGTTCTACCTTAGGACTAAAATTCCTGCCTTATCTTACTTCTCTATCACAGCCTAAAGTTAGCTTTTTGCTGAAACTTACTTCCTTATTACGCCCTGATGTCAGATTCCTGCCTGAGCTTACTCCCAAAGTCAGATTCCTGTCTCAAGCCCATTTCTTTGTCCTTGCCAGTGTCAGACTGCTGCCAAGCGGTACCCCAAAAGGTTTTACACACCAAGTGCTAGCTGCTGCCACGCCATCACGTGCACCTGTTGTGACATGCAGTGCTGTGTCTGGGGGACAGGATTGCCAGGTGCCTCTAGTGTCTGACCAACCTCCTTTGTACCTTCATCTCCTGACCTGCCTGCCTCTGTAGCCCTCATAGAGCCCTGTCCCCTCACCCCTGCCCTGGCTCCTCTGCTCCGTAGTCCTTCGCCTGCCATGGGAATGTTGGGTGCTCACTGCATTTGCACCCACTGTGCCAAAGGAAGGGCCTCTTGCCCAAGAGGTGTGCAGTTAGAGACTCTCCTTTGGGGGATGCTTTGATGGAATTGGCAGATATATTCATTGTTGGCTTGTCATCCTTTCTGGAAAGGTCTTAGAGATTCCAAATTCTAACACAGTAATGAGTGGTTGCTTTCATTTTCATAAGTTGATTCTCTTAGGTGCTTGTTCTAGTAACAGAAAGCTGGCTGGCATAGACAGTATTCTTAGCCCATATACTTGTTTTGCATTTCAAATTGACATGGAACACAGCTAAAGAAAAATAGAAATTTAAGAAACCACACTGAGGAGATGACCTAGTAAACAAAATATTTGCTACTCAAGCCAGGGGACCTAACTTCAGATGCCCATTCCCCAGGTAAAAGTGGTCGTGAAGGTGCATGCCTGGGGTCCTGGCACTGGAGGGAAGTGATGAGAAGATCCCCAGGGCTTGTTGGCCAGCTGACTTGTGAGTCTCAGGTTAAATGAGGAAGCCTAGATCCAGAAAAGGGCAGGGGAGGGGTAGAGAGAACACTAGGAAGTGAGGAAGACACTGGATGTCAGCCTGTGGCCTACATATGTGCATGAAACTGCGCACACTCATGTACACACACACACACACACACACACACACACAGGGAAACTGTATCTGATCCAGGTATTAGGAAAGGGCTTCTCCATATGGTAAAACTGAAGGACTTCTGTAAGTCCCTGATGAAACTAGACTGAAGGACATGCTGTAGGCAACATTTCCTTCTCTAGCATGTACCCTTGGAGGCAGTAGTCCCACCCCATTCCCTTCCTGTAGCATCTCGTGTAACTTTCAGGAGTGCACCTCATCTCCATGATTCTAATCTCCAAATCTTTGTATCTTCTATGCTTTCCCTCAAGCTGTGATGGTCTGAGGGTTTTTATACTCACCTTCTCGGGGCACACACTGCTTATGATTTCTGTCCCCTTTGCCCTCTGCTCCTGTCTCCCAGTGTCCCCTCTGAGCTCCGGTTTTGTGCCTTGTCTACTTTCCATGTTTACCCCCACCCCCACCCCACCCCCCATGCCCTTCGGTTCCTCAGAAGCAGCACATTTCCTGACGCACAGCTCATCGCCTGTGCTCTGCTGTGCTCTTGTGTGGTCTCCATGCTGCCTGCGTGCAAACACTCTCCTTCCTCTTCCTTGTTATCTTCCCACCTCTCCTGCCCACAGCATGCTGACAGTTCTCTAATGCCATACAACCCTAGTGTTCCCATTGCTCCTTCTCCCTGTGTTCATTCACAGGGGATCAATGAGGTCACTTGGTAGATTGTTTCCTTGTCCCTGCATGACTTCACAGTGGGTCTCCTACCTGCACAGACTCCCAGGGACTCTCAGCTGGCTACCAAATGACATAAAGTCCAGTCTAGCAGCTGTCACCTTCCCTCCTGTGCCTCCAGTACATATTCCTCTCTGCTGGCCATGGTGACAACACTGAGGATAGAGCAGGAACTGTGCCCACAGGATGCTGGTCTGCATGGAGCTTACATTTCTGTGAGGAGTCAGTGTGGCGAGTGCCAGTAGGAAATATAGAGGATGATCTCCGGAGGGAGCTTCTGGACTGGCCTGCTGTAGAAGAGATGGCCAGAGATGATCTCCCTAAGAAGGACATCTTAAATGGAACCCAAAGAAGGAGAAGGAGCTAGCTCAAAGAGGGAGAGAGCAAGGACCCTAAAGTACATAGCTCCACATGACTGGGTAGTGGTGCGCCAGCCAGCTGAGGAGCAGTGGGTGCACTTTAGTACAGCCAAGGAGAGATTGAGCGTTATTGCAGGTATAGTTTCAACCACTCCCATTGGAGGTGAGGTGCTGAGATCCATGCCTAGTTCATTCCAGAGAGAAGCATTGTGGGATTGGGAGACCAGTCAGGGAGGAAGCTCCGTTAGTGATGGATTAAACTAGTTCAGGGTATTGGAGTTTCTGGTTAGAGTAGACAGAATTTGTTGTGGGCTTTCCTGTGTACTCACTGAAAGATAGGCAGAAGAACAATAGCCTTTGCCCTCCAGAAAATAGCATCTTCTCTTCCCCCAGTTACGGCAGCCAAAACTAGCTCCAGGCCTGGGAAGGGAGTTCATTCAGCAAGTGGGAGGACCCAGTTTTACTTCCAGAATCTAAAAAAAAAAAAAAAAAGAAAAAGCCTGACATGGTGGACATTTATAATCTGGGTACTGGAGAGGCAGAGACTAGAAGGTCCCTGGGGCCTCATGAGCCAGCAGCTTAGCCTAATTATCAAATCTTAGGCCATGGTAGAACATTGTCTCTAAAATACACATTGTCTACTTACACTGAAGCAACATATAAGGTTGTCTTTTGACCTTCAGTGCATGTGTGCACCCGTACATTCAGACACACAGTGTCTTCAGAAAGTGCCCATATTCCCCGGGTACAAATGTGCTGGTTTGAAAGACATTATCCATGTAGAACACACAGCATTCCCATCTCCCTATTGTGTTGTGTACCCAATCACACTCTCCATTTCTCCTTTCTCCATAGTGCAGTGCTAGATTGAAGCTTTCCTGATTAGCTTACCATTGAAGAATTTTCTGGGGAATTCTTACTGCTTACCTCCATGCCTCTCATAGACTCTTCTTAGCTCTGTAAACTCAAAGTAGGAAACACCAGGGCCTCCCAAGGAGCAGGAACCTCATTGCTAGTGTGAGCCATATGGCTCCATTTGCAAACTGATGGTGGCTATGGTGCCACCATCTTTCTTTATTCCATTATGGCCCCATGAACTTCTGTTGCAGGCAAGGCCTCTGTATTGTCTGGAGTTTACTGCAGAGTTCAAGCCCTTACTGTTTGCTGTTGTGTGGTACTTATACTAAAAAGGTGTCCTACCTCTCTCTGTGTACTCAGAACACTGAGCCCAGCTTTATCTTTTAGAGTTGCCAGCATTGGTATATTATTGCTTGCAAATTGCTAGTCCATAAATTTTTGTTGACTGAATAAGTGAATGATGAATCTGGAAGACCCTTTTTATTTTCCTACCTTTAAGTCTAATGGAGTTTAAAAGGAAATATTTTTATGTATTCTATATCTACAACTTTTAAATCAGAAAAGTACATATATTTTTTAAAATATATTATATTGTGTGTGTGTGTGTGTGTGTGTGTGTGTGTGTGTGTGTGTGTGCGTGCATATACGAGTTTATGATGTGTATGTGACCATCAGAGGACAACTTATAGGAGTTGGTTCTCTCCTACCATATGGATTCTAAGGTTTGAATTCAGGTTGGCAGGCTTGGAGCAGGATCTTTTTCCCATGGAGCCATCTTGCTAGCCAGAATGTAGAGTTTTGGGTGTAAGAATATCCACCCAGAGTTTGTACTGGCATCATCATCTGGTATGTGTGGGAGATGGCTCCTGTACCCCATATCTTCCCCTAGAAGTCCAGCTACTGACCAGTATCTCTGTGTCTGTATTGCAGCTCTTGTGGTAAGCACCACTTCAGCAGGCTTTGCACTGGCTCCAGGCCCTTTCGACTGGTCCTGCTTCCTGCTTACATCCCTTGGAACCTGCCTCGCATCCTGCGCTGCCAACTCCATCAATCAGGTCAGTTCTCCTCTGAGCAGGTGATGCTGGTGTTACTTGCTGGCTTCATGTTGGAAGAACTCCCAAGATCCTGTGCCCTACTGGAGAAACATCCTGAACCCACAGAGGTGGTCTGTGGAGGTCTCTGGTTTGGTTTGGTTTGGTTTGGTTTGGTTTGGTTTGGTTTGGTTTGGTTTGCTTGGTCTGGTCTGGTCTGGTCTGGTCTGGTCTGGTCTGGTCTGGTTTGATTTTTGAAACAGATAAGTGCAACAGGCTATGTACTTGAAATGGCCAGGATTCCATGAGTTCCAAAGTATTAAAAATTGCCCAAATTTTGTGTTCTCTTTATTTCAGAATAAAGAATTCCTTTCCTGGAATTCATCATGATTATATGCTGTTGATATAGCGTTATTTCTTTCTATTTTACTTTTATTTGCTTGTCTTTTTTTAAAAAATCAAGGTCTAGCTATGTCACTATAAGGGGATTAAAACACACTGTACAGGGGCCTTCTACCACTGTCTCCCAGCAATTTGCCACCTTATACAGCTTCTGCATTTTAAGCCACAACTATGCAAAACACAATATTTCAAATATTTCATTTTTGTTAGTTTATGTGTATGTGTCTGTATGTGGCTATGTGCATGTGAGTACAGATGACTAGGGAAGATAGCGGTGGCACATCTCCTAGTGCTAGAGTTACAGGTGACTGTAATCTGCCTAACCTGCGTGCAAGAAGATGAGCTCAGTCCCTCTGGAAGAGCAACACATGCTCTTGACTTCTGAGCCATCTCTCCAGCTCTAGGATATTTGAAAGGAACATACCCAGCTATTTGAAAAAACTAGTAGTTCAGCACTACTGTTTACTTGGTATGTACAGCCAGATTATATCATAGAATTAATAGTCAAGTATTATTTCTAATGGATCATTTTTCTTCTTGCTATTTTAAGCACCCAGATGGTTCTCTGAAATAGTTTTTTCCTTTGCCTGGCCACTGTGGTGTGTCCCAACATTGTGGGTTTTTTTCCATAAGATACTCTAGTGAAAAAGTCTTGGCTAAAACTTAAGGAAAATTGCCTCATCACCAGAACACCCAGGAGCAGTTGGCACAGTTTTCAAACAGGAATCCACATTACCATCAGGAACCAGCTCAAATGTTCATAGCATGCCGTACAGAAGAAGCTAGTCTGTAAAATATGGGGAAGTAATTTGATTATGCTTAAAATCATGTGCCTCCAGAAAATATCATGCACTGTTTGGAAGATGTTATTTGTTTCAAATAGGGTTTCTTATTATTATTGCTTTTGACACAGAGTCTCCCAGTGTATTTATGCTAGCCTGGAACTCACTATGTAGACCAAGTGGGCCTTACAGAGATCTGCTTGCCTCTGCTTCCCGAGTGCTTGGACTAAAGGAATGTGACACTACACACACTGGCCTGTTTTTTTTTGTTTGTTTGTTTTTTTCCCTTGTTCCGGTCAACCCTGCTCGCTCCGGCCGGTCCTGCTCACTCCGGCCCTCTCACTCCAGCCCTGCTCGCTCCGGTTGGTCTCTCCTGTCCAAGGATTCCTTTCTTATTATTCTTCATAAGTACGCTGTAGCTGACTTCAGAAACACCAGAAGAGGGCGTCAGATCTCATTACGGGTGGTTGTAAGCCACCATGTGGTTGCTGGGATTTGAACTCATCACCTTCGGAAGAGCAGTCAGGTGCTCTTACCCGCTGAGCCATCTCACCAGCCCCCTGTTGTTTATTTTATCAAAACAATCTTATAGCAAGGCCAGCATCAGGGAGGATGACATAGTTCTCAGAAAAAGAACAGCGGAACTGCAGTCTGCAGTGAGGCGGAGGCACTTGAGCCATTTATGCTGACTTCCATGAAGTAGCTCCTCCTGGAGAAGGTTTCTCCATTGGTAACCGTAACCTCCGTGAATTCGGAGTTCTCAGTGAGGATCAGCCAGGGTACCTTTGAGTTTGTAACCTCCCTTTTGTAAAATAGGAACTGCAAATAGTCTTACGACTAATTAGTGTTTTCATTTAAATTGTATAAACTCAAAGAAAATACTTGATATAAATGTATGAGAATTGAGTTAAAAAAAAAAAACAACTAAAAAGGGTCAAATGGTTTTTAAACATCAGAATACTATAAAATATAAAAGTTGTGATCCATGGGATTCTGGCTCAGTGAGATTCTGGCTGACCTGAGTTCGATTCCCAAGATATATGTGGTGGAAGGAGAGAACTAACTTCTGCTCATTGTTCTCTGACCTCCACACAGTCACTAAAGGACACACATGCATGTGCATACATGTACATGTGCATGCACACACATACAATATAATAAATAATTAAATGAAATGTAATTTTTGCAAATGTTACTTTGAGTGCTACTTTCTCAGTCACATTTCCCACCCTTACTTTCCGAAATGTTAGCTCAAGGATTTTTTTCTATGAATACAGCTCTCTTAGGAGTGGGGCAGATAGTTCAGTCTGTCAAGTGATCCCCCAAATCATATGAGAAAAAAGCCAAGTGTGGTGGCAGGCTTGTAACCCCAGGGGCAGGGAGATGGAGACACCCAGATCCCTGGAACTAGGTGGCTGGCTAGTCTAGTCCCCGAGGCAAGTTGCAGTCTGCTGAACAGCACCTGAGGTTGGCCTCGTACTGCCAGGCACGTGCATGCGCAGACAAACAAGTGCGCACACAAGAAAACCATAACCCTTTTAGTAATGGGGGGATGGCATCCATGAAGGCAGAGACTGTAGGAACTGAGCCCCAGCCGAGGTGTAGGAAACTTTAAAGAACTGTGCGTTTTAGCTGCTCGGCTTCCGGCTGTATACCTGCATATGTGGATTAGGTTCTGTAAGATTTTTAAACATGGAGGAAAGCCACAGAATCCGCGGTGGGATTCTTTTGGTGCCCCGCAATTGCATTGTCAGCTCCTGCGGTGGTTTTCCCGTCTCAGTTTGTTTTCCAGGCCTGCACCCCCCTCACATCACAGTCCCCATTCCTGGGACATTTTGTCACATTCTTTCCCACGTGTCACCAGTCGCTGCCATCCCTCTTGAGTCCTGAGAGTGGTGCTTGCTCAGTGAGCACACGCCAGCAGTCAGGCTTCTTGTATCTGTTGTGAGCCTTCCTCCGTTTGTCTGCGGTCTAGTTGCATTTGGAAGCGTTGTAGTACTTAAACTTTTCGGTGATTCTCACCCTACCGCATTCCAGTGTCCTTAGTGTCTTACCAGCTTCCCGTGCTGTGACTGGTTTTCCCTAATGCAGTAGTAGGAGTCTAGTTGGCCTTATTATTAGGTGGTCTCTTAAACTCAAGAAACAAAGGGCTACAGGGCCACTTACCAGCAGGCTTGACAGTATGAGCAGAGCAGAGAACAAACACAGTAGGCACCAACTAAAACTTATTTACTTTTATTTCATAAGTATGGATGTTTTGTCTGCATTTATGTCTGTGCACCACATGCATCTCTGGTGTCTGTGGAGGTCAGACTTCCTGGAGCTGGAGAAGATACAGATGGTTGTGAGCTATCAGGTAGGTTCTGAGAACCAAAACTGGGTCCTCTGCAGCCAGTGCTCTTGCCTGCTAATCCACCTCTCCAGCCCCTGAACCAAGTCTTTGAATAACAGTTAGGTAAAGATATAAATTTTTCGAAAGAAAGTTTGTGTTCACATTAAAAGAGTGTGTCAGCTACTCATAGGCATCCATGGGAGGGGGAAAAATACTGTTCCTATTTATAAATAAATTCAACTAATGTCTTACATATATTCTTAATTTTTATGTACTTTATTTGAGGCATTATTCACCTAGTCCTATTTCTTCTTTGCATCCAGCTTCTGTGATCTCTGAAGGAAAACAGGAAAGCTTTGGAAAGCAGTTCTTCCATTTGTTTTAAGGAGAGAAAATGGGCTTCGGTTTCTGAGGGACAAGGCAGTAAGCAGTACTTAGGAGCTGTGTGCGAGAAGCCATGGGCGCTGACACAGAAGGGCAAAGCACTCGAAGGTCCTGTGGTGTGTAGACACATGCCATTCAAAAGCCAAGCACGCCTTTAAAGTGGGCACGCCTTCAAAGGATGAAAGCAGGCCATGAGTGTTTCCAATTTAACAACTGAAAGACAGAGCGCTGGGCATGCCTTTGACTGACCAGCTCTTGAGAAATGACAAACATAGCCAAGGAAATTCAAGTAGAATGAATTAAGAACTTAAAAAAAAAGAAAAGTTGTCAGAAAAATGAGAATTCAGTGTTTAATGTGATGAGCTATAATTGGGTTTATTTTACTCATTTTATGTGTACAGTAGTCTCCTCTAGAGTTTTCCTTTCTGTGTTTCAATTAGCCACAATCAACTACTCTAAAAATTCCATAATTTAATAATTCACAAATTTTAAATAGCTTATCACATGTTAATTTTTTTTATTACTGCTGATGCTATTCTTTTGCTTCACCCAGTTTGTAAATTAAGCTTTATCATAAGTATGTACATGTGGGGATAAATTCAGGGGTTTGTCTAATTCTTAAGCATCTGGTAAGAGTCTCAGTGGATAGTCCCTGCAGATAAAGGAGGGCTACTATACACGGCTTTTTAGGAGGGGCTATGTTGATAAAGGAATTTATTTCTGTATACAGTTTACTAGTGATGACTGGCATTCCACTTTCTGCCTCCACTTCTGCAGCTATCAGTGAACTGTAGAGCTTTGACTGTGTATTGTGTCCCATCTGTTACAATAGTCCTGGAAGATTGCCTTTTGCTCATTGTTTCCCAAGGCTTTGTAGATAGATGGTCAGCTACAAAGAATGAAACTCTCTTCCTCATGTCGAGCCCTAAGCTGCCACCTTACAACTTCAGCCTGTTGGTCATAGTTCTCCATGTTGGAGAGTCTGAGTGTTCTCTCTTCATCTATGTAATAGTTCTTGTAGGATATCACTTCTAACTGTGCTTACTAGGCACTTTGGTATTACTATATAGTTAGAGATTTGCATTCTCTATAGTGCTTACTTCCATGAAGGGAATGATTATGATTTACATATTTCATCCATCTATCACCTCTGCTGATAGCACCGGAGGAGGCCAGTAGTGTACCGTTTCGAAGGCAGATATAGGGAGACGAATGGCAAAAGATGTGTAGTAATAATTACAGACAGTAACCCTTATTTAGTACTTGCTGTGTGTCAAATAAAGTTCTAAGCATATACATATGAGATTGCATTTGAATCTGTGTTCACAAGATTTTTTTTTTAAATGGCTCTTTTGAAAGATCAAATGAATAAAGAAGGAATTCATAACTGGGACTTGTCTTTTAAAAGAACCATTGATGTTTTCAGAGGCTTTATTTTAGGGAAGATTACAAGAAAGACATAAAACATAAAGAGCCTCAGATCTGAGTAGTAGGTTGTAATTAGAAAGGTAAGTGTGATAAGGAATGTTATCTTTGGGATCTAGTGTACCTCTGGATGTTGAAAATTTTCATGAAGGAAATGAAAGAGATCAAGAGGTGTGAATAAAATAGGGCCAAAAAGAAACATGGGTTTTGTTTGCTTCTAACAGTATTTGAGAGACTTTCATGGCTGAAATGAGGTAAAAAGGAAGGGCTTTGGATGAAGAGCTCTGACTTACAGGGCAGTTAAAGAAAAGAAAATTCATAGCCTTTTAAACTCTGAAAGGAGAACCAAGCGAAGATTTTTTTCTTGGTGAATATGAGATTAATATCTAATGCCTCTCTGCAGTTTCCCTTTCTCTGATGTCTCTTTTGTTTTGACTGCACAGTCTGCCCAGAGCAACAGCAGTCGACTTTCATCTCCCATGTTGAACAAAAGCAGCTAGAGAATTTGGTGTTGTACTCCAGAAGAAGACTTCTGTTAGCGAAGACCAGAGATAGGATTTGTGTAACATCATGTGTGCAGGACAAATCAGTGAGACGTGTGTTCACTTTGAACTTTCAGTCCTTCAAGTCTCTGGAGGTCCCGGCTTATGGCTTACTCAGATAAGCTACTGCTCCACATAAGGTTTGCAGAAAGATAGTTGAATGTAGTTGGAGAGGCTCCAACTAAATACGGTTTTTATATATAAGGAAAATGATGAGCATTGCTGAACAACGTCAAAAAGAAAGTGTGTTTTAAATGGAGTCTGTTTTCCTGAATTTCTATAGCTCTAAATAGCCCCTAAATTACATTTTATTCTCCTGTCCAGAATGATCGATCTAAGTGGGATAAGTTTGGCACTGGCATTCACTGCCAAAATCATTCCAGGTGAAGTCCTGCCAGCAGACGCCCAGATGATGATTTGAACATGATGTTCGTAGATAGGTTTTTAAAGTGATTTCTGCCACATCAACTGGCTGTTATTTTATTTGCTTCTTGTGATGAGTCTATGAGGTGGCTTTATTTCTGTTTTAGAAAAAGAAACTGAAGCTTGGTGGCGTCATCACTCACAAGTTTGAAATGGCCAAACCAGGCCTAGAGTGTGTGGACCTGCCTCCAGGCTTTATCTTCTTAGCTGAGGTGTCAGTCCATTCACCACCATCAAATCAGGCTGTTCTCCTCAGCAAGGCCTGCTGCCCTCAGGATACCTTCCATCACTGCTGCTAGGATAGGAGGTGCACTTACTCAGCAGGCAGAGCCATGTGATGATATCTTGAGTGATAGGGAGATCTGGAGCACTGAATGAATTCCCAGGCCAGACCAGTGTGCTGTCAGGCCTTTTATTAAAAGAAAGGCTTGCTTGGGGTTTGGCCACATCCGCCATACTTCCAGAACCTGCTGTCTTCCAGTTGTCCCCTCCTAGAATCTTAGTAGACAACTGAAAGACACAATGTGTTTCTCTAGTTTACCCAGAGGCCTGGGTTCTCCCTTGTCTGAAAGACGTGGGACTTTAGAAGGTTTTGAACTTCAGATTCTTTCAGACTGTGTTACGTTTGCACTCATAGATAATAGCACATAATATATAATAAGATAACTCAAGATAACTCGAGGAGGGACCTAAGTCAAACATGAAATTTAATAATGTTTCATATGTATCTTATCTATTGTCTGAAGGTGCTTATAGACAAATTTACATAAAGTTTTACAGTTTGACTCTTTCACAAAAGTATGAATTTTCATTGTTGGAACTCAGACCGT
Organism: Mus minutoides; assembly: GCA_902729485.2. NCBI lineage: Eukaryota > Metazoa > Chordata > Mammalia > Rodentia > Muridae > Mus > Mus minutoides. The sequence continues at coordinate 152,249 of LR749596.1, read as the reverse complement.
TTTAGCTTTTGGAGTTTTGGAGTAGGGAGCTCCAGCTGTGCTTGTAAACTGTAATATGTGTGTGAATGTGGTATATATTTATTGCAAGTCTGTGCACATTGGATGCTTATTATTTACATGTGACTAAAGGAAAAGCAATTATTGAATTATGTGTATAGTTCTGGAAAAGTTGGTGAAAAAGGACCAACTTCCTGAGACCCTTTTGCAGGGCCCAAATTGACCAGTTTGTAACCTTCTGTAACTGAAGCTCCAGGGAATCTGATACCTTCTTCTGGCCTCTGAAGGCACCTGTGTGCAAGCAAGCAAGCACACACACACACAAACACACACACATACACACACATACACACACACACACACACACACACACACACACACATACTTTTTTTAAGCAGATATTTAGTTGAGATGTGATGGCAAATGGTAGCCATATGACTTTTGGGGTTAGGATTCTTGGCTTGTGAGTCTGTGTGTGATAACATCTGCCTTGGGTGGCTTGTTTCCTTCCTGCATATCTGTCACCCCCACCTAGCAGGGGTCAAGCTGAGGTTCTTTGTGAATATCTTTCTTTCTTTTCCTGATCTTTGCTTGTGTTTCGCCTTTCCTGTTAGTTTGTTCTGAATCCCATTAGCCAGTGGTTCTCTGCTCTGAACCACAGATCCCCCCACCCACCCCCTGGTTTTTCTATCAGGCTGACTCTTGGTTTACTGATGACTGATGGTGCTGATGGAGAAGCAAGCTGTGTGGCCGCTGCCTGGGAGCCCGCTTCCTTATCTCTGCCCCTCACTCCTTTAGTGGCACACAGCTTTTAAGGTTTTAATATGTGAAAAACAAAACAAAAAGCCCTTGATGCTTTAGTGTGTGTTTAAAAATGGGGTCTTGGGGTGACTCGGACTGCATGCTGAGCCCCACCTGTGGATAGCAGTGGGAATTAAGCCGCTGAAAGCAGGAGGATGGGCCAGTGGGACCTCTTTCGCTCAGGTTACCTTGAGAATTGTCTGTGATGCCTCTGGCTTGTACTGGAGAGCCAGGCTGCTCAGGCTGCCTAGGCCATCCAGGCTGGGCTGGGCAGGCTATTCAACCTTTACAATGTGCATGTGAGTGATTTAAATCAGTCCTAAGATTCACATCTTTGTGACCACAGTCCTGTCTTACTGATTTTCTAAGAAGTTTTAGAACATATTGTTTGGTGAGAAGGGGAAATTACTTACCTGGTGATTAATCTTAGGAAATTTCGCCATGGCATTTCCTTCAGATCCAATGCCAGATTTCTCGCGGAAGCGCTGATCACAGGAACAAAGATCTGAGTGATGGAGTATGGAGATAGAGAGGAACAACAGAGAAATGTGGGTACTTAACTCTGTTCCCAAGCGCTTATAGCTTATCCACCCAGAAAACTGGAAATGCTATGAAAACAGGAAGCTCCTGCTTGTATCCTGGCCGAGATTTCCTTGGTAGAGAATATCTATATCTGTTAGCTTATAAGAAAGAAAAGTACTATTGGCCAATGTCTAATGTCCTCAGGTTCTTCTTAGCTGAGGAAAGGAATGCGTGTTCTCTTAGTGCTTTGGTCGGTGTGTGTGTGTGTGTGTGTGTAAGTCTAGAAAGGGCATTGCATGTGTAGCCCTTGGGTGAACTGAGTCAGAAGGATTAAGAAGAGCTATATACAGATTTCTTATACAGTTAAGGTGGGAAAAGATCTTTCACCTAATGCTACTTGTCATCTAATTTAAAATAATGGGGATTAAGTACAGTACAACCTCTAACTTTAAAAATGTAACTCTCTGGGCTGGTGAGATGGCTCAGTGGGTAAGAGCACCCGACTGCTCTTCCGAAGGTGATGAGTTCAAATCCCAGCAACCACATGGTGGCTTACAACCACCCGTAATGAGATCTGACGCCCTCCTCTGGTGCGTCTGAAGTCAGCGATAGTGTACTTATGAATATTAATAAATGAATCCTTGGACCGGAGCGAGCGGGGCAGACCAGAGCGAGCAGGGTTGACCAGAACGAGGAAAAAAAATGTAACTCTTGGTTATTAAAATGCCCATGCAATTGTCCAAGAGTGAGGAACTGAATTTACTGAAACTGGTTTCTCATAGTGACTGACTAACCAAATGGCTAGCTAGCATATGTAAGCATGTAGTTACATTTGAGCATAGTCATGGATTGCCCGATCCCAAGTGATTTCCCACAAGAGGAGAAATTGCTTCCAAGTTTCCATCCTCTCTTCAGCCCTGGCTTAAGTAACGTCACTTACTTGTTACAGAGTGACCCCTTTGTAAACACTCAGTGAACATTCAGGCTTTAAGTTTCTTTTTGTGTGCTTTGAGAGGCAGGAAAATGTGGGCTCACTGGTTCCTATGAACTTCATTTATTCTGCTCACTACAGGCTAAAATGGTTGGACTAAGGAACTCATTGGTCTCCTGCCTTTCATTGGCCTGTGATTTGGCTAGAACTGGAAAGCAGGCTATCTGTTTTGTTTTTGTTTTTAGATATTTTCTTTATTTACATTTCAAATGGTATCCACCCAGCCCCGGTTCCTGGTTTCCCCTCCGAAAACCCCCTGTCCCCATCCCCTCCCACATAGGACAAAACCGGCAACCCACAGACAGGGTGTCCTAGAATAGTGGGAATACTTAGATTGCTGGTTGCTGTTTTCTGGACCTATCCTTAGATAGCTATTGATTGCTTTCGCTAGAGATAAAAAGGTTTGCTCCCTCCTTTAACAAGGCTTTGAAATAAACAATGAAATGTGCTGGCAGAGTGAAAAAGGAAGCCATGGGTGTGGTCATTTCTACCTGATAGGCCAGGGAAGCTCAGGGAAGTGAATTCTGTTGTGAGGATAAGGAGGTCTGGTTTTCCTGGGTGTGCACAGGTAAAGGCAGCTTCTGAAGCAGAGGGAACATGGTGAGAAAAGACCGTACAGAAAGAACATTCTGGAAGCCACAGACATGGTAGTGCTGCATTAGCCTGAGGGACAAGGTAGGCAAACTATCATAAGAGTAGGCAGAAGACACAGCAGAGGCAGACCATGGAAAGCTTCCTGTACCTTGCCAAGGAAGCCAGGTTTACGGTGTGCCAGGCTAACACTGGGAGGCTTCAAGTCAGTAAACACAGATATGGCTATCTGTTCTCTGTGGAGAGGAACACATCCCCGCTTTATGGCTCACTTCTCTTCAAGCCACACCTCTTTCTCCCGCCTGGGTCTGTTACTTTCTATGTTATCCATTCAGCAGTCTTTTCAGCTCCCCTTTCTTCCAGGCGCTGTACTCTGGTGGGATACAGGCAGTTTCTAGCATAATAGCAAAAAGATGAGCTATAAACATGTTAATAGGAAAATGTTAGGCAAGGACCTTTGCAATAATTGAATCAGAGGCTGGGGTGATGCCTCAGTGGTTAGAGCACTTATGCAGAGAACTTGAGTTCATCTCCTAGCACCCACGTGACAACTTGCTCATAACCACCTAGAACTCCAGCAGACCTAACTAACACTCTTCTCATCTCTACAATCACCATGTATACATATAGTACACATACATACCTGCAGGTAAAACACACATAAAATAAATGTAAATAAATCTTTTTTAAAAATCAGCTAAAGTGCCGGGCATGGTGGCACACGCCTTTAATCCCAGCACTTGGGAGGCAGAGGCAGGCGAATTTCTGAGTTCGAGGCCAGCCTGGTCTACAGAGTGAGTTCCAAGACAGCCAGGGCTATACAGAGAAACCCTGTCTCAAAAAAACAAAACAAAAAAAATCAGCTAAAGCGACAACACCGTGGGGTCCTCAGAGATGTCCCTGCTACCACCCACTTCCTGGTCAGTCCTTTCTCAAGTAGAGCAGAAAGCTATCCCTCTGTCTGTCAGCTCGAAGAGCCTGAGTATTGGCCGCTGCTTGCTGTCTTCTCCATTTGACTGTGAGCTGAGTGAGAGTGGGGACTGTTTGGGCGTATGGTTGCTGAGAAGGGCATGCATCTCTGGGACCTAAGATGCTCAGTGACACCTGATTCAGTCAGAGCCAGGCCACCTGGCAGCCAGCCTATACCTGCCACTTGCTAGCTCTGAGGCTTTGGGCTGTTGACATAACCTTTCTGAACCTGCATTTTTCCCATCTGCAAATAGATAAGGTTGCTGAGAGAATGAACTCTGTATTTTTAATGTCTAGATGTGGTGCTTGTGGCCACTGTGGTCTAGGAATTATTCTCCCCACACACCGAAATCCACACTCAAGAGCATTTAAGCTCCTGAAATTCCCTGTCTGCCTAAAATCAGGGCCTCTCAGGGGAGCTCAGTTCTCACAGGTCCCCTCCCATCGGCTCTTCTAGTCTCAGTAGCATTGGCCCCACACCAGAAGCCGACAGAATTTGGCACAAAACATCCTATCTCTCGTTTCTTTCCTAAGGGCCCACTTATCTTCCTTCAGATTCGTCTCTTTTCCCATTAGTGTTTTTCTTTCCTCTTCTGGTGAGATGGTGTTTACACGTCCCAAATTCACAGCTCTTGGGGTATTTGCTCGCTCGTGTGAAGCCCATGTGTATTTGCAAAGCCAGGCCTGTAATCCCAATCTTAAGAAGCTAAGGAGGTTAGTGAATGAACCCGGCCTAGACTGTTTATGAGTTCAAGGCCAGCATGATCTATACAATGGAGCCTGTCTACACTTCATCTTAGCCAAAAGGCCGAGAAGCAATGGAGCCTTGTCTTAAATAAATGAACAAGTAAGTTTGTGTTCTTACCTATTAACCCATTCTTAGTGTCATATACAAGACCTCAGTTCTGAACATAAGATCTAAAATCCTCAGTATGTCTGAGAGCCTGCTATTAGTAAGGATTCAATTAGTGTTAATTATTGCTACTATTTACCATAAAAACTATTGAATAGGGGGATGAGATGGGGAGGTGGATTTTCTTTTTAAAAGTAGTTCGTTTCCTATGATCCTGAGGGACCATTATTGGGAAGCTGAGCTGGAAGATCACTGTCCTTGTGGGGAAAGAAAGGACAATAAAGTAGCGTTTAGATTTCTGACATGGTTAAGTATATGGAAAGAGTTATCTATCACCCTTTGTATATTGACTTAAAAACAACAGGCAGAGTATCTCGGTGGTTTGAGAGCAGAGCTGTGGCCCGGAGCCTCAGCTTGTAGGCTGTAGCTGTACCAGAGAGGGCCTCAGTATTTCTAAACTGTAAGGGATGGGGTGAGTGCATTAGTATTTTAGCACTCTAAGGTAAAGTAAAGGAGGGTCTACTCAGAATTGCTTCAAGAAACACCTGGAAGTTGCAGATGTGTTTACAATGATTTCCCTACTGATGGGGTCATGTTTCAGAGAGGGCCATTAATTGTCGTAGAGTCATATGGAGCTCTTTGTGAAATTTAAATCCGTTGGATATCAGCACCTTCAAAGACAATAAAATTCCAGCCTGTGTTTGTCTATTCCCATGTGAGGAGTTACTACAGCATGCATGCATGCATCACTCCATGAGAGCTCCTTGAGCTTAAAGTTCTCTTGCTTATAAGCAGTTGTCTGAGGTCAGTTTTCCATTTCACAGTTGTCAAACAGCTGCCAAATTAAAACATGAGGTCTTAAAGCTAATTTTCATTTCATGGCATTCCAAATTAGTGTGTTTCTTGACTTAAGAATTCACAATTGTCTCCACATTTCATCAGAATCCTTCAATTATTCCATTTTCCCCAAATGTCCACATATACACCAAATATGATACTCCAAGTATCTTAATTATTTTCTATTCATAGACTTAAGAAATTCTCATAAGCCTTTTAGAAGCACTTGAGTAGGCATTCAGCATCAAGTCCCACTGCTCTCGCCAGAAAGAGAAGGGCAGATCTTTTTAAGCCCATTACCCATATTTTCAGGGTCACACTTTATTGCTATCTTCTTAACTTTTCCTTCAAATTGAAAGTCAGTCATAATTGACCGTGGAATTCTTTCTTTCTAAACGTGGTGTAGGTTAGTGTGATAAAAAGGATTCAGGTTGGCTTTTAGTAATTCATTAATGAAGAGAGGTGTGCCATTGTTGGTGTGCCAGAAAACATCTCAATTGCCTGTAGTGAGTGACATTAAAGTCACACCATCTACCTGGCAAATATTAAGTTATCTAGTGAAATTAGAGGTTATATGGGAAATACCTTAAAAAGTATTTTTAAGTTATGCTATCTAAGGATTACTGTGTGGTGTCACACAAAGCTATTTCTAGGGGAGTTTATTTACCATTTTAAATTAAGGTCCCTTTCAATTGATATTTATACACACACACACATCCAAGTTAGGGTATGATTTAGCCTATTCTGGGTTTCAGCCTGTTATGTTCTGAGGTCACATTACTCTTGGTTTAATTACATTTTGTGTTTTGACATATCTGAATGCCTCTCTGCCTGTGCACCCCTCTGGCTAGGAGAGCTGGCTTTAGTTATTTCACAAGTAGATACTCAGGGAAGAGTTGGGATGCATGAGAACTAGTCAGCAGAGGAAGTAAATGCCAGTTAAGGAAGCATAACTTCAACTTATCAAGACTGCCATTTTAAAATGAAATTACTTTTTTGGGAAAGTCTCTAACTCCTGGCTGTCCTAGAACTCACTATGTAGACCAAATTGGCCTTGAACTCAAAGAGATCCTCCTGCCTCTGCTTCCCAGGTGCTAGAATTAAAGGTGAGTGCAGATTTTTGTAGTCTTCTCTAACAGGTTAACATTGGGATGATTATAAAGCATTTTGAAGCTTATTCTTTACTAACTGGAATGCCAAAATGATTTAGCAGTAACAAGGTGTGGTGCATGCATGCTCAGTGGGAGGGTATCCAAATCTCCTGGTAATGTCCCAGCAACTGCTTCTCCTCAGAGCCTCTGAAAGTGGATGATAGATGATGAGGAAGCCAGGTGTTTGGTTTTGCCGTCTAGCACAGCCATGTCTACAGCTCAGCCTCAACCCATCCTCAAACCTGCCCAGATACCTTCTCCCAGGTGCTGTCCCTTGAGCTGTCACTTGCTCAGGCCAAAAACTTGGGGATTACTGATGACTCCTGATCTTCTCAAGCCCTCCCTCCCTCCCTGTCACCAACAAATTCTGCTTACACATATACATGCACACGGGTGCATATTCTCATTGGGATGCTCTGAGAAATGTCCAGGTGGTTGGGTTCTCCGTGTAGCGCTCTCTCTCTCTCTCTCTCTCTCTCTCTCTCTCTCTCTCTCTCTCTCTTCCTTGCCAGGGTTTTCTGTCTCCAGGAAGGTGGTGCTGCTTTGACTTTCCTGCGCTATTTTGATTTATGCTGGGGGACTTCTCAGCATATAAGCTAGAACCTCCCAGAGACTCCCAGGCTCTTTGAGAAATACCTTATGTTTCTACCTTATGTTTCTATTGCTTTACCTACAGAGAGTCATTATATGTTATTTGTTCATAACTCTGATTATTCTGTCTTTGCTTCACGCAGCATGAAGACATCATTTTCATTGACATGCAAGAGGTTTGTTTTTTTATTTTGTTGTTGTTTGTTTTTAGACATTAACTCTTTCTTTCTGAGGCTGTTCTTTTCTTTGGCCTTACTGTTTATGTTAGTTTAGGATACAGAGAAACCTTACATTTAAACATCTCAATTCTATTGTTCTTCAGTCATTTCTTCCTTGTGGAAGATGATGTAAACTTGTGGAATAATAATAACAACAACAACAACAATAATAATGGTCGGTGAGACAGTTCAGTATGTACATATGTACCAGAAATTGAACTTAGGGTTTTCAGGCTTAGCAGCAAGCACTCTTACCCACTGAGCTGTCCTGCCAACTCCATATTTTTTCTTTTAAAGACACTGTCTTACATTGTAGCCCTGGGTGGCTTGGAATTCACTGTATAAACCATGTTGATATAAGTAGTAGTGACCCTGCCTCAGCTTCCCAAGAACTAGGATTACAGGTATGTATCATCATGCATTGCCTAGATAATATATTTTTTAAATGGCCATTGATAGATTTTTAGTTTCTTTAAAATAGGTTTTAATCTGTTCTCTCTCTCTCTCTCTCTCTCTCTCTCTCTCTCTCTCTCTGTCTGTCTCTCTCTCTCTGTCTTTGTGTGGGTCTGCATGTGCAGGTATGTGTGTGTGTGTGTGTATGTGTGTGTATTCGTACCTGCATGTGTATGCTTTTCATGGTGCATACATGTGGATAGGCTGTGTACTCAGGAAGGGTAAAACAGGCTATCAGGTGTCTTCTCTATTGTTCCTCATCTGTCTCTTGCAGAATGGGAAGCCCGCTTTTGGCATATTAGCTGGCCATCAAGTTCTCAGAGTCTTGTGTCCACCTCACTTCACACTGGCATGACAAGCAGCAAGGCAGCGTGCTGCTGGGGACTCAGATCCCCACGTTTGTTCTTTCTCACTGGGCCAACCTTGCAGCCCTCTGAGCTGATTTCTTACCTTTGCTGGTCTTTAGGCAACCCTCTCCCATGTCTGTGCTGCCATGCCCTCCGTTAACTCTCTCATGGTTTTGAAATAGAAAGCCAATGCTTTTCTTATTGTTTTCCCTTAGTATCCCACCCTGCAATAGACTTCCCACTGCCTGCCTGTCCCCTTTCTTCTCTTCCTCTTCCTTGGGAGTTTTGGTTATTTCACTGCTGTTATTTCTGTTTATTGCCCAGTAGATTAAGAGCAGCATCTCTACTCACAGTGATTGGTCATATCCATTATGCATATGAGACACCCTTGGCTCTGCAGAGCACATGGGCTTGTTACAGCCTTCATTTCTGCTATTTTATTGACTGCAGTGTGCATACCTCATTGTGATGACTTTGGACCACACTAACATCTACTCTATGATAGCTGATGGTCATGGCAGACCAGTTACCATTGTTGTAGACCACTTGACTGCAGTGTGCACGCAGCACTGTCATGTCTGTGGGCCACAGCAACTTTGTTCCATGATAGCTGATGGTCATCGCAGGCCAAAAAGAAATTCTCTTACCCCGATGGTGGCATAGGTACACACTTACTTGCTCATCTACCTGGAGACAGTAATTTTAACTGGGAACATTTGTGGGATGAAATGTCATGTGACCTGAGAACTACACTGTTCAGCAGAAGGTAGAGGTTGACCCTGAAAAAGAGAAGAAGAAACAATGTCCTAGAGACAGGGACAGGAAGTATCTCATTGTAGAATGCTGAGTTGGTCATGGCGGTGCACACCTTTAATCCTAGCACTCAGTGAAGGCAGGTGGATCTCTGTGAATTTGAAGCCAGCCCAGTCTACATAGCAAGCTCTAGCCAGCCAGAGACAAAAAGATTAGGTTGTTAGCTGAAGACTAGAGAATTTTTTAGGGTTTAATATGAAGAGATCTTTGAAGCGCAGCCCTTCTAAGAGCTGTTTTCTTGGGATTTGAAAGTAAGGAATCAGCAGACTGACATGGAGGCAGAATTAGCAAACAGTGTTCACCGAGGATAAAAATGAGTGTTACTGTTAGGGGACTAGGTAGATATCAGAAGGCTCAGTGCATGCCCGTGGACTCCTCCCTCCATCATCTGCAGGGCTCAGAGCATTGTCTCAGGTTCAGGATAAAGATGTGCCATCTGAAGTGCCCCTGTTGTAAGATTACAGTCTAGTTAAAGACTTTCTGGTAATGAAGAAAGGCATACCATTATTCAGTCTATTGCGATTTAGTCCAAATGGGTTTGTCACTCACCTGATTAGAAAGATAGAAGGGAAGCTGTCTTTTCTAGGGACTTTGGAGATAGTATAAAATACTAAAGTTGTAGGTTGGCACAGTGATCTCTTTGGCTGCTGTGTTCTCTTTCCCCTCTAGCATGTTGTTAGTGGTCCCTTGGCCATTGTCCAGTTTCACCCGAGAGTGTTCTACTTTGCCCTGTAGTAAACTAACCACTAATCTTCTAAACTACACTTTGTTTCTTATCTGAATTCTTTCAATGAAGATGGTAAGGACCAAGGAACTGAGGAAGGACAGAGTAAGATTCTGATTCCAGCATGCCCAAGAGTTAATGCTTTCCACTCCCTCCCTGGCTGGACTATTGCTTCTGACTAAAACAACAGGAGTTGTATGGCACAGTGGCCATGGGAAACAAGGAAGAAGGGAGGGAGAGAGGAAGGGAGGGAGGGAGGGAGGAAGGGAGGGAGGGAGGGAGGGGTCAGGCAATGAAACAAAGGTAGTGAAGCCCAACAGCTTCATGTGAGGACTTTACAATTTAGCATTGTAACCTTAAAACTTGACCAAATGTGGTGGCTACATGTCTGTAATCTCAAATACTGGGGAGGCTGAGCAGAAGGATCTGCGTTTGAGGCTACACAAAGAGAACTAAAAGTAAAAGAACAAAAACCATTAGATCCTTAGAAATGCAGCAGTCGTGATGCAGGGAGTCTTGTCTGTCTGATTTCATTGCTGTAGTCCTTCAGTAACTACATAAAGAAGCCAGGACCATGAGACAGTCGTACTGAATGAAGCTTGGCTGACTTTCCATTAGGTCTGATTCTTGAAAACTTGTAGTCTTGATCCCAATTCTGCAATTGTTTTGAAGCTATTTACCCATATCTCCCAACTCTCCTTTCATTCCTTGTGTGCCTCACCTCATCTTTCACAGCAGGATTTGTTACCTAGATTTTATTTTGAGTAGAGAACAAACATCTGTATACAAGGTTTGCTTTTTTAAAAGAAACCAGCAAGAGAAAACAGTAATGTGCGAGGGCACTGGCAGAAGTGGTGGTGGGGAGTGTGAAGGGCCATGGTGGAGAGGTGTGGTGGGGGACAGTGGTGGAGAGGTGTGGGGGACTGTGGGGGGCGCCGTGGGGGGGCTGTGGTAGAGGGGTGTAGTGGGGGGCCATGGTGGAGGGGGGGGCCATGGAGCCCACCACCCCAGTTACTCACGAACATCCTCACTGCAGCTTCTACACTGAAGCTTTAAACAGAGTAGACATTATTGGGAAGATGCAGAGGCCATGTTAACAGCTGCAGTGTCCTGCTCTAGGCCATGATGCCTAGCAACAGTAACTGGAATCCTGTCACTAGCTGTGTGGCGTGGGACGGATGATAGAACTGTTCTTTGAGGCACCATTGTATGGTCTACCTGTATCATGTAGTGGAAAGAGGCAAATGAGACATTCTCTGCCTCAGCAGCAAGGTAGGAAATGTTAGGAATGTTCACAGATAACACCAACTCAGGCTAGAAAACATGTAAGAGAAACAAAGTTGTGTGTGATATCACAGAGAAAGATAATAGCTAGCTTCTGAGGTAGAGAGAGTGAGGTGCTTAGAGAGGTCACCCATTTAGTTGGATTGTGTGGGGAACATAAAGATGAGGGAAAGTGTGTTTTAGTCAGAAGCAATAGTCCAGCCAGGGAGGGAGTGGAAAGCACGCACACATAGAGAGGCCTCTAATGTGCCAGGGTTGCAGGGAGCAAGCAGTTTGCCTGTTCTTTTCAGTGTCATAATTGCCAGGATAAGAGCTCTGACTTGATTCAGTGGGACTTAGGGAGCCTGGAGTAAGGAAGGCCTAAGGCACATTGCCCAGATAGGGCATTACCACCCCAGCCCGGAAGAAGAAAGCAAACCTGATGGCACTTCACTCTGAAAACACTCTCACTCACATGGCTTCATTAGACCGCAGGTGCGTGGGCCAGCTCAGAGCACTTGGCCCTCAGGTCCCTCCTTGGAAAACTCCTGGGCTCGGGCGTCTTCACATCACTGTCTTACCATACATACCCTGTCTGGTGACTTCATAGAGGTTATCTTTCAGCCACAGTTCTTTAAGAACAATGAAAATAAGAGGTGTTTAACACTGTTATAAATAAAATGTTCTCTGTATTCCTAATTAGAAGTAAATAATTAGTAATACTTTTACATGAAGTTGAAAAGAATTCCTTTTAAATCTATCTATTTATTTATTTATTTACTTACTTACTTACTTAGAATGAAGGACATGTAGCATGCCATGTAGGGAGTGTGGGGTGTGTCAGAGGACCGCCTACTGGAGTTGGTTCTAGAGTCAGGCTATCAGGCTGGGTGGGTAAGCCCCCCCCCCCCAGCTGTCTCACCAGCCCCAGTGTCCCTTTCCCTCCCTCCCCTCCTAGTTCTGTTTTCAAAAAGGAAGTGCTGAGCTTTGCACTTAAATCCTTACTTGTATGTTATCTGCCAGCTTTTGCTAAATAGAATTTTCAGGAATACTAAAGTTTATGCTTGTTACACTAAAGCAGGTTTGCTTGGTAATGATCATTTTTTGTACGTTCCTACTCTAGCTTGAAGTTGTAGTGTGGTTGTGGAAGTATGGTTATGTCTGATGCTGACGAAGGTCAGGGGGCCAAGGGAGTGAGGAGCAAAGCCAACTAACTGCTCGGACCGCTGGGCATTCCCACTGGGTACAGGAGGGATGGTGAGGTGGTAAGCAGTGTATCTCTTCCAAGAGGAAGTCTGTGCTGTTGTGGGTACATACGAGCAGTTCTGATTGGTGTAATTTTTTTTTCTCATTAGACATACTAGTTTTCTGATACTGGGAAAATAATTTCCAGTTAGATGCACTATTACCAGAGTAACATGTGGCTGGAGTTTACCTGATAGAGGCTGCTGACCTTTCTCAGTCTACACTGATTCTCTTCAGTAAGGGGAGTTCTCATAGTCTCCCTGCCTCTTGTGTACTGCGCCCATGTTACTATTAGGATTAACACTATAGGCAAAGGGTCACAGGCCCCGTTTCTCCCTGCGGTTAATTTCTTGTGCCTACTAGCTCTTGCTCAGTGAGTTAAATTTCTTACTGTGTCCAGCTTGCAAGGAGCAACCCACCCCCCACCCCCAGGCTGTGCCTTGGTCACTGAGTCCTCTCGCTCTAACATGCCATTTTGCAAATAGTTGGATTCAAAGTAAAAATGGTGATAACAAAAAGAATGGTCTCACTTGAGGTCACCATGAAACCTTACTTACATCTATCATCTGATTTTATCTGTATAGTAACCCTATATCTGACAGGTGAGAAATGGATGCTCAGAGGAGGTGCACAAGTCACTTGAGGTCATTTGGCCAAATGCCGAGCTCCAAGTCAAGCTGCCTTATCTTGTTTAGACTCTGACTTAGCCACCTGAGTCCAAGCCTGCCCACACACAGTGCACCTGTGCCAAGCACTTACCTCTCTTCTGCTGGCTGCAGGGTTCTGTGTGTGGACTTCAAACTTGAGGTACTGGAGGTTCCAGTGGCAGTGATTTGGGGACTCTTAGGGCTAGAATATACTTGGCCAAATGAAAGCAACTGTCTGAGGGGTGTGGGGCTGACTGCTGACCCTTGGCATTCCCAACTGTCTGAGGGGTGTGGGGCTGACTGCTGACCCTTGGCATTCCCAACTGTCAAAAAAAATACACTGCACTGCCTCTCACTCACAAACGCCATTGTTCCAATAAATCATAGAAATTAATATCTGCTCATAACTACACATCTTCCAGAAAGTAAACTCTACATGTAGTGCAGAACCAAGAGCTTGCCTTTGCAGGCACTCCTGGATAGTCTACCTGCTTCAAAGAAAGGTTCTGAGCAGAAGCCAAGCCCAGTCAAGACTTAACAGTTGTGATGGCTGGATGCATAGGGAGGGGGTGGCAGTGATGACAGGGCTGGAGCCTTGCCTGTGTCCTGTGCCAGGGATTTGGTACTCCTGGAGTTCTGTAAGGTCAGATTAGGCACTCCAGGCTGTGCCCTGCACCTCACCTCGTCACCAGATCTGAGACCTCAATTCGCTTTCTTTAGTCTTGAACCTCCTGGCTTTTCTCTCAGCACACAGTGAGCTTATGATTTTGAGTAGCAGTTGCTTTTCAGTTTTCTTTAGGTAGATACTCACCAGACAATCAGAATAATCACTTAGCAGCATTTGTTTGGCCATTTTCTTAAGACCATTAGAGTAGAAAAGACTCACATAGTCAATCTATTAATACTTGAGCTGTGAAAATAGAAACTTTGGTGGAAATTCAGGATTATTTTCACAGTATGGATAAAGTAGCCTGCAGCATGATGAAAACACATGAGACTAATTTGTCTGGTTGAAAAAATATATACAAATCATAAAATTAGGGAGGCAGCTTATAATGAAAGACATTGACTAGAAAATGTCAATGTTATTTCTCTGGCCTATTTGGTATCACATCTTAATGTAAACAGTGTATCCAAAGAAACTGTGAAATTGATTAATAAATCCACTCTCCTCCACCCAGGCAACGTGAGATGGAGTTGGCCAGGGCTTTCAGGCCATGGCAGAATTCTCATGGTCATAGGGCTGTGCAAGGGCTGCCACCATGAGAACAACAGGTGCATGCAATTTATGCTCCGAGTACTTTAATATCTTTAATCAGTCGCTCTAAGTCAAACCATATGATGTGCAGACTAGCCATTCTCCCTTTCAGCATCCAGCACTTCCCCTCCCCTTGGCCACAGTCTTAGCAGTGGCCAGCTGTGAAGCCAGGCTTCTTTTGTTACTTAGAAGGAGATACAATGTTTACAGCAGTTACAGTTGATTGCATGGTGGTTAGTTTACCATTTCTCCCTCCTGTCAAGGTGATGGCGGGTCTCTGAAGAATAAATCAGGATACCTGACTCTTGTGTTCTGCTCATTTCAGCTATAAATAGGTTAGTGGTTGCATCAAATACTGCATGGTGACCACTCTCATTAGGTTTGGCAAGTTTTTTTCTTTTTTTTTACTGATAAAAAGAATTGCTTAATCCTTAAAAAGACAGTGCAGGCACTGCTGACAGGTACTTGAGTGAGGTGAGCATCTAGAATGTACTATACTTTACTATTGCCTTTTCTTTTTTTTTTTTTTTTTTTTTTTTGGTTTTTCGAGACAGGGTTTCTCTGTGTAGCCCTGGCTGTCCTGGAACTCACTTTGTAGACCAGGCTGGCCTCGAACTCAGAAATCCGCCTGCCTCTGCCTCCCGAGTGCTGGGATTAAAGGCGTGCGTCACCACGCCCGGCTACTATTGCCTTTTCATCAAAGCTAGGGACTGTGGGGGAGTTACTGTGAGCAGAGCTGTCGCCTATGAGCATTCCACACAAGCGTCTCTTTGTTCTTCTAATTTCCTTAGCATAAAACTAAAATATTAGATTAACTCCCTAAGACACAGCACATGGGTCATTTTCTTGCTCCATTCAACATGGCTGTAGGGAGAGATGGTGTGTTTGTTGTCCTTCCTTGGCCTGGGTTTGTCTTCTCAGTTTTTGTTGCCCGTGTAATTTGTTAATGGGCCTCTTGGTAATTAAGATGGTGTAGTCATTTCATAACACCCGGTTGTTACATGATTATCTGCAGGGATTACATGAGGAAGAGGAGGAGCGCCCTGCCATGTTCTGTCCCTCGGTGGTCCACACTGGTGAGAGAGTCCTTGGGGTTTCAGGGCGCAGTCTGCTTTCCCTTGTGGGCTTCCCAAAATACTCTGTTCTTTCCCACTCATAGGCCCTACAACGGTTGGCCTCTGAGCACTGCGAACACAGCAAATGATGGTGCTTACTTGTGTGATGCTGAGCAGTTCTGAGTTACGCTGGAAACAAATGTCCTTGTGGTTGGTGTACAGCGATTTCAGCCCTTCTTCTTCCTATCACTTTCCCAGGTCCGGCTTTGGTTTGAAATCCACTAGAAAGCGACCAGTAAAAGCAGATGACAAATTGATTTATGAGAGGCTGGCTGGGCTTTCCCCCTGAAATGTGAACAATGAAATGCGAACTTCGTCTTTAAACATATTTACACAGGTTGTCACTGATGAATGCGAAAGGGGGAAGGACGCAGGGAGGTTTTTATCTAGCCTCCGACAGTGGAAACCCTCATGGAGACCGCAGGTCTAACATGCTCAGAAAAAAGAAGGCCCACTCCCAGAGCTGACCAAGTGACAGCTTGCCCATGTGTACAGCATTGTCATCTCACTAACAGAAATGTGTTGAACCCTGGAACTGAGGAGGATGGACTTACTGTAATGTTTAGAGCGAGCGCTACATTCAAGGTAACCTTTCCCTACAGGGTTTATTTGCAGCTGAGAGGAAAGAAAATCTTGAACCCCACCCCCACCCCCACCCCCACCACCAAAAAAAAACTTTTTTGCTTTCAATACTGAAAATCACTTTGTAAAAATTAGAACACCTTCACAGGTGAAAGATGAGATGAAGCTCTTTAGGAGGCAGCTCCATGTGAAAGACATGACAGAAAGGAACGCAGAATGTCAAACCCAGACTCCTCCAAGCATCAGCGCTGTGTGCCTGCCTCATGTTACTGTGAATGCTCTGAGAAGCAGCTCACAGCGAGCCCTCTGGATATTAGAAAGCATCCAGTTCGCTTTCAGGTTTGAAAATACACGTCAGGACTTAAGTGGGGTAGACAGCAGCACTAATCATATTAAGCACAGTGTCTGACTCTCAGGGAATGCATAATTAATGCATTGTTTTAAAGGACCTAATATATTAGTCAGGGGCCAGAGCTTCGTGCATTGCTGGTGCGGTGGGTAAAGGAGCAGAGCTGTCCGGGTGCTGCCTGCACCACCACAGCTAACTCCACTCACTAAATCTATTTTGTTCCACCTCTAATATGAGCCAAAGCCGTCAGACAACTTCCATTAAAGTGTTTGCCACAGAGAACTCTCTCTGGGATAGTAAATGCTAATTCAGTGTCAATTAGAAAAATGCTTCTAACAACACACCGAGATTAATAAGGGGCGCTGTGTTGACTCATCCCTGGGACTTCCCCTAGTTCCGTATAAGGACGCGCCTTTCATTACCTTCTATTTATTATTTTAAATATGTTTAGCTTGAAGGCACTTTGCTATTTCATCTTTATTTTTAAATGGACCCAAATGTTTACTTCTCCATCAATATCCATTTAAACTTAAGCCATTTGGGTCTCACTGATTTAAATTCCTTTAGTCAAACCATTGAATAAAAGGTTCAGTGTAAACTCTTGAATTATTGCATTCAAACACTTTAAAGTTTCTGATTTCTGTAATCCTCTTCTTAGTCTCAAAGAGGTATAATGTATATTTTAAAAATAAATCCAGCATTAATAAACATCCTGTTTCCACAGCTCATTAACAACTGAAAAGCTCAGCCCTTTCTCCGCAGACTTCATGCTTTTTGTCGTGGCTGGGTTCAGGTTTTTGTACAGTATGTTTCTGTGTATGCATATTTTACACTGCATAATTAGTGTGCATTTCCTGGTGACAGTGCTTACAGTTGTGTTTTTCTCATTATTTTTATGAAAATCACCTTTTGTTGAGCTTGGTGACGTGAGGGTGTTGAGCCCAGGGAGGTGCCTACTGACTAGGCATGCAAAAGGTGTTCCATGACCGTGAGGATTTAATCGTGTTCCTCTAAACAGCTGGTGTTTTACTTTACTCTTCTAAGGCCCCGCTGAAGCGCTGGTGCAGTGTTCTGTAGTGTTTGGAAATTATGGGGAAATACGTTCAGTATTAATAAGTGTGAGCATTGCTGAAATGTGGTAAACTCCACTGATTTGGTCTCACGTGTGGTTTTACTTTAGAAAAGGACTTAATGACTAATTTGTATTCTTTTGTAAAATAAAATCATAAATTCTGGACAAAGGACTAAAATAATCTATGCATCGTATTTATATATTATTTTTGAACTTAAATTTCAAAAGAAAATGGTGTGATTAAACAGGCAGGAGCAAGTTTTGTCTCTTTTACGGAGTAGGCTATGAAGTAACTTGTAAGCTTCAGCTGTTTTCTTTACTGAGCCAATGTTGGTACTATGGGTGTGGTACTCTTTAGTGATTGGACTGGATTCTTCTCTGAAGATCATTCTTCCTGTGTCTCTCCTGGGGCTGTCTCCAAGTGCAGTTACAGCACAGAGGCCTCTGAGCAGGGTGGGCCACACTGTACCATAAGCATGCAGGGTCTTCTTACCTCCATCTCCTCATGCATTTATGTGCTGGGGGCAAGCAGATTATAGTTAATGTAAAATAAGAATGTTTAAGATCACTGAGAAAAACCTAAATGTGGCACTATTTTCCCTTACATGTCTGTGGATCAGAACCATGACTGTTATGAATAAGTATTGCATGTGTTAATGTAAGTGCTGCCTCAACGAGTCATGTACTTGCTTTTTGTTTCCAATTAAAATATTAATTCATTTACTGTCTTTCTACATTTAAAACTGGGAAGTAATTTTTTTTTACATACTTAGATGTCTTTCTGATAACTGTATGCTACTGAAAAGTTTGCTCTCAAGTACCCAAACAGCCCAGTAACATGACCACATCAAAGTGAGTATGTTTAACCACCTTCACAAGTGTGTGTTTTAGTTTTTTTCCCAAAAATTGCATTTTTAATAGTAATTTGAATCTTTCTAAGAGAGAGAGAAAGAGAAATCAGACGTATATGTGTGGTTTTTAAGTTACTACAAGGACCTTTGAAGGAGTGTGCCACATGCACGTGCACGCACACACACACACACACACACACACACACACACCAGGATCTGAGAGTTATAGATGCTGCTTATGAACCTGACTTTTCTTAGGCACTTTACATTTAATTTTATTTTGTGTTATCTCTAATAGTTTAATTAACGAATTTTGCTAAACTGAATTCTTAATTATAGATATAGACTTAAAAATCTGAATGGATTAAAGAATTATTTTATCTACATTTTAATGATGTAATTTTAAGCACTTTGATTTTCAGCTGTGATGCTGTTTATTTTTCTTATATTTATGAAATTTAAACATTTGCTTTGAATGTTATAGATGAGGTCTGTTTGATAAAAGACGCCCCCTGTAGTCATTAATTTTGAACACTATCAGATATCCATTTTATTTTATTATTCTGTGACTGTACTTCCTGTCTTATTATTCTTACATGTTTCTGGAAAGGAGCTCTCTCCTCTTGCATAGTCATTTGGCCATAATATCCATTAGAATTTAGTGGGTTAGAGTGTAAATTATCTCAAATTACTTTAGTAAGGAATGTGCACATAGAGTAAGGATATTACTGTGTTATTTGCATGTATGAATCTTTGTAAAAAATATTTTCACTCTAAATATTTAATATAATTAGATAAAGAATATTGGAGGAACGAAACAGGGTGCTCTGAGAGGGAGAAGTTAGACATATGGATGGACTTATGATCATACAGGCTGGACTGAGCTATGACAGGACCATAGAATACATCAGTACTCAACTCTAAGAGAACACTTCTCAGGATATATTTCTAAATCTGTATTTCTACATTTATTTTTTAAACTCATTTCACATTCTTCAAAAAAAAAATCCATTCCTCTTTGAATTTCAGATACTACTATTGTATTTAAATCTCACAGTGAGGTTTCTCCTCTCTGCTTAAATAAGACTTTATATTTCAAGATGTGGGTCAGAACTGCATCAGTATCTAAGCGCACATGGTGAACTGGTCCTTAGCTCTCCCACTGTCCCAGTGTTTGCTCTACAGTGGGGCAGATCTCACTTGGGCTTGTGTGGATGAAATGGGTCCTTTAACTCTCATATACACACTTGCTTCAGGATCCCTTGAGAACATTTACCACCCTCATCTTGAGCATCTTCTATAAGCTTTGTAAGCCTCGTGCTCCTTTAACGAAGGATGCTTGCTCTTGCCTGAAAAGCATGCCTGTAGAAAAGCTAGCCGAAGCAGAGTCGGCCTGACGAGCATATGCACTTGACAATGTGGTTTTTATTTAATGAAGAATCAGAACAGAAGTTTATCTCTCCTCCTTCAGCATGTTCACAAGCCTGTCAAGATAACACTAGGGCCACAGTAAAGGAGCTGGTGACACTCTTCACTCCCAGGTGTCTCTAGAGAACCTCTGTGGCCTCTCATTTCCTCCCCTGGGAATAAAATGAAGGTGTTGAAGTCAGGAGTGCCACTCCGGGTGGGATTCAGGACTCCAGGAGAAAAGCTGTCTGGCCTGTGGACATAAGAGTCAGTCTCCTCTCTACACTGGGATGATTGAGAATGATTGAGTTCTGCTCTCATATTTTTAACATACTTCTACAAGTAAAGGGCTATGTTGTCATTTGGGATAATTCCACTTCTTTAAGGTAACATCTGAAGGAGCCACAAAAGACTGGGTGATTGGAGATTCATCACTGCTTCCAAGTGTAGCTTCATGATCAGTTAAGAATTCCAAGGCATTTCTGAAAGAGTTATTTAAAATGGATAGACATCTATGTGCTGGTTGGGGCCTCAGGGTTGAGAGTAGAAGAGGCACAAATTCTAGTTATAGTCACCAAGAGTGCCGCCTACACAAGGACTTCAACTCATTGAATCTCTTTCATGTGTAAACTGGCTCGTGAAGCACCCACTCTAAGGATGGAAACTAAGTAAGTTTGCTGCTTTAAGCTTTGTCCTGGCTTTTGTTCCTGCTCCTCGCTCCCTGCTGCCTGCCCCTGTCACCGCTGCCTTGCCTTGTGCTTAGCCATCTTGTCTTTCACGTTGTGGTCTCCCTTGTTTCTCTCCCTCTTTTGCAGTCTGTTTTTCCTCATCTGTTTCTTCACCTCCCCCACCACCTCTCCCCTTTGCTCTGCCCCTCCTCTCCCCAGCTGAAGGCACAGCTCAGGACCTTCCGAGGAGTTTCTGACTGTCCAAGCACTGATCGAAGTCCTTGAGAGCACTCAGGGGTGCTACTGCTGAGCCCCCACTGAGCTCCAGATAGCCACCTGTCCCCAGAGGCTCATAGCGTGATTAATAAGGTTCCTCTCAGATGTGGAAACGCACAATGGGGTGTGATTTGCATATATTCAAGTCGCTCAAATGCCAGCTAATCTGGAGAAAAGTAAAGGCCTTGTCTAAATGGTTACTGTAATGTAGAGTAACCACAAAGCAGCATAAGGCAAGGCAGAGGACATTGTTTAAGTCCATTTCAGTACACCTATTGAAGGGAAGCCTTGTTGGTGTGAAAGAAACAGGTAGATCTGTTCATCTATCTGGATTCTTTTATGGAAATTATATTTATCGTAAATTAAAAGAGCATATACAAACATCATGTACATATGGAGACAATGATCAAACTAATTTTTCATCTGAAATTCGGGCTTATTTTTTTCTTTATGTTTTCTTAATTTTGTTACCAGAAAATAACATGTAACATTAAAAACCCAAAGAAGATTGTTTTCTGTATTAAATACTGTAAATAGCTGCATTTAACTATTGTAAGAGAGGCTCTGAGCAGCTTGCTCAGCTTGAACTTACCGTGAAAACAACAGTTAGAGTTTCTAAGTTGAATAGAGTAATCGTCAGTGATCCACTTCTGGGATTTTTCTCTCTAAAAATTTTGAGTATGGCCTTCACAAACATAAAACAACACCTTGTCCCAGCTTAACCTGACAGATGAATGAGAGCTACAAATTAGTGCTCTGAGCACAGGTTCTAATCAGCAGAATTTCTGGTAAATAACAGACGTTCACTTCTCCATTTTCTATACTCATTTTGTAAATTTGAGAGAGGACTCAACAAGTATTTAATTATATTCATCCTGTTGTTAAGAACAAGATGGTAGCGCTACTGAACTCAGATGGGAGAAAGTACCAGAACACATTGGAATACCCAGAATTTTATTTGAGACCTGATGTATAAAAAATAAACACTGGTACAGAAGACCATTTGGGGTCTTTAAAGTATATCATCTACAAGGAACATAAAGAAAGACTTCTGTGGTGCTCCAGTCAGGGACACCAGCCTTTATGCAGGGCAGAGTCAGCAGTCCCGCATGTGAAAAGCTGTGTTTATAAGTAGCTCTGGCCTTGGCCCTCCACTGTCTCTTTCAGGCCCTCTGAGGCCTCCAGTGCCCCCTTGCCCAGGCCACCAACCTTGGCCAAGTATCTGGGCATTTCTTCTGTTTTCTTTTATGGTTTTGGTGCCGGTGCCGCTGCCGCTGCCGCCGCTGCTACTAATGGTTTAAGACAGGTTCCCTCTGCTACCGTGACTGTCCCCAGCTCAAACTCATTGAGATCTAGCTGTCCAGGCCTCTTGAGTGCTAAGGATTAAAAGTGTGCATCACCACACCCAGTTTGTTTTATTTCATTTGAGGATTGTATATTATTGATTGTTCTTCTATCTGTTGCTTTTACATTGCAGTTTAAAAGATCATATTTAAGTAATTTTTACATCAAAAACGTGTATGAATTTCCATACTAAAGCTTTTGCCTTTTTTTCTTTCCGGTCTGTCTCCTGATTTTGTTATCAGAAAATAACCTAGAGTGGCCTTACTTCCCTATTGTAAGAGAGACTCTGAACCCCCACCCAGAAAGACCTGTATACTCAAGTCTTCGTCCAGAAGAAACTATAAAAGCAGCGTGGCATCAAACACCCACAAACTAAAAGTCATCCAAACTTAGGCATCTCATTAGTGAAGATTATCTCAAATTCGCATGTGTGAAAACATTGGAGAAGCTGTGAAATAGTAGTTCAGTTAATCCAGTAAATCTGTGAAGCTGAGAGATATGCAGGGTTTTATAGAAAGAGATTCAAGCAGCTGGGGAAATGACTCTAAGGGAGCTTGCTGCACCAGCCTGGTGACCTGAGTTCAAGTCTCTGGCACCCATGGTAAAAGGCCCTGCATGGCTGCACCCTGAAAACAAGTGGGACCAGGAGCTTGCTGCTGAGTCAGCCTAACCAAAATGGCAGGCTTCCGTCCACATCTGTCTCCTGCCGTCGTAACTGTAGCAAGGGAATTCAAGAGTGCACAGAACAGGCTGCCCAGCATCCTCCTTTGACCTCTGTGTGCACGCACTCACACACACACACTCACACACACACATGGCCAGATACACTCCCCCTATACACACATGCACACATATGGTACACCACAAATGCATACAACACACAAACATACACACACGATTTTTTTGAAGAGTAGATTGATAGCAAATGGCAAAGTGTTGCTTGAAGACTGCAGAGTGGTAAGGACTGAGGGACTTTGTTTATGCTGGTTGCCAACATGCCTTTGTAACCTTGTGAAGGACAAGAATCATCTTTATGGCGCTAACAAGACAAATGAGGTAAAGCCCAGAAGCCCCTGGGTTTGCTTGTGCCCTCTATTCCCAGGCTGAATTCTTACAGGCCAAGGAGCCACCACCTCCTGGATTCCTATCTAGGGAAGCTAGGGAGATGTTGAAACTCCCTCCATGTCTGCCAGGACCCTTCAGCAAGAATTACAGGGGACTGGGGAAGGGCATGTTCCAGCCACCCCCACCCACTTGTTTCCACTGAGGAGGGAGAGAGCCTGTGAGGGGATTTGCTCTGGCCCTGGCTTTGCATGATGAAAGAGTTGCATGTAACCAGAAGGCCTGGGCAATCACAGTGCACCATGAAGAGTGGGTCAGAAACAGGCAAAAACTTTATTCCCTGTTTCCTGGTGGCACTAACTGAGAAAGAGAGTTAGGAAATGTTATCAAGCAGATTATTTCCCCTTAAAGTAAACCATACCTAGCCTGCCTGGTTGTCACATGGTAATACACAACACATCTAGGGGTGTTGTGGAACAGCAGTCATCGTGGGAAACACCACGCTGCTGTTCTTGGAGTGTGTAGAGAGGGTAGCTGGTCTCCACTTCTAGGGCATCTTCCTGTGGAAAGCAAACACTGAGAATCACAGTGGCAGGTAACACTGGCAGGAACCTCCCTAAATAACACCCTCTCACCTTTTCTGCCTATGCTAAAACTACTTCTATTTGCTTGTGTGTGGGTTTTAATGCCCATCACAGTTCTCTAGCTATGATAGAATTTAATCATAAACTAAATACCGCATCACTCTTCAGCCAAATGTCATGAAATCACTGTTGATGAGGGGAGGAGATAAAGTAATTGGATTAGAAATGGGTGGTTTAAGTTTACACCATTTTATTATATCAGGAATTTTTGATATTTGAGCTGAGGCTTTCCACAGCTGTGCAGTCACTTGTGCCTGGGATACGCATATGAGCCAGGTGCTGTGACTTTGTTGCCTTACATTCTGAAGGAAGATAAATTGTGGAGATGGCCAAGTGTGCTACTTTAATACGCTTTGCATGAAATAAAGCACTGATCTTTCAACTCCTGCAGCGCAGAGCTGTGGTCTGTACAGTCTTTTTGTCCTCCTCTGCACTAGTCCTCGGCCGCAAGGAGTGGAATCCGTGCAGTGGCTGCACAAAAGTTTCCACTCTTACATTTTCTGTCTGTAATCATTTCCTAGTCACAAAGGTATGTATTTTAGTCTTGCAGAGAGATTGCTCTCTCTAGAGTGTTCTTATGAAATACTAATACACAGTCATTTTTTTAAACTTACAAGCAGTTGGTTTGTAAAAAGGGAGAGACAGCTCTCTGTAGCATGAGGAATGCCTGTGCCGTGGAGGACTCCTGGCTTTGTTTAATTTTCCTATGTCCATTTTGATTCTGTATCATAGCTTGGCATATTAAATTTTAAAATAAAATACTAATAAAAAGTATACATTATTACTTGCTGAAATTTAATGATCAAATACTGTGGAAGGGGATTGTGTAAGAATGTCAAGTACTGTTTTACGTTTAGTTCATTTTAGATGTATGCAGCTCCGAAGGGAGCACAGCCCAGTGGATCTGAGCTTCTGTTGAAGTGGTTCAACTGTGTAACATGATGAGCGGCACCATGTGGGCCTGTGTATCTGAGATGATGCGTGCCTAGGAACATTTGTGAAGTTCCCCAAGAAAATCGCTGGCAACCCTTGGCCTAGTTCATTTAATAAAATTCCTTAGAACTCGCTGTAGATTCATTTTAAAAAATAAGCCACATGTATTCAAACAAGCTACTACTTATTTTATCAGTGGTGATGTGGTAATATGTGGAAATCTGTGTTCTCATCCAGTTAAATAGAGCTAAAGGCAGTTTCTGTACTTCCTGTAAAAACAAAATGTGGGGACTGTGAGTTACCTGTTTTCAAGTTACTGAGAGTGCTATCAAAGTGCACGTTTAAATTGAAGCAAGTGAATTAATTGTTAATAAAATATTTCTGACCTTCTTTAAAAGAGGCTTGAAGAGGCCCTCTGGCTACCCCTTACTCTGTACCGACTATAGCTAAATTACACAAAATTAGACTATCAGGGTTTATAAGAAGTTCAGCCATAGTATTTCTGAAAAAATAAATGTTGTTATTTTAAAATTGAGTTAGAATGATGATCCTTGAAGAATTCTCAAGTGGCAGGTCTCATCTATTTTTGTATGCCTGATTTAATTGAATTAACAGATTATAAATTATAATTGCATTCAGCGTGTGATGTAAGGCTCTTGGTATACTCAAGCTGTATCGTTGATGATCAGGCCTTTTAAATGCTATCACTGATACCAAATAGACTAAATCTGTGAAATTGTATCTGTTGAATTTAAAAAAAATGCTAAGTTGGGGATCCCTTACATCCTACCTTTGCTAAGAGTGTCAAAAATTCACTAACTATGACGTGTAAATTGAGAGACTTTTATCATAATTGAAATTAAGGAAATACCTTTTGCTTAAAACTTGTCTTTGATTCAGATTTCTCATTAGTTCCCAAATAATCTCAGTAAGGCTTTGTGGGAGAGCATCATGGGACACACATGACATATGAGGTGATAGACAGGGTCCTTCGATTTTGCATAGATATTTTCTGTCAGGTGACATTGAGCTGGTGTTTACAGACTGGAGCCTATGGTCTCTGTGCTCTTTCAGTTGTATGTTCTAGGTGCTTTTTGCTTTGTTGTTAGAGAATTTCTATCCATTTCATAAATGGTATTTTTATTTTCTTCACTAAACTGTTTGATGATATAGATTCCACAGTGTCTTTGAGTTCAGCAACTGTTACAAACTGAAGAGAAAAAGGAAAGAATGAGTCTTTGTAATTGTTAAACATCCATAAAAATCTTAAGGAGTACAGGGATATTCACCAGGACGTTTACATAGACAGGAAAGCATTCTTTTTTTTTTTCTTTTTTTTAAAATTTATTTATTAGATAATTTCTTCATTTACATTATAAGTGCTATCCCAAAAGTCCCCTATACCCTCCCCCTGCCCTGCTCCCCTACTCACACACTCCCACTACTTGGCCCTGGCATTCCCCTGTACTGGGGCTTACAAACATTGCTAGACCAAGGGCCTTTCTTCCCCAGTAATGGCCAACAAGGCCAACTTCTAATACATATGCTGCTAGAGACGTGAGCTCTGGGGGTTCTGATTAGTTCATATTGTTGTACAGGAAAGCGTTCTTAAAGAATGAAGAGACAAAGATACAAGTGTGGTTTTGTTTTGTTTTGTTGCACTGACATTTTAAACTAGCTATCAAGAAATCTGGCAAACAACTTATGCTAAAAGTATTTGTTTCTGAAAAAAAGAAAAAAATTAACTAGGTCCTGAGATGCTTTAGTGGCTATTCTTACTAGAAGATGAAATCTATCCACCCTTGTCGGTGGTGTTTCAGAGCCCAAAACAAGCCTGTAAGGTATGAGACTTACTGTGTGTGTGGACCACAGATGTCTTCACCCCCAGAAGGAAGAGTGCAGAATGCACATGACATGGAAGAGACTGAGCCTGCTCTCCATGACTGTGTGCTGAGTAGAACAGGACTGAGGAGGATACGCTACAAAACAGCCCTGTTGCAAACTCGTGGGACAAACCCACTTCAGGAGTAGGTCTGGGCTTGGCATGGACAGATTATGTTGCCTCAGTATTTTCAATTAAAATCCTTGTTTGAGAGCATCATAGTCACATGCAGCTGTAAGAAAAGCTAGAGGTCCCACATGCCTTTGGTCCGGGTTGCCCCAGCAGTGATGTCTGTCATACAGAACCTGAGGATAATAATGGTCTGTTGTGTCTTGAAATGTTCTTGAGTTTTTCTTATGGTTTTTGGTTTTTCTGTTGTGTGTTGCTTGTTTGTTTGTTATTTTATTCTGATTATAGAACGGTACATAACTGTGCATGTAAAATCATCTTTAAAATTAATAAATATTCAATCAGATGACCAATACCATTAGACTTAAGTACAAACCCATATTACACAGCAGTTTGTTTCTGAATGGGTAAACACTATAATTACACAGTGGGGTGCTCTTTCCTTTTCTGTGCAATTTGTTCTTTTGGCAGACTTTATTAGAATCTCTGTCTAGATCATTTGTATATAGAGCTTATAAAATTGCTATCTGTGGGTACTTTTACTAGTTAACTTTTTATAACAAAGGGAGCTGTTGTGTGGGTAAGAAGCTGTTCAGTAGTACTTTAGCAAACTGATAGCTTACTTTAGGCTGGATTAATAGCGCTCCAGCTTTGTTCTCTGATAAATCCCTTGCAGTAGTACTGCCTGATACGCAGGCCCCGTCTTTGCTCTGGGTTTTTCTGTTTTAGGAAACTGGGAATATACCCTGGGACCCGCAGAAGAACCCGATGCTGTGTCCACTTGAAGAGCTAGACTGTGGGGGCAGTTCACTGGATCCTGAGGCTTGGAGGCCTTGTGCTGTTGAAGAATCAGGGCACTGCTGTGAATGTGTGCTTAAGGAGGGAGCATCATTTCCTTCCCAGGTTTATTCAGATAGGAAAACCCTGTCTTAGTCCCTAAACCATGGGGAGTTTAGATTGGAGCTTTACACCTGTGCTTCATTTGACATAGTTTTCAAACCCATAGCCAGGAATTCAGGAGGTTGAACAGCATTTACTAGACTTTCAGAGCCCAAAACCTATCCTGTGGATTAATACATTTATCTAACAGAATTCCAGTTGTTTGAGCTGGTTGTTGGTTTCACCTAGCTTTTATATTTTTCTGTTTTAAATAATGGCAGAAGACACTTAAAACTAATGAGTTAGCTTATAGATGGAGCTAGAGAGGTAGGAAGCATTGGCCTAGACCTAAAAAGAAATGGTGGTGGGAGAATGGAATGTTAAAAGTCTTCCGTCTCCCATAACTACACCAGTGTGTTTCAGTGAGAGCAAAAACCTGTGCAGTTGGGTGATCCTCAGCACAGGTGTCACGGGTAATAGTCACAGGTGGCGTGTCACATCAGTGTGGTGTGGAGAGGCAGTGTGTGCAACACCAGGTACTTGTGCTACATGTGTGGAAACAAGGCTGCGGGATGTACCATGGGTGAATGCTACCACACACTTCACTCTGCTTCCTAAACCTTTACTTTGTTGTACACATTCAGTGATGCAGTGTGACATGGGGTCACAATGCACTGTGTGCCAGATGGACACTCAAGAGCGATGATGTGGAACAGAGGCCGGGAACCCATGTGCCCAGGCAGGCTTGAGGGCCATGGGCCCGGCAGGGTGTCCTCACTTTTAAAGTGAGCGTAATGAAGGTCCCAAATAGGGCTGGAGTGAGGATTACCTGGGTTAACCCTCCAAAGCTTCTCATCCTCGGGGAGAGTAATAGCACTGACTGTAAGCCAGGCCTGGCTGCAGCTTGTCAGTACACACGCACTGCAGGCTACTCTGGTGCCCTCAGTTTGCTTATCTTTTCTGTTTATTCCAACGTTGACTACATTGATGACGTGATGAATGTGTATGCTAAGTTAGCCTAATAACCCTTGTTAGGTTAGCTCATAATTCAAATGAATTATTTGTTCAAAACAAATTTGCCACTTGACTTGTTGGAAATAATATTTCTTTAGCTGAGAATGTATATGATTCTTCAACTGGAAAATTGATTTTAAAAAAGATTTTGCCAGGCATGTTGGTACACGCTTTCAGTCCTAACGTCCAGGAAGCAGAGGCAGGCAAGTCCATGTGAGTTCCAGGCCAGCCAGAGCTAGATAATGAGACCCTGCCTAAACAAATAGTTTTCAGATTTTTATTAGTGGATTTGTTTTAAGACTTTGAAATGGGGGCTGGTGAGATGGCTCAGCAGGTAAGAGCCCTGACTGCTCTTCCGAAGGTCCTGAGTTCAAATCCCAGCAACCACATGGTGGCTTACAACCATCCATAATGAGATCTGACACCCTCTTCTGGTACATCTGAAGACAGCTACAGTGTACTTATGAATAATAATAAATCTAAAAAAAAAAAAAAGACTTTGAAATGAAATAACCACAGCACATGGGGAGATGGCTCAGCAGGGCTTGCTGCTCCAGAGAACCCGAGTTCAGCTCCCAGCACCCATGGACAGGCTCACACCTGCCTGCAATTCCAGTTCCACGGATGTGACACCTTTATGGCCGCCTCGGGCACTCATAGAGCCATAGGTAAAAATAAAACACAAGCTTTAAAAATTAAAAGAAAGTAACCTCAGCACATTTTTATGTCTAGATAAATAATATTCATTAGCAGTTAAACTAAACATGTAAAGGTATAAAACTTGTATCATGGAGCTGGTAGGCAGTTCATTCAATAAAGTGCTCGTATTTGCTATGCAGAACCTGGGTGACAAGATGGGACAGTGTGTGCACTCCCAGCTCTGGGAAGGTGGAGGCTCACAGACCTCTGGGATCACTGAGCACATAGCTCAGCTGGCTGGGCAAACTCCAGGCCAGGGAGAGACCCTGGTGACTGATAGACAACAGTGTGTGACCTCTACATGCATGTACACATGTGTACATGTGTGCCCGCACACACACGTACACCAACAGGTGTATAAACACGCTCATGCAATTTCACATTGTTTGCAGCCTTGGACATTTTACTCCTAACCATCACAGATGTAGGTGAGAAGCCAGGGCGCACAGAAGCTGCTCTCTTGCAGTGGTCCTCCCTAGTTTGCAGTGGTCCTCCCTAGTTTGCAGTGGTCCTCCCTAGTTTGCAGTGCTGAACAACGTGAGCAAGAGTAACAATGGTAGTCAGTCGGCAAGGCTTGGCAGCGGTGAGCTGAGGCCAGGACTAAAGGGACAAAGTGCTAAAGAATATGAAACTCTCAAACAGGAGCGCCTTCTCCACAGCAGCTCGTCCTGCCCTCTGTGGAAAGACCCTCCTCACACTGACTTTCAAGGGGATCTGTGAGGAAATTTTACATTTCTAATGTGTTCTGGAAAAATCTAGACTTAATGTGGCTTTAAAAATGTAATGTTGAAGTTTGAAAAACTTTCCACACCAAACCATCTACAAATCCTTTGTAAGAAACACATAGCCACATCTATCTATGTTATTTATTCTGTTTATGACTTGTGTGCAGCTTATTATAATAAAGGAAACTTTGAAGGTGAACAGAAACCCCATAGCCCACCACTGTGAGCCCAGCATGGATGCTAAGTGCGGCATTGGTGTGCCTCTTCCCATTAGTCAGAGAGCATCCCTTGGTTGTTTTAAGTTCTTTTCCTCACATTCTGTCCTCTCCTCTAGTTTTTCTCCCAGTTTTCACCTGTTCGGAGCACTGCAGCACTGAACACTGTTTATGTGGCACGTGGCTCCTCCTTCCCTGGGTAGATTCCTTCCAGTGTAGTTTCCCATGGGCAGAGTTTCAGAAGTGCATATCTAGCAGCAAGCTGACCCATTTCCCCCCAACATCAGGGTGCATCCCTTCCCTTCCCAAGTGACAGAAGCAGTATATGCCTGTTTGCATAGTCTTGTTTCATTTTTAGCTCTTGGCATGTTTAATAATAATCCATCTGACCTTCCAGGAAGCAATCCAGACTTTTGGTTGTTACATGCTTACTGTGTGTGTTCTGCACACACACACAGTTAGCAATCCTCAGGGAGTTTCCTCCAGAGTTACAGTGTTGCAGCTGATTTCTTTGCCAAATAGCTTTTAGTTGTTTGACTTATTTTTAATTAACAAATAATAGTGTGTTCTGTTGTATAATTTACATTTTTATGTATGTATAGATTGTAAAATGACCAAACCTGTCTAATTAGCATATCTTCACCACAAATACTTACCCTTTCTTTGTGATGAGACCACTTCGGTCCACTCTTGCTTAGCTCCTTGAGATAGTCAAGGCATTAGGAAATAATTGCTACCGTGCTGTGCAATAGATCATGTAGTAGCAAATTTCTTTTAAAAATAACTTTTGGCTGTGACTGTCACACCGTGATGATAAATGGTAAAAGAAATGATGCCTCAAATATAGTTACTTATTAGAACCATCATTTTGAAAAATCACATTCCTTTACGCTAGGCTCTCTCTTGTGGCTGCTAGTCATATATTATTTAAATTTTTTATGCATGAATACTGTCTGAGACTTTTTGATAGCCATAACTTGTAGTGTTAATTTCTTTGTCTTATATCACATTTTGTATTAGAATGTTTAAAAGAAACCATTATTAAATGTCAGTCAACATGTGTATTTTTGCCTCTACAGACAGAATAGGGGCTATTTTAGTTCATTGTTCTTATGGAATGAGAACCACTAAACTCTAGATTAGTGTGGTAATTGTTATAAAATTTGGCATCACAGACTATTAGATTACAGGGAATTTATTTTCTTTTTCTTTTTATTAAACTAATAAAATGTATTTTAAAATATATAACTCAGTATTGGCATTTTTAAGTCATCAAAACAATTTATAATAATTAAATGCCTCTTAAATATACATGATATCTTCTGAAGCTAAAAGCAATATTCACTCAATCAGTTTTTAAAATCTTTTTGGAACATTAAACATGATAGAAGTAAAAAAAAAAAAACTCTCCTAAAAAGCCCTTTATGAAAGGAAATTATGACAAGTTCCTGATTAGACAGAAACTGTTCTGTCTCCAAAGGAGAATATGCAGTGTAACTGTGGCTTCATAAAATGATTTGGATAGTGTTCCTTCTGTTTCTATTTTGTGGAATAGTTTGAAGAGTATTGGTATGGGAATTTTTTTCTAATGTTCCCTTATAGTATGTACCAGTAATCTATTTACCTTTCCATTTTTTTATACTTTGTGATCATTGTAATAGTTATTGTTAATACTCTATTCCAGAATGTTTACCTTAGAATTCCATTGCCTCAGACCCAGAGAGATGGCTTAGCTAGAAATGGTGCTTGTCACTAAGCCTGATGACCTGAGTTTGTTCTAAGACCTAGATGGTAGAAAGAGATTGTCCTCTGACAGCCATATGTACATATGTACAGAAGGGCACACACATGCCCACAAAGGTACACATTGAATGAATAGGTAGGTAGGTAGATAGGATAGATAGATAGATAGATAGATAGATAGATAGATAGATAGATAGGGAGTTTCACTCATGCACTAAAGAGGAATAGTACATAATGTGGAAGGTTTTCAGAGGCTATAACATAGCTTGGTGGGTAAAGTTTGATCTCGGGAACCCACATGGTAAAAGGAGAAAACCAGCCCCCCAAAGTTGCCCTCTGAAATGGCATTTGTATGCATACATACATACATACATACATACATATATACAATGTGACTAGAATTTTTTTTTTGTTTTATTTTGTTTATGAGATAGATGTAGCCCTGGCTGGCATGAAACTTAGATCTGCCTGTCTTTGCCTCCAAGTGCTAAGATTATTTATACATACATGTGTTACAGTTCATGTGACATTTCTAAAGTAAAGTATGATGTAAAGTATACTTATCTGTATAATTTGGTATCAGATATCATTTACCATGTGTCTTTGGGGTCTGGTTTTCACTGTTTCTTATTTAATAAACGTACTGCTAATATCCAGCCTTTTCTCCTTTCTATGTCCCCTTGCCTCGCTACAAGGAAGTTAGAAAACCATCTCTTAGAAAACCATCTTTCCGGCCTGGGCTGGAGGCTAAACACAGGATTCTACTTTCAAGACTTGCTTGGGCTACAGGGAAGTTCAAGACCAGCCTGAGCAACTTCTAAGACCCTATCTTAAAATAAAAATTAAGAGCAGACTGAGCACACAGTTTCTTGGTAAAGTATTTATCTAGAAAATTCACAACGCTCCAGGTTCAACCTCTAGTTGGGA
Organism: Mus minutoides; assembly: GCA_902729485.2. NCBI lineage: Eukaryota > Metazoa > Chordata > Mammalia > Rodentia > Muridae > Mus > Mus minutoides. The sequence continues at coordinate 119,462 of LR749596.1, read as the reverse complement.
TCAAGAGGGCATCTTCCAGTTAACTCAAACCAGTATTTGAAATTGAAAATATTAATTGCTTCCTGGCCGTTTTAGCTAGGAGCAAGTATAGTTCCATTTTCATAAGTCTGCTGTTGTATGCATCCTCTGTTTGAGGTGTATAAACAGAGCAGAGAGATAAAATGGAGGCCTGCTCCATCGACCCTCATACCTCACCACAGTGCCCAGGAATGCCGCAACCCCTCAGAGGACTAAACTAAGGTTCTCAAAAATCAAAATAAGTCCAGCTATTAATACATTTTGCAGAATGTTTAATGACGAACTAACATTTCTTTAACTTGTATTTGTCCCAAGATTTCACTCCGATTTTACATGACAGCTAAGAAGGAACACCATAATGCTTCCTGCCTCGTAAGAATTATGTCAGATTGCATCAATGGGAGGAGAGGTCCTTGGTCCTATGAAGGTTCAATAGATGCCCCAGTGTAGGGGAGTTGAGGGTGGGCGAGTGTGGGTGGGTAGAAGAACACCCTCATAGAAGCAGGGGAAGGGAAGATGGGACAGGGCGTTTCCTGGAGGGGAAGAAACAGGAAAGGGGATAACATTTGAAATGTGAATAAAGAAAATATCCAATAAACAAAAAGAATTATGCAGGATAAGTGACATAGATATATGAAACTTGTGATTCTCCTAATATTGGGATTTGATGACCAAATGGAACCCATTTAAGCTCTCCTGAGTCACAGTAATAAAAACCTTTGTCACACAGCAGGTACTTTGTTAAGTTAGCCGGGACCTGCGAAGGTAATGAATAGTGATGAGTACTAGCTGCTCTCTCAGAGGACGCGGGTTCAGTTCCCAGCCCCACAATCGGCTCTAACTCCAGTTCCCAGGGATCTGACACCCTCTTCTGCCCTCTGTGGGCAGCTACACATATGTGGGCAATGTATCCATACACAGACAAAACTAATAAACCTTAAAAATGTGTATCTGATTTTTACATTTTTATTTAGCAGAAAATTAAGAATCAACTCCTGCTACACCAATCAGTTAGTTAGCTAGTTTGGTTGGTTGGTTGGTTGGTTGGGTTTGTTTGTTTGTTTGTTTGTTTAAAGTTAAGGAATCACTGTAAAACTAATTGTGAATTTTATCTTGGTTTCTGTTGTTTGTTTTGCTTTGGGGTTGTTTGATTTTGTTTTGTTTTGTTTACAGTTTTTAAAGATGGTTTCTCTGTGTAGCCCTGGCTGTCCTGGAACTCACTTTGTAGACCAGGCTGACCTAGAATTCAGAGATACACCTGCCTCTTGAGTGCTGGGATCAAAGGCTGCGCCACCACTGTTGGGCCTGATTGCGAACTTTGGTCCTTATCATGGCTTCATCTTTCTTAGCAACACCTAATATCTTGTATTTACTCACATACCGCATGGGTTGGTTGGCCATGTCGCTGTCCTCAGGCTCCGTGGTGAGGTGGGAAGTATATATGTGGTGTTCTCCAGAACAGCAGTACTCAATAAGTGATTTTCTGTGGCTTCTGAGAGAAAAGCCTATAAAAGGCTTAAATTCTGAAGGTTCTGGGCAGTTACCCAGCATTCCTACCCATCCTGCATGACAAACGGCTTACCCGGTAGGAATTTCCAGCCTTCCCACATCTCTCAGTAGGAACTGCTATCCCCTTCTCACACATGGGCCGTCTACTTGTACACATACTCAGCTTACCAGCTACAGTGAAGGCAGTTTCAGTCAGCAGAGTGAAAGCAGAACAGGGAGAATACATACAGTGCACGGGGCAGTTGTTAAAGCCTGGTAGGAATATCCCCATCAGTGACCGCCACCCACATGTGCAGAAATAGCCTTGTACTTTTCTCATTTAATGTGAGTGTTATTCTGTTGTTTTTTATTATTTCAAGGGAATGTGTCTTGCTTCTACTTACTATATTATAGTTTTGTACTAAGATTCACAAGGAAACACATTTTGTAATATTGATGTTTTGTGGAGGTTGAAATGAGCTGTTATTGCCCCAGGACAGCATCTCAAGGGCGTGAAAAATACAATGTCTCATAATAACCAGGTCATTTCCCTCTATAGGTTCATGGGGTCTAAAGTTTAAAGATACGCTGTAATGTTTGGGGCAGTTCATAGAAAGCAAATATAACTACCATTTAAAAGGTCAGTGTGTGTAGCACTGTGTTTGCTGATAAGAAAGGCTTGCATTCTTCCCTCCCTCTGCCCCTCCCCTTCCTCCTTCTGCCCCTCCTCTTCTGCTGCCTGGAATAATCTCTCACAGATGATTAGACAACAGGTGCCAGGAGAGTGAGGCACACTGGCTTTGTGCCACATGTGCACAGTGGAGATCCAGTGTCACCCCAGGTTTGGGGTATCGCTGTGTCCTTCCACGGGAAGGGATAACCCAGTTGAAATACATACTACAGCTCCTGAGGGATTAAGTGTTTCCTTTGCTTTATAGTACAGAATTTTACAGTGTCTTTGTTTGGGAGTTCTCAGATTGCTTAATGATTTCTCTAACCCCCACCCCCACCCACTGTGACCAGATGTGTATTACAGCAGCGTTCGACCCTCTGCAGGTTGGCCCATTTCATTGCACAGCTTGTGATATAGCTTTCCTTTATTTATCAATGACATTTAAATGTTTTGCATTTTAGGGAGCCAATTGAGAGTCAAGATGTTCTTTTGTTTAATCTTTAATCTTGTATTCTTTAATATTGTTGCATTCCATAAGATGCCTCTATAGCATTTCAGTTGTAGATAGAGAGCTCTACAAGGATTTTATTCATTAACTAGATTTATGTCTATAGTGAGCCACAACTGGAGTAGTACTAATTGATCTCTTTCCCAATCTTTTAAAGTTGAGGGGTTTGGTTTGGTTTTGCAGTATCTGCTGATGCCAGTAACTTTGGGTGCATTTATTTACTTTTAGAATTCACTATTTTAAGAATATATTCTGAAGGAATTATAGCCTCTGCCAGCTGTTTGAATGGAGATTCCTTAGAGCCTTCTTAGAGGTTTTAGAAGACTCTCAACTCACTCTGGACTCCACATTGAGGAAGCATGGGCATTGTGAACTCAACTCATCCTCCCTCTCTCCAGTTCACCTTGTGCTGAGTAGATAATGCTCTTGGAAGGTGTGTGGAGCTAAGAGGAAGGGTTGGCTGGGGAGCGCTGGGCTTGTTCAGATGTCCAGGAGAGGAATCCATTGCTTAGAGACATGAGCTGAATCTGCTGAGAGGAGCGCTGAGCACCGAGTTTCCTGGAAGCCAGGAGACAGGAGTGCCAGCTCCTGCGGGATACCAGCCAAGCATTAGGGGAAGAGGCTACTCTTAGTGGCTGGTTGGGAGTGGGAAAAGGAGTTTGTGTCCTGTTAGAGGGAGCCGGTGCTCGGTAACAGAGTTAGTTACCAGCCTTGAAGGTGGAGCAAGGAGAAAAGCAACAGTTATTTGAGAATGGCCCGAGTGACAGCCCTCCCAACAGGCTGGAGCACTGGAGCTGAATGGTGGGGTAGTGGGGTTGGCAGTGAGAAGTGGTGAGGACCTAGTGGACCTTGGCAAGCATGTCCTGAGAACAGTGATACCTCACCTGGCTGTGTTATACAGTACAGTGCTTCTGTACAGACATGGCTCTGAACATAGACTCTAGGGAGGCCTAGTCAGCCCTGACGTGGGTCAGCAGGGCCCCACAGGGGCAGCATGGCGTGTGCACTGCTGAAAGCCTGCCTCTGAAGAACTGGCGGGTTACTTAGAGAGGGGTAGACAGCAGAAGAGTCCAGGAGTGTGGACGGCTAGAAGAGCTTTGCACGCCACACTGGAATATTCATGTCATTCCCTGGGTCCTGCTGCCCGTGCTTATGCTGGAAAAGAACATGCCAGCTTAGCTCCTAGAAAGATCACTGACTGCTGTATAGAAAGTGAAAGGAAGGAGGTAAGTGGGATGGGGGAGATGGTAGAAAAGTAGCTAGTGACTAGGAGGGCTGAGCCCATGGAGTGTTCTGGGCATGGAATGGTGACTGTATGTGACCTATTTGAGATTAGCATTTTGTCTTCCTATGGGACTCTGTGGGAAGGACAGATTATGATTGGTTAGGGTTCCCTTCATGCTGGTTTTGTTTGGATGAGCTTAGTAATTATTTTATTCAGTTAACTTAGAGAGTGGCTATCTAGGTGTAATATCAGACAGTTTGGTCATGCAGTCAGGGTCAGCTCTAACTGGCCATCTCCCTGATTCCCTCTTCAAGGCTGTAATTAAAGGTGTGTACCAGCAGCACACCTGGCTTGGTCTTACTTTCGGTTTTTCCCTAACTAGAAAATGCATGGTCTTTATAGACATTGAAAAATCGGGAAGATAAGAATAATAAATCACCCTCCCTCACTACTCAGAGACACATATTATAAATATTTCCATTTCCTTCCATCTTTTCTCAGAAAGCAGTGTTTACAGATTGAGATCCCCCTGGCAGGAACAGAAGGTCACTTTAGAGTAGAGGCCCTGGGAGCTAGGCATGACTGGGCTTTCTTTTACTGTAGGATGCAGTACTTGCCTTTAATAAGGACTAGCTTACTAATGTTTTGAGCCTTTTTTTTAAATTTTTTTCTTTTGAGGACAAAGCCTTCATGAAAGGTGATCTGTGTAACTTCTTCAAAGAACATTGCCCAGGCACCATATGCATGAAAACCACTTTTGTTGGATGCCAGACTGCCTACATTTGCTATTTCAAATGCCTCATGGGGAATAATCTCAATGGGAATGATTGGAGGTAGACCAGTAGGACATGGGTAACAAGAGGAAAGTGACAGCTGCCTGGGCATCTTAACTGGCTTGTAAGAAGAAATGATATATGGGTCCTGCTAGTGCCCCTCTCTGAGCTTTTTCTTTTTTTTAAACATCCCTTTTAATCTGGTTGGAGATTGATGGAGATGCTATCTTGAGCTGTTAGGAGCTGTGAGCTGGATGGGAATGACAAACACACACTGACAGCTTTCGAGAGGATGGATGGATGGATGGATGGATGGATGGATGGATGGATGGAGGAACAAGCTCTGAGCTGCAGGGTTTGTCCTTCGGCGAGGCCTTTGGAGGAATGTGGCTCTCACTCTGTGGGTGTTAGGGGGTGGGGTGGGGGTGGAGAAGGGGGTGGAGAAAAGATGTATCTGTTACCTAATTGGATATTTTCCCTAGCCCAACTTATAGTCATTGTAAGTGGCATTAAGGAACCCAAGGGCCTAGCACCTTCATAGTTTCTTCTGAGCGTGGACTTTTTCTTCAATGTATAGAAATTAGCACTTGCAGTTGGAGTTGAAGCTGTGTCACAATGTCCCCACCAGCACCTCCCTCCCTGTACTTTCAGGACAGTTCCAAGGCCTGTTGGTTCTGAATTTTTCTCTTAAGACTAGCAGGGACTCAGCTTCTTGCATGAGATAGTGGGGTAGGAGTCAGGGAACACTGGAACCGACTTTCTGCTTCCTGGAGCGAGTGTATATGCAGGAATATACAAAGCAGACCCAAGACCCAGAAGGAGCCAGAGCAGTGATGGCTGAAGTCATGTGAAGGTGACTCTGCAAGTAGCACAAGGTACAAGAGCTCGCAAGGCCCTGTCCTCTGGGCTAGGCTGACTTTCATTTCCAGTGCTCCTCACTCTGAGTGTAAGCGCACAGCTGATTGTGGAGTCGCTGGAGGGCAGGGAGCCTGTAGCTAAGGGTGTGACAAGGCTGTGAGCCCGAGGAAGAAAGTGAACGTTCAAAATGAAAATTGGCCAACCGACTGGTTGATTTTTACAAAAACAGACTGAGAGGAAAAGCTCTTTTGAAATTTTAACCTAGACAGAAAATATATTGTTTGCTGAGGGGGAGAATGAGGTATTCATTGCTCTGGTGTTTGGAATTTCTCCTTCCTCGTGTTCCCAGGGCAGTGTAGTACCTGTGAAGCTTTCAACTGAACTGAAGAAGGAGAGGTGAGGGCCTTCCAGATCACTGACCCCTAGCATTGGTCTCTCCTCCCTTTTCGTTTCCTCTGCATGTTATCCTGTGGCTATCGGCAGTAGGAGAAGCTGGTCACATTTCCCTGCTGCCCCAGGGATGGAGTCTCAGCTAGCCCAGTTTAGATGAGATAGGCTCTTAGGGGACTGTAGAAGTGAGGTGAGGTTACTGGTCCTGTGGCCACTCAAACCCTGAGCAGAACCTTCTGTTAGAAGAGCAGCTTAGGCCCAAGAGAGACCTGTGAGCTGTCCATCTCTCTCCAGCCTGTCACTCTCAGTGTGCTCTGAACTCTCCTGGGTACAGTTAGTTCATCTTCTTTGTTTTATTTTTTATTGCATGGCCCATAAATTTAATTCTCCAAGTCAGGAGTGTTTGGCTACAGGACGTGTCTGTGCTGAGTCAGCGCGCTCTTCCTTGGATTCTGCTGCAGCCATACATATAGCTCAACAGCCACTTCACGGCATTCACGTTGTCGTAGGTAGAGCAAGGAGCCTGGCAGTGACATAGAGCATGTGGAATTGTAACCGTACTCTGCATGCCTTACTTCCCATTCCATTTCTGGGACTCAAATATTCGTACATAGCATCTTCAAACCAATCTTCTTGGGTGTCAAGGAAACTGTACATTCTGAGGGTTCATATCATATTTATCTTTTATATTCAACACATTGCAAGAATTCAAGTTGTAGCCGGGCGTGGTGGCACACGCCTTTAATCCCAGCACTTGGGAGGCAGGGGCAGGCGGATTTCTGAGTTTGAGGCCAGCCTGGTCTACAGAGTGAGTTCCAGGACAGCCAGGGCCACACAGAGAAACCCTGTCTCGAAAAAAACCAAAAAAAAAAAAACCAAAAAAAAAAAAAAAAAGAATTCAAGTTGTGCTTCAGAAATAGTTAAAGCCATGAAAGCAATATATATATACACATACCACAAGGAAACATGAGTAGGCAACGAATGGCCGCTACATGTAAGGTCTGCAGTCTAACTGCTAACACGCATAAGCTTTCTCTGAACATACTCTGCTCTGTGTTTTTGAAATGCGGTTTAAATATCTAAACCAGAGCACTGACCTAACTGAAAGACACTCTATAAAATGCATGGAAAACAGAATCAAGCAGCGTGAGCTCTGATCCCTTGGTGTGTGGAAGGGGTGCCATACCCTCACTAAAATGAACCCACAGTCTTAGTTAGCATGGAATTTCTGCCCAGATGTTGCTTTTGAGAAATTAAGGTCCTTGTGGAGTCTAACGCTGCTGCCAGTCTGTGGCACGCTGGTGTTCTTCGCTGCTTTCTAGCCCTGGTCACCATTTTTGGATGGCTGACTCCCCAGAAGTACAGAAACCATTCCATCTTTCCTATCTGGATGAACTGATTCACGAAAATGCCTGCATAATGAGCAAGCACATGTGTGCACACCCATGACAGAACTCAAGCCCTATAAAGTATTTACCACCAGTCTCTCTGTGTGTGTGTGTGTGTGTGTGTGTGTGTGTGTGTGTGTGTGTGTGTTACGAGTGACACCTGATAGATAGCAACATCGCATAGTTGTGGCTGAAATCCTCATTAGTCCCATGGAAATGAGACACTTATTTCAGACCAGAAAGAAAAAATCATTTCAAATGCCCCAAAAAATGTATTTGAAAATTGGGGTAAGGTGGTGATGTGAACATTTACAACAGAATCTTTTAACATGAGACTGCAGCTAAGTCAGTACAGAATGTGGATTCTGATAGGCAGATCATTGATAACACTTACAAATTATACATCACTTTTTACTGAATATAACAGTCCATGCCTATCTATAAGCAGTTCTTACACTGATGGCTCATGGAATGTTCAATGAAGACTCATCTGCATAGTACTGTACTGTTTCTCTTTAATGTTAAGAATTTTATATTCACAGCTCAAAAAGTCTGCCCCTTGGATTAATAGGTAATGAAAAGCCCTCTAAAACAAACTTTAATTCCACGTATGGCATTGTGAGCGGTGCAGAGGGGGCAAGAGCAGTACATGCACTTAACTGCTAAATCACCTCTTCAGGTCCAGGTCAAGCACTTTCAGTAGTAGCCATGTTAAATAAGTACAGCTTGATCACAGTGTCAGACCCACAGTGAAAACATAAGGGACCAGCTTTTCTGCAACCTAAGCACTGAGCAGGTCAGGTAAGGCTGTTTGCTTGTGCATGGTGCTAGGTCCATAAACGAAGCCATGATCAAGAAAGCAAAGGAGGAGGGGATCAGTGTGGGGTCTGAAACACAGCGACCAGTGAGGACAAACCTGGACCATCTGGACTCGTGCAAGCAGCTACCACCTATGCTCCAGGTGACCTGCCAGAGAGCAGCACAAAACTTGGCTCAAGATCCTCAGAAGCTGGAAGAACTTGGAAACAAGCTGCAGCCTGGGGAGATCTGTCCTGAGCTGGAGAAGCTGCAGGCCTGGTGCTACTGGAAGCCAACAGTGTGCAGCCATCCAACAGTGTGTGGCCATCCAACAGTGTGTGGCCATCCAACAGTGTGCGGCCATCCAACAGTGTGTGGCCATCCAACAGTGTGTGGCCATCAGATCTACAGCTGAGTGTGAGCTACAAACAGTGCCTGACACGGAACCAGCTTTCCAAGAATCAGCATGGCTGCTACTTCACATCTACTTCCAAATCTCACTAAGCTCTCTGACAGACTCTGTCCCACAGCTACACAGGGAAAACCTTGGGCAATGGTGTTCCAGGATAGGCAAAGTGACATGAAACAGCCATCGCAGTTCATCCCCCAAGCATGGCATTCAGATGCACCTTTCAAGCAAATATAGTTTCCAAATAGACCATAGCAATATATTATTCATGCTTTTACAGCCACCACACAAAGGCATTAATATCTGCCCTAAAGGAGAAAAGACAGTATTTGTCTTTGGGTATTCTCCATTTTCTTCAAGCTTTTTGGCTTCTTGATGCTGTGCAGCTTATTAAGTAAGATGTGAGACGCAACCCAGTAACCAATGCTTAAGAGACTTTGGATTTTTAAAGTGATGTTATATATTTTAAAGAGACTGAACTTTTAATATGTTTGAATTTTTAAAGACTGTGAGACTTCCCAATTTCCAAAATAGTTCAGAATACAACTATGTCCTGGTTATTTCTTTATCAACTTAACAAACTAGAGTTCTTTCAAAGATGAACCTCAGTTGAGAAAATGGCTCCATCAGATTGGCCTATAGGCAAGACTGTAGAGCATGTTCTTGATGAATGATTGATGTGGGAGCCCAGCCCACTGGCAATGGTGCTGCTCCTGGGCAGTGGTCCTGAGGGCTATCAGAAAGAAAGCTGAACAGGGAGGGCCGTGGAGCAAGGCAGGAAACTGTTCCTCCATGGTCTTCAGTTCCTGACTTGAGCCCCTGCCGAGGCATCCCTTAGTAATGGAGTGTGTCAGATGAAGTAAACCCATCTTCCACAAGCTATTTCTAGCCAGCAGTATTTGATCTCAGCAATAAAAAGCAGACTGAGACAGAAATTGGTAGCAGAAATAGAGCTGTAGCAGACCTGACGGTGTTACTTTGAGGAAGAGTGTAGAAGTGTTCAAGGCCACTGAGTGCTCAGAGCTTAATGAGCCGTTATGAGAACTTAGAGGATCAGGGTACTTCTGATCAGATGTGATATTTCAGGAGGAAGCAAAGACCCTATCAAGACTGTTGACATTGTTGACTAAGAATTTGTGGCAATGAAACCTTTACTAGGACAATTGATGGTGACTAGCTGGGGCTGGAAAATCAGCTTTGATTAATAAGAGACACTCGTCATTGAGATAAAATCTTCTTGAAGTATTTTCTCAAGTTCAGCACACAGAAGCTATGACATAGAAGGGGCCAAGGCCAGCTCATGCTGGCAGCCAAACTTGGTCTGCCAGGTGGTAAGTTTTAAAGGCATGCAGGGGTCATAGAAAGCAGCCAAGAGCTTTCACTTTGAGAGGCCAGGAGAGACATTGGTAAAGGTGGAGCCTGAATTGCATTGGAAACACTAGGATTGAAGGGGTCATGAAGAGAAAGAAGTTGAGGCTTGACACCATGTAGCAGGGTCAGAGTCCGAGAAGCATGTCCAGGAGAGGTTAGTGATCCAGGTGCAGCCTGTGGAGACCCTGCCATATTGGAGATGACAGACTCCAAAGGCAAGGCCAGTGGCAGGCATGGTGTGGAGCTGGCCTGAGTCTATGAGGCAAGCTGTGTGTTCTAAAGATGGCTGAGCTGAGAGGGGAGAGTGGCCTAAGCCCTTTGGAGCCGAGAACATGATGGGCGTATCCCAAATGCAAGACGAGGAGCTGCAGGATTTGATTTACACTGTTGGCGTTTGGTTTTCATTTGCTTTGTGTAAGAAGTTTGTAACTTAGTTTTGAGTTTACAGGGACACTTGAGAGACTTCAAATTGTAAAGTGGTGTTAGGTATTTTAAAGAGGCTGAACTTTTAAAGTGTTTGAGTTTCTAAAGACTGTGGGGCTTTCAAAAGTTGGAATATGTTTTATCTTATAATGTTTATTAATATGAGATCTTGGGTATAAAATAAGAAAGGAAATTAGGGGTATGTCAAGATGACAAGCAGTCAGTTGTCCGTGTGGGGTTGGTTGGTTGCTCATTTGTTTTTTGTCAACTTGATGCACACGAGTGTTATCTGGGAAGAGGGACCTCAGGATGGGAATGCTCAGATGACTTGTAGACATGTCTATAGGGCATTTGGATGGTTGATGTGGGGGTCCCAGTGTACTGCGAATGGTGCCATCCCTGGGCTGGTGGTCCTAAATAGTCTTACAAAAGCAGACTGAGCAAGCCATGGGAAATAAGCTGTCATCCGACATTACTCCATGGTCTCTGCTTCAGTTCCTGGGTCTAGTTACCTGCCTTGAGTTCCTGCCTTGACTTCATCTCTCTCCATAATGAAGTGTGACCTGAGAGTTGTAAACTAAAATAAATAAACCCTTTCCTTCCCAAGTTGCTTTTGTCTATGGTGTTTCATCGCAGCAATATAAAGAAAGCACAGTGAGACACTGTGTTTGTTAATAGGTGGCACTGCATGACTCCTCTAAGTGCCCCAGCCCTTCCTACACTGCTCTCTGTGGCGATGTTTTCCTCTAGCCTATAAGAGCTCAGTGTGCTGAGCCCAGCATTTGGAGCTACAGTTTGCACACATGGATAAGTGATTCCTATCACTAACGTAGACTCAGACCAGACATTTCTGAAATCTGTTAAACATGTTTTTCTTGAAAAAAAGATTTCATGCTCAAATAAGTTTTGGAAACACTGAGTAAGCACCATTAATTAGATTTATTCCTGTTAGTGTTTCTCAGAGCCCTTATCGCACTACTATGATTCGACCATTGAGTCACTGTGGGAACAGTTCCCGGGGTTATTAAGGAACATGGCTGAAGATAGATTAACTTCTATTGAATTACCATTTCTTCTACCGATTTGCCTCCAGCCCATTTAATCAAAGATTTTCTCAAATAACCTGGTCAGATTTTGGATTATTTTTATACCCCTAAAGTTGACACGTAGGAGACATTTGATAACAAATTATAGAACTTATTTATATAGTTTATCATGGATTTGGAAATTTCTTGAGCTGCCTTTTGACAAGTAAACAACAAAAACCTTGATTGTGGGCATGAGAGACAACCACTGAGTGTACTGTTTAGGCTGGGGCACTGTAAGCTTTATGATCTTTGTAACATGTGAAATCTAGCCTGTGCCAGGCAGAGCAAGAAAACCAAATCCATAGCCTCACCTCAACTCTTTCATCTGGGCTGGTAATTACTTCTGGTCTCAGCAGCAGTGCTGATGGCCGATATACCTACAGGCTTGAGTGTGTGGTGGACTCGGGTGTGAAAGGCAACTTGGGAAGGAAAGGGTTTATTTATTTTATTTATTCTGCCTTAAATCTGGAACAGCAGATTCATGTTATCAGAGTTGAGATGAGAAGTGGGAGCATCTTGGTGGATGAGAGGTTCCCAGCACAGCCACCACCAGAAAGAAGGGACAGGGCTCAAATCCGCTGAGGAAAAAGTGTCGATGCCCAAGCAGAATTGTTTTACATGGTATTTAATAGCTTCTTATTTTCTGTCTGTTTTTCCAGTTTTTCGAGGTGCCGTTTGACTCAAACATGAATAGAACAAAGAACAGGCCTCTGGTTCGAGGGCAGATAAGGTAAGTCATGGCTGATCCTCCTCTATATTCATGGACTTACTCATCCTGAAGCTTGTTTTATTGTTATGTTCATTTAGCAGGATAATTATAGTAAGTTTTCCCCTAGGTCCCATTACCTATCTAGTCTCAGGCTCTTGGCCTCATTAGCAGTGTCAGATATGAGCTCCCTCGTAGAGTGAGCCCTAAATCCAATCAAAAAGGCTGTTCCCATAATATTTGTGCTACTATCTTGCAGACAGGCCACTGTTGTAGCTCTTGGGGTTGATAGCTGGGGAAGACTGATGACTGCTTTTCTCCTCAGGTAACGTGTATGGCACCGTCCTGCACTCTGAGCAATGTTAGTCAGTAGAGATGAAACATCTAGTTGAGTGCCAGCTAGATTTCTTCATGTTCAATGCCTAAGTAAGTGGAATCTTCAGCAATGGAATCTTACCCTCTGGTTGTAGAAGGTAACCAATTTTGTTGGCAATTTAGAATTTGGTGGGGAGACTCTACGGAACCCCTTTGGCCAAAGACTCAAAAAAGATATAGCTCATTCTCAGTACTGATGGTTTTACTTGGTAATATAATATGTCTAGTTGGGACATTGCCTTCCCCATTATATGATAAGTTCATTTAAATTCCATTCGTATGTGTATATGTTTTAGGAACCTTCTACCATAGTAGGTTTCAGTATAGTTTTGCTATAGCCTTTAGCTATCCCTCCTATTTTCTCCTCTATCCTATCCTGCCCTCCCATCTTCCTCCCCAATGTAATCCTTCTAATTTCCCACTCATCCTTTTATAGCAGTATATTATATCTCCCCTTCCATGGAAGATCCCAGAAAATGTGTGTGTGTGTGTGTGTGTGTGTGTGTGTGTGTGTGTGAGAGAGAGAGAGAGAGAGAGAGAGAGAGGCAGAGACAGAGAGACAGAGACAGAGACAGAGAGAAAGAGTGTTTGCTTTAATGCATTTACTAGACAGGCACTGTCATAGTCTGAAGGGCAGTGATGACCAAGGTAACAGTTCTGTGTCTTAAAGGATACAGGATACCGGATACCAACTTCTTAAGCACCTTATACAGTGTGCCAGGTTCTACATAGAGACCTATGCTAGGTGATTTGTAAATACAGAAAAGAGTATCTGACACAAACACAGGATCTCCCTCTTCTCTCGCCCCATCTACCCAGTTTATTTTTCTATTGCAGATCACTGTCCTGAGCCCAGGGGTTCTGGAGATCTCTGCAGAAGTGTCCTGCAGGCTTCGCGGGCCGTGTCTCCACCTCTGCCCTTTTCATTTCTTCATTTGTTTTCTAAAGCCAGACACCTGGAGGCAGCTTTGGCTTCCCTGTCCCTCCCTTTGTTGTTTAGTACCTCCAGGCCTCTTAGTGTTCTGGGCAGTCCTAGAGTCTGTGTCCACTATAAGTAGGTGCAGGTTGCTCAGCAGCTGGCTAGCTTCTCTGCCTTTTTTCCCCCATTCTCTTACTTCCACTCGGTTGGCAGATGCATCTTCTTTCAGTGGTCAGATTGGTTCTCCCTTAAACCTTTTTACAAAATGCAGTTAAGACAGAATATTTTGTTTTGATTCTTTCCAGTGCTGCCAAGGCCTTTTCTAGGTACACTTCCCTGCAGCTCTTACAGCCTCTCCCTGAGGCGTCTGTTCTCTTGTTCTCATCTGCCCTCACCTCACGCCATGCTTCTCCTGTCTGCCAGGCTGCCAACTGTGCCCGCGATGGCCAGGGAGCCTGTAGGCTTTGTTGTGCTGCTGTTACTCTGCTCTGTACTTGGTACTGTTATAGCCTGCTCAGTGCTGTCTACTCCTGCCTCCCTCTCCCTCTCTGTGTTATTGCATTGTGAGCTCTGAGACCACGGTCTCATAAAAGTCATGTGATGTACCAGGGACCATAGCAGACAAACACAAAGCAAATCTCACATGGCAGAGTACTGATGGCAGTTGTCTTCACTAGGGTTTCCATGGCTGTGATAAAACACCATGACCTAAAGCAACTTTGGGAGAAAAGGGTTGATTCCATGCTACACCTCCAGGTCACATTCTATCTCTGGAGCAAGTCAGGGCAGGAATGAATACAGAGGCCATAGTGGAGCATTGCCTACTTACTTGCTCTTCGTGGCTTGTTCAGACAGCTTTCTTAGACATCTCAGGACCACTGTCCCAGGGGTGGCACCACTCACAGTGAGCTGGGCCCTCCAGCACCAATCATTAATCAGGACAGTACTCCACAGGCTTGCTCACAGGCCAGTCTATGGGGGTGTTTTCCCAACTAAGAGCTCCTCTTCACAAATGACTCTAGCTTCTGTGAAATATATTAAAACTAGCCAGCATAGCGATGATGAACAGATCGACAAACAGATGGACAGATGGGCAGACAATAGAGAACAGAAATGTCTCCCAGACCATACAAATACAAAAGTCGGGACATTTTCTGATTGCCTAACACTGTGTTAAAGCCAGCACACATGCCGTAGACTGCCAAGGCTCTGAGGGCAGGAGTGAGGATGCGCACAAGAGGGTTAAGATTAGAGGAGGGCAGGCACACGCGATAGCAAAGCAGGTAAAGGAGCTTGCTGCCAAGCACAATGACTTCAGTTCAGTCCCCTAGGCCCACTTGTTAGAAAGAGAGAACTGATTGCCATAGTTCACCTCTGACCTCCACAAGCATGCTGTGGTGTGTACACATGCACATATAATAAATAATAAATGACAAATCTAGAAGTAAATGGAATTTTAAATGCTTTCAAAGGGGCTAAGAAGAGTGCACCTTCAGACAGACTTGCAGAGTGCTCAACAAAGTCGGCTCTGGACACAACAGACAGGGTAAAGCAGATGGCACATGCCAAGGAACAAAGAAGAGAATGCTCTGAGATGCAGTTAGCATAAACCATTCCAAGAACAGACTTAGATTCACCTGGGAAGCCAGAGGCAGTCACATGTGCGACACTGGGGCCAAGTTTCAGCTAAAACGGTCCCTCGGGAGGTGAAGATCACTAGAGGGGAAAAAATGGAGATGTGTTACAAGTCCCAGAAGATGACCTCAATGACAGCTAGGAGCAGGAAGGGGGTGGGGGCGGGGCCGAGTTTTTAGTGTTGAAGTCCCTGAAGTCCCCCAGTGTCTCTCACCAGGCTGATGCAAGGGTGGCTGGCGGCTGCTCTCCAAGCCTCTGCCTGCTGTGTGGACGGCCTGTCCTCCACAGATGGACACTGCCCGACCCACCTCCCTGCCTCGCCCCCATGACTCTGTCTGCTTCTTTTTTCTCCTTCTACAACCCTTGTTCACTAAGGAACACTTGTTTCTCTCTGACATAGCCCTGCATCTACTTTTGTCAAGTCCTCCACGTCTCAGGTGATTCCTAAGGCAGAGGAGCCAAGAACGGTTAGAATGTGATCAATCGTTGAAAACTAGTGGATCTAGTGTGGAGCCCAGTCCTTTGACCACAACCAACCAAATGAACAATTCTTTAGCTCTTGGAGCTGGACCTACCTGAAGGCAGGGAGTAGACAGCCGCCCTTCCCACCGCAGACCTCCTGCTGGCCAAATGCTTTCAGTGCTGAGCCACTGCAGCCTTGTTCAAACCCCTTGCAATCTCACTAGGCCATTCTCCAACCTGAGCGAGCACAGCCACTGTTCCCTAGACATGTGTGGACATAATCCCGCATGCCCTTTATGGATGACTTGAGGGGACTGTGAAGGATAATGTAAAGTCTGATATGTTTCCCCTTAGGGCTGACCTACATAAACTAAATACATTTAGGGCTCAGCTCCACATGTTTCATGCTCGCCTGTCCTTATAATCGCTGCCTTCTGTACAGCTTGTTTACATGGGGGCAGGAGATGATGGTGGCTGTAGTTGATAACTAAGGAATAGTAAGTTAGTTCGCTTTTTTTAAATAACGAAAATATACTCTTTATATTTTAAACATAGAATTTTTCTTTATTTTTACTAGAGTTGAAAAGTGAAATAGAGCTAAAATAAAATCTAATGAGAACAAACTTACAAAATTATATTCTTTTTTTTTTTTTTTTTTTTTTTTGGTTTTTCGAGACAGGGTTTCTCTGTATAGCCCTGGCTGTCCTGGAACTCACTCTGTAGACCAGGCTGGCCTCGAACTCAGAAATCCGCCTGCCTCTGCCTCCCAAGTGCTGGGATTAAAGGCGTGCGCCACCACGCCTGGCTACAAAATTATATTCTTTTTCTCACCTTCCCAAGACAAGTACAGAGGACAGTCCCTCAGTTTTAATTACCTGCCAATAGCCTGTATACAATACCAGTTGCCGCCTGCATGGTGGTCCATACCAATGATCCTGGTAGTTATAAGGCTAAGAGGGGGATCACAAACTTGAAGGCAGACCAGACTACGTATTGACTGTATAGTAAAACACAAAGTATTTACGAAACACAAAAATATCAGTCACAGCTGTAGCTCAGTTGGCAGTCTGTACTCAGCATATGCCTGATCCTGTGTTTCCTGGCACCAGAAAAACCACTTCCTTGGTGCTGTTGTCACTTACAATTTAATAAATAAATAAATAAATAAATAAATAAATAAACAAACAATTTTTAATCTTACCCCATTTGAAAAACAAACACTGCTTCCATTTCCTGCACTAGTGAAAGAAATGGTGTCTTATATTAAGATGGGTGCCCGGATTTATCCTAAAACATACAGCCATGGTTCTTTGTCATTTCAGTGTGTATCCTGGACCGCCTTACACCAGCATAGGTAGTTAATGGAACCATCTTTACAGCTGGTCACCAGTGTCTTTCCTGTGGAAACACTTGACCCTGTGGCTTTCTGCTTTTCCTTCAACTCTGGGTCCTTTGTGGCAGGATGATTTATCAGGCTCTTCAGTGGCATAGGAGCCACCATAAGACAGTGAGCATATCACTCAGGACGGGCCCAGATGCACAGGAGGCCTCCTGGAGCCACAGTGCTCTTGGCTAAAGAGCTCTTGTATCTGCCTGGAAGGAAGTCTGCAGAGAAGTGCTCCAGGGGCTTGGTAATGGAGCTGTCTTAACCCGCTGTCATCTGCAGGAGTGTAGCCCTATTGGAGCCAGAGCACCGCAGCTGTTCTCCTGGGAACATGTGATCCCTGGCTTCAGACTGACCACTCCTATTGCCAATAGGGGTTTGTCATGTACAAAGTTAAGAGATGGTTTGCTTCTGAGGTTTCTCGGACTCTCGAATCCTGTTGTTTGCATATTCTTGCATAGATCTTTTCTTCCTACCCCTTATGTTACACAACTGTCCAGTGTTGTTGAACTTCCCACCCGGTGAGGTTCCCATCTCCCTATTCCTAATAGGATAAAATGGATTTAGTAGTTCAAAGATGCTTGGAGGAATGGTTTGACATGAATAGTTCCAGAATTTTTTCCCCAAGATTTACTTTAGTTACTATAAGGATAAGAACAAGCAGTTGTGTACTATAAGGATAAGAACAAGCAGTTGCTCTTGAGGAGTTGTTGAGAGCACTGACTAGTCCTCCAGGCTCTGCCCAGCCCTGCTAAGAGCAGGTCATTCCATCCAGACTCATCCAGAAGCTTCTCCCAGGACTTTCCAGCCATGCCACCCTTGGTCTCTTCTCTGGCTTAACACTTAGACAGGGTGTCTTCTCTCCTAGATAGACACCTGTGTGCTGTGTACAGTGGCTCTTCTGTTTGTCCTCTTTGGAGAGAGCACCTCCCCTTAGTACTTGCTGCTTGCAGCTGACCTCCAGTCTCCTGGCCACCTCAGATCTCTCTGCATAGAACTGCACCGTGCTCTCTAATGCTAACCTTCAGCATCCCTCTCTCACTTAGATTCACACATCCCCAAAGTGACCATCTCAGCCTTAGCCCTCAGGCTTCAGTTTAGTTCTCTCAAGTCCAAAGCTTTGAGAAAAAACTCCACAGCCCAAGTGTGAGCTGGTAGTTCACCCATTCGATATGGCAGGAGACAGACGCTGCTGTGCCTAGGCAGCTTGTGCCTGACTTCAGCTGATGTTCATCTCCAACCCTGGGTCCACAGGATGACTTTCAAGCTATAATCCACCTCCCCTGCCTCAACACAGACATATATGAAATCATATGAGCTTTATTCTTTATACTCAACCCCAAAGAGGACTCTTAAACATTGTAATAACTGCATTTTTTTGCTTCAGATACAGAGGCCTGTCTCCCCCTCTCCTTTCCTCCCCTCTCCTCTTGTCTCCTCCCCTCCCCTCCCCATCTGGCAGGTCTCCCTCAGCATTGTTCCATTGTTCTCTCAGAGTTGAAGCTCTCTGTTTTCCTTGTTTTCTGAGAGTGCAGAGAGATGTAGGCACCCATAATATACTGTCGGCATCACCTTGAGGTTTTCCAGTTTGAATTCCCAATGTGCCTCATATGGAGGTAGTTCAGTAATAACCCCTGTCAATGGTATGTCCAGTTAAATTCATATTCTTAATATTATTATTTCTTCTAAATGTGTTAGAATTCTCACTTTTAATTCAACTCCTCAAAACTGTACTGATTCCCTGCGGTGGTCGCAGCACTGTGCGTCTTGTTTGTGTCGTGGTGAACACTTTATAAAATGGACAGGAAAATTAGATGGACAAAAGCTTCACATACAGGGCTGGGCAGCCCCAAAGTTAAGTGAAATTATAAATTGGCGTGAACGAAGGTCTCTGAAAAGTAGAAGATACAGAAAAGGACAGTGTGGACACTGCTCGCCTCCTGACCAGGGCCGCTGAGCTTAACCTTCCTTCCTGTTATATTTTGGAAGGCATCTGTATTTTGATTACATCTCCCTTGAATTTTCCATTTTCCAGCTTGGTGATGCTGACAGAGAAATAATAGATGTCAACATTAGTTTTTCCAAGTTAATGGATCAGATGAGGGCGATCCATAATGTGTAAGCTTAGGTGTGGGCTGTAAGCAGGAGAGATTGCCTGATAAGAGCTGAGTAGGAGGTTATTTGGGGAAGATAAATGGAAACCCTTCTAATCGGGTCAGCCATACCTGTCTTTAAAATGAATGATAAAGACTGAGTTTTAGAACGAAATGAATGGATTGTTTAGTTGGCATTACTAACTTAAAGAGCAGGGTTTAGCTTAAGTATTACAGGGACTTACAGAAGACATTTTTCAAATTTACTGAAGGTTTTACCAGTAAGCACTTAAGCAAATGTAAACATTGTGTAGGCTACAGGGGAGCTGTATTAGTCACCACCCAGTCCTGCTGGTCTAGTGGACGAGGACCTAACAAGGCACAGGCCTGCACAGCTTCAAAGGCTTGTTATGATTAGTCTCTCAGTGTGTGTATACTGCTAATGTAATAAGAACATAAACATTTGGTAAGTATAGAAATTTCTCTCTATAATGTTAACCAGTGATTTGAAGCGGCAGGAAAAACAAATTTGTTCTCAACTTATTTGTAGAGGTGTTAATGTAGAGATTGTTCTGGAATAAGATCATTCAGTACCATGACCCATGGAGTTGAGGAGTCAGAAAAGTCTTTGTACATCTATCTCCTCATGCTGAGGCATTGCAGAGGCTGAGCACACAGGGAGTCTCCCTGCTAGTCAGGAGCGAAGGACTGACTGTGAAGTACTCTATGCGTGTTGGCTTCTTCAGGTCCCATGTCCCTACATGTAAGATATCCCAACATTCTAAAAAATATTCACTTAAAGAGATAGCTGTTATTTCTTAGGAACTTGGTCTATGTTTGCTTCTAGCTGTTGTTGTTTAACAGTAGTCAAGGTACACGTAGGCTGACATTCCTCTTCTCAAGACTGGACTGTACAAATATTGTTCCCGCCTCTGAGTGCAAGTGTAGGCTTAGAGGTGGTCTGTTTTATGGTCTGTAGGAGTTCATTGGGCAGTGTTCTTAGATACAGAGAACATCAAGTTGAATGCTGTAGACTGACTACACTAAAGTATGGCCTGGGAGATGTACAGGCAGGATGGCGGAACCAATAAACACAAAGACCACGAAGAGCTGCAAGAGCCCCAGAACAGACATGGAGGTCCCCCTCTCACTGGTGGAAGTGTTCAGGAAGAGAAAGGCAAGAGCCCCAGAACAGACATAGAGGTCCCCGTCCTGCTGGAAGATGAAGGTGAGGGGGAAGTGTTCTTGGAAATTTTCCATTGCCCTTGTTATACGGTTGCTTTTGTCTTCGGAATGTGCTGGAGCTGGGCCACGGCTTCATGCAGGCTGTAAGGGAGGCATCTGTACACTGGCCTACACCTTCACTCTTATCTACCTATGAGAAGTACAGGGAGCAGCACTCATAAAGTTAGCAGGCACCTGGTCTCCTACCTAGACCCAAGAGAAAAAACAGTGGAGACCACAGAGCAAGTCCAGACTGTATGGGCCTGCTGTGCGTGCTTGCCTTAGCCACCAGCATTTAAAAATAGAACCTCACATCAAACCCTACCATGCAAGGCCAAGGTGGTGCACCCTCACTTGTCTGCACTACCTGGGCCACTCCCTTTCTTTCAAGTGAGCTCCTGCCTTGGCAGCCTGCTTCCTGCTGTGTCTGTTTGTAAACACTGTCCCAGATTAAACATGCAGATTGCTGGGGAAGAGGGACACAAGGAAGTAGACCTGTCTCAGGGCTTCACATACCAGTTGGAGCACACATAGTTCCCATCATCTCCAAACCCGTGGGGGTAGATGTCCTGCCTTCACTTTCTAAGTTGTGTTTATTAAAGCTACTAACACCTTGCAAAGACTCCAAAATCCATTAGCTGTATTTTGCATAAGTGAATAAAGTCCTATATTTAAAAGCTAAAGTTACAAAGTAGAAAAGAGAAGTGAGGGTCTCCTGTGCAGTAGGTACAGGCTGTTAGGTGAGAAGAGCAGGTGTTTCAGTGGGCATCCCTGCTCAAATGCTTAAGAAGATTCAGAGATTGTACCTATGCTGGGGGACGGGGGACAGGGGACAGGGGACAGGGGACAGGGGTCAAACTGATTTTCATAGATGGATCAAAGCATCTGTGCTGGTTTGAATAACAGTGGCCCTCTTATAACGCTCAGAGATTTGAATGTTTTGTTCCCAGTTGGTGGACTATTTACCACAGACTAGGAGGTGTGGCCTTCTTGGAGGGAGTGTGCAAATGGGGGTGGGCTTTGAGGTTTCAAAAGCTCATGCATCAGTCCCTGTCTCACTTCCTGTCTTGTGATGGTGGATCAGATATAAGTTCTCTGCTACTGCTTCAGAGCCATGCCTGCCTGCCTGCTGCCACACTTCCTGCCGTGATGGTCAAGGACTCAGCCTCAGCAACTATAAACAAGCCCCAGTAAATGCTTCCGTTTATACGTTGTTTTGACCATGGCCTCTCTTCACAGCAATAGAACAGTAACTAAGACAACATTAGAATCACCCCAAACACACACACACAGACAAACACATAGTCTTTCTACAAACATCTTTTCTGTGTAATTTAAGTGAGTTACTATGGCACCCTTGAAGGCTCATTGACTGCTTCTTCCTGTCTGAGTTTAGCTCAGAAATCTGCCATATCCTACAGACCTGGTCCTGTAACCCTGGCTGGGGTGACAAGAGAGTGAAGAACAGATAGAGACAGATAGAGCGAGACAAGCTGGGGTCTAGTGGGTTACACTTATGCATCCCGCTCAGGAGCAGCTTGGTGAGGTCTGTGGGAGCAGTCTTAGGCTGCAGTCATGGAGGAGGAAGCTATGCTTGGTAGTTTTTACGCACGCCGGTCATCATGAGTACACAGTCATCCTTGGACCAGTGACGGCCTTGCCATGTGTCTGATCCATAACAGGGAAGGCATGGCCATGCGGGACCACACATTCACACAGAACAGAGCCTCTTCAGCTCTCTATCGAACTCAGCCTAGGGCAGCAGGGCTCACTGACGTCTTCTCTCGTACAGCCTGACTTAAACAGCAGATCCCTCGTTTCTTCCTTCTGCATTTGTAAGAGTCTTCTGGTCGCTTTCTTAAAAACACCTTTAGTACAAGCAGATGTACTGTTTTCTTCTTTCCAAAAAGATTTTTCATATAACACTATCTTTATTGTCCTTAGTATAATCAATAATAAATAAAAACATTTGCTATTTGTTACATTTCTTGCATTCCTCTTAAATGTGGTGTAAAATTTAGTCTTTTAAAATTGGTTTTATGCCTTCATTGTCCTTAAGTTGTGAGATGATGCCCATGTTCTGCCTCTTTATCATATCATAGCTTGAGACTTACACAGGCTACCTAGTAAGATTCTATGGAGACCTTTTCAGAACAGTTATCTGTAAAGACATTCCCCAGAAACTCATTTCAAAGCTCAAGTGCGGGATTTATACAGGAAATTAAAATTAAATTGGCTTGATTTGATGAAGGTTTAAATTTTTCTTTTGTTTTTGAAGAAAGAAAATTTTATTTTGTGATTTAAAGGTCATTTATTCAGGAAGAATGAGCAAGAAGTATGAGATTAATTTTTGTATAGGCCAAAATTACCTGTGGAGCCGGTCACAATACAAAGCTTGATTTAATGCAGTGCTTCCTGGACCCCCAACACACTGCTTACGCAGAATGGCCCATTTCCCCAGGAAGTTATTTAAAAGGCAAGTAATTTAAATTACATTTATTAAGTGCAATGAATAGACAAATTAAAGCTTGCATTTCTCCTTGTTTCCAATAGCTCTAGAAAATTCTCCTTCAATAGATCTATGCCAAGACTAGTATTTAGCCAACAAAGCGATGTCCCATTGTAAGGGAGCAAGTGTGACCCATGGAAATGTATGGACCAACCCCCACTCCTAGTCTGTCAGTTCCTCTTCTGTGGTAGCCTTGGGCAAGAAAGGCAGTAGAGAGAGTTGTAATTTAAAATGTAATTGAGTTTGCACATGAGTTTTGAAGTAAATCACCAGCCCTCATCATGACGGTGAACCTCTTTGCATGAGTGGATGAGTGTGAAGACACACTCTCAGGCCTCGCATGCACCCACCCTGCTGTATATGCGACACTCTCAAACCACTTGCAGTTAGTGACTGTATTTCTGCAGACATTTGGACACTTATTGTCATACCCACTTATTATTCATTGCTAACATTTCCCATACAAATGCATTCCAGCCAGAACCATTCAGAGCCCCATGTGTCTCTGATCCTGCTGGGTGGACACTGTCACAGCAGCTGTAGTAGAGGGCTGGAAACGCCAACAGTTTTTAAAGATCAGTCAGGTTTTATCTATTGCTAGTTCATGTTTTATTTGATAGAACAAAATTAAATGTTTATAAAAGTTGTTATTACAAATGCATGTATACATACATACATACATGTAAATTCTTAAGTAACCTTCAACATAAACCAGGGAAAGAATCACTCTGCAATTTTCAAAGTTCCTACCTATATCCAGCTCTGCTTAAAGGCTCCTCCATGTTTAAATACAGCTTTCTCATTGCATGTGTTCTCTCATTCAGCTGATCTTACAGTGATAGCCCATGGGACTTTTGTCTGTGTCTGTGTGTTTAATGTCTATCTTCCTTTCTAAATAAAACGTCCCTATTTTTCTGTCTGCTCTGTTGCCAAGCAGCACAGTGATTGACGGTCCAGGCAGTGAGAAGTTCGGATGAATGAGTGAACAAGTGAAGTCCCTGTGCGGTTAGCAAGTGCACTGTGTTCCTTAAGAGGGCCCATGAAGTGCTCCCCCGTACCTGACACTCCAGAGTGGGAACCCTGCACAGGCAGCACAGCCGGGCACAGCCGGGCACAGCCGGGCACAGCCGGGCACAGCAGGCCCTCTCCTCCCCTGTGCTCTTGCTGTTGGGGCTTTTGACCTGAGTTGAGCTGAGCTCCAATAACAACACTGAAACAAGGGCCATAAGAGGTTAAATATCAGGGCCTGAACTAGACTCACAGTACCTATATCCCTACCAGTGTGGTTAGTCGGGAAAGCAGATAATAATAATAAAATTAAAAGACTGTAAAATAGTTTTGTTATAAGGATATTCAACAGGCACTAGAGCAGAAGCAGTAAATGAAGCTCAGGGCTCTCCAGCCCAGAGTTATGATATTTTTAATGGTGCACACACTTGAGGCTGTATGACTAAGTCAGTCCCTCTAAAGGAAATCAGGGAAGTCAAGGGGCACACTGTTTCTCTGCCAGCAACTACTGCTGCTGGGTCATAACCCCGTGTTCTTTCCGCTGGGACAGGTCAGAAGGCACACATTGATGGATAGGCACTTTAAGTGGGTGACCTGGCCTGGCCAGCCACAGTGTGCAAGTGGCTCCTGTAGGCCCAGAAAGTATACTTTTACCATGTAAGTGCCAACATTGTGTTGGCAGTGGGATGGCATAGTTTGTGACCTGTAGCAAGCCTGTTTGGGGTCCTACCTGGTTCCCAGTCAATGCCGCTGCTGCTAGGCTGGGTGCCACACCCAGAGCTACTGTGTGGTGGGTGGCTGCAGACTCCTATTCCCTGGCTCTGGGCACAGGGAAACCCAAGGAATCCTGCAGAGCCCGCTGGCAGCCAGATAGAGGGCTCCCATGGATGTGAGCAGCTATAGCAGTAAAGGACATAAAGAGCAAAGCCATAGCAGGGAAGTTCAAAGGAGAGAGTTCTTAATGCAGAACAGAGTAACTGAAAGAAACTGGTTCCACATCCTGAGTCAGCTCTGTCTTCATGTTGGAGGCACTTGCAGAACCTTCAAGGAAGAGGCGTAGATGGCCCTTCTGAGCAGTCACTCAGCGGTGTGATGGGGAAGGTGTGCAGAGTGGCTGGCCTGAAGTCACAAGGGTTGCCCCTTCAGACTGTGAGACTTTACTCTCAACTTGTAAGCAGAGACGAGCTGTTCTCTTTAACAAGACAAGAAAGGAACACTCTTTCCAAATCAAAAATAGGTATCTATTGAAACTGTCAAGTTTGGGGCTGGGTTCCCACTCAGCACTCAGCCGACACAGCACTCAGCTCACTGCCTATGGCCCTTGCTGGTCCCTATCACCACACATACAGCTAAAAATGCCAAACCTCTACAGCCTTAATAGCGCCCTGGGGGGCTGGTGAGATGGCTCAGCGGGTAAGAGCACCCGACTCCTCTTCTGAAGGTGATGAGTTCAAATCCCAGCTACCACATGGTGGCTTACAACCACCCGTAATGAGATCTGACGCCCTCCTCTGGTGCGTCTGCAGTCAGCTACAGCGTACTTATGAATAATAATAATAAAACAAATCCTTGGACTGGAGAGACCGGAGCGAGCTGGGCCAGCCGGAGCGAGTGGGGCCCGTACGGGGGCGGCCGGAGCGAGTGGGGTCGAGCGGGGTCGAGCAGAGCGAGCAGGGTTGATCGGAACAAGGGGAAAAAAATAGCGCCCTGGTATTGTCACTGCCCAGGTAAACTGGACTTTAAAACATAGCCCAGTCTCTACTTGCTATATTCTCTCTTCCTGGAAGCACTGTCTTTGCCTGCTTCTTCCTCCACAGTTTCAGAGATGACTGCTTCCTTTAGTACTGAGTATCACGTTGGATAATTGTTTTTTAATTTCTAGATTACATATATGTATGTAGTGGTGGATGCATACTCGCATGCTTGTATGCGTGAGTGACTGATGGCACGTGTGAAATCAGAGAACAATTTTCAAGAGTTGTTTCTTTCTTTCCACCAAGAGAGCTAGGGTTAAAGTCAGGTCAAGAGACTTTGAGACAGCCCTTACCCACGTAGCTGTCACACAGGTCCTTCTCTGCCACTTGGCCCTTCATCTGTCACTAGGTCTCAGATTAAATGTTCACTTCCAGTCAGATATGGCAGTACAAGCCTTTAATCCCAGCAATGCTGACCCAGGAACTGAGAGCGAGGATCTGCAGGGGTATTTCATCAGGGTGTCCCAAGGCCAGTTGGAAAACTCTGGATTGAATTAATGAAACAGTCTATAATCCCAAGCCGAGGCCCACCTGCAAACTCTGGATTGAATTAATGAACCCGTCTGTAATCCCAAGCCCAGGCCCACCTGCAAACTCTGGATTGAATTAATGAACCCGTCTATAATCCCAANTTTTATGGGAAGGGGATCCCGTGGTCGCTTTGGAGACATGATACTGTTTTGCATCTATCCTGTTAGCAAGTTTTGATTTGGTTTGGTTTGATTTTCAGTGCCCTATCTGCAGTGTTAATGTAGATTTCAGAGGTGTATTTACTTTTAAAGTAACTATAGCACAGGAAAATGCCAGAGAGACGTACACCATATCTGTCTCTAAATAATTCAGAATTTTTTATGTTTTATTTTTATAGTTGCAAATTTTGTGACTTGAAATGTATATTACATTTACAATTAGAATCTTGGCAAAAATGAAATACAACAGGAAAATCAGCCTGTTGATGCTCTGAAGTTTTCCATTTGGGGTACGCTCTCCTGGTGCTGAGCTTCGCATAGCATGCTGGGTAATATCTTCATTCTTGTTTGCACACCCCATCAGCCTATTTGGTTTTCATTCATGCCCCTAAGCATATTGATTCAAATGCCAAAATCAAGCTTCATGATTTTTTGTGCTTCCAACACAGGTCAGAACTAAACTTCCACCCGAATTGCCTATCTCAATAAATTAAATTCATGTGTGCTTTTCTGAAAGGGCTTTTCATAGCACTAATGCCCTGGACCCAACTGCTTCCCTGGCCCTTGGCGACGGGAACAACCCTCTTCTTCTTCCTTTTTTTTTTTTTAAACACAAGGGCCAATTCAGAAAAAATAAATATGTTTATGAACTACATTTTTTCCCACCCAAAATAAAAACTAGCCTTCGGAACCCTGTGTGTATGGGAAGACCTGTTCTCATAAACTGGGAGCTACCTTCTTGGAAGAACAAGAGTTCGAATATTTACACTGGCTTTGGCTATTTCTCTCTTCTGGGCATGGGGAGATAGCACCATGCACCTTCCTAATCCTTCATCTGGAGGTTTCCATTGCAAGCTGTGCTACCAAATCATCTGGCTCCAAGTCAGCCATGCTGGTGACCACCTGAGAGAACTGTGTCAGGAATGGAGTGAGGAGAAAGGCAGAAGAAGGCAAAGGTGCACATCCAGCTCTGAACACACTCCAGCTAGAGCTTCTCTTTATTGTTTTTTAAATTGGATATTTTTTTTATTTACATTTCAAATGTCATCTCCTTTCCCAGTTTCTCCTGCCTCCTGGAACACCCCCTCCCCCACCATCCTCCATCCCCCTGCTTCTATGAGGGTGTTCCTCCACCCACCCACCCACTCCCACCTCCCTGCCTTCAGTTCCCCTACACTGGGGCATCTATCAACCCCTCATAGGACCAAGGACCTCTCCTCCCATTGATGCATGACAAGGCCATCCTCTGCAACGCATGCAGCTGGAGCCATGTGTACTCCTTTGTTGATAGTTTAGTCCCTGGGAGCTCTTAGGGGACTGGTTGGTTGATATTGTTGTTCTTCCTGTGGGGTTGCAATCCCCTTCAACTCCTTTGGTCCTTTCTCTAACTCCTCTATTGCGGACCCTACACTCAATCCAATGGTTGGCTGTGAGCATCCATCTCTGTATTTGTAAGGCTCTGACATGGCCTCTCAGGAGACAGCTGTATCAGGCTGCTTTCAGCATGCACTTCTTGGCATCCACAGTAGAGCTTCTCTTTAGTGATGGTGCTCACAGCAGGATCTCCTGGGGAGGTGGAATGTGTGGAGTAGGAAGACAGTGAGATTTAACAAAAAATGGGGAGGTAGGGAGGGGTGTGCATGGCTTGGGACTGACAACAGAGGTGAAGGGCAGAGCTGGAAAGATGACTCCGTGCCTTTGCTGAAGACCCCGGTTCAGTTCCTAGCACCCAAATGGTAGTTCACAGCCATCGCCAGACCCAGGGGACCTGACCCTCTGGCCTCTTCAAGCACCAGGCGCATACACACATCTTGTACATGCCTTGTAGGCAAACATTCACACACATAAGTAGAAATAAATAGATACTAAACCAATACAAGAGATTGGGAAGGGAAGGGAGTAAAGGCAGAGAGATGCAGAGTGTATCTGTGAGAACAAGGACAGCCTGTTTCCCTGAACCCAGAGGAGTGTTATGAAATATAATGTGATATAATGCACGGGGGACGGGGGACAAGGGGGGTGTAAGAGTACCTGCTGGAACCACACCATGCAAAGGACTTAGGATAAAGAGGATTTATTGTGGGGGAAGAGAATGGGGACCTGGGAAAGGGGGAGAAGCAGAAAAGGACAGCGAAGGAGAGAGGCCTGCTGGGAGGGAACAGAGAGAGTAGAAGCAGGGCAGGGGTAGCGAGCTGTCCTTTTTATTAGCTGCCACCTGACTCACACCTGGGGGCAGGGAGGGATGATGCAAGCCCAGGTCCCTGAGAGGAGCCTAGTGGAAATCGCCCTTCACCAGCAAAGCGGGTGTTAATCCCGGTGTTTGTCACTGCCTGAGAGCTGTCCACACCTTTGGTAGCTGGAGTAAAACTAGGGTTCCCAGTAGTTAGTTCAGGGTCACACAAGACACAGGCTAGATAGAGGTCACCTCTGGCCAGCTGCTGTGATATCACTGTGCTCTTGCAATGGTCTGACCAGTATGTTTTTAGGGCCTTTCCCAGCACGAACAGAAACAACAGGTCACAGAAAGAATTGCCAGGGTGGGAGTGATGGAGACACAGGATAGAAGAAAAGACCGAGGGTGCCTGAGTCCATCAGAATTCATTGGCTGTGGGTTCCAAAGAGGTGGCCAGGGACAGATGGGTGCAGTTGCACTCAGGTCTTTGCGGTAGCCATGGTCATCCTGTCACCTTGTGACGACCACATGTCCCTGTGTGTTCCCTCTTTCCTCAGAACTCCCATTCTGCTCTGTTCCACTTTCCAGGCAGGGCAGACCACAGCTCAATGAGAGTCAGGGTGGAATTGTTTACCTAGTACCCCAGCACAGTGGCTCTGGTGTCCCAGGACACTTGAGCTGCTGGCCCCTCCTGCTTCTCCGCTCACACTCCTTTGGAGCTGGAGGAGGCTGATTCTAACGAGGCTTAGTTCTTTAAGTTAGTCCTTCTTAGGAAGCCCAACTCACAATCCAGAGCACCTCTCAGTGGAGGAAGCACACCACAGCCCTGACAACAGAGGGATGTTACCTCAAGAGATTGCCCCCCTTGGAGAACTGACATCACTAGAACTAAAACCCATTCGAAACTGCTGATGACTACAACTTGTCATGAAGCATTTTGTGGAACCTGTAATTGAGTGGGTACCAGGACATTGTAAACATGATTTTCTTGGGAGGTGAACTGTGGCTTTTGCAAAGAAAGCACAGGCTTAAGTAACCTACATTGATTCCCAAAAAATAAAAAAAAAATTTTTTTTTTAAATGTGTCTATAAACAGGAACCAGGAGGTCACACTTACTTAGACTCAAAAAGTCTTTCACATTGTAAACAGTCTTTTTACATACCTAGCCCTCTGTGACCTCTTGTTGACAGTCATAGCCACAAAGCCAGTTACATCATTGGCAGTGTGAACCAGCCCCCTGGTGTTGACTCTGGTAACAGGACTGTAGGGCCTTAAGCCTATAATTTACTGCTGATGTATCATGCAGATTCTCTAGGGCAGACATTGATGCTTGCTGTCCCTGCTTTGGTGACACTTTAAAGTACAGACAAATGAGTAGAATGGCTTCCGGAAGGGACCCTGTTTTTGTCCAGAACTTGCATTATTGTTTGCATCTGTCCCTTATTTAAAAGTAGCCCTGTCAGCCGGGCGTGGTGGCGCACACCTTTAATCCCAGCACTCAGGAGGCAGAGGCAGGCGGATTTCTGAGTTCGAGGCCAGCCTGGTCTACAAAGTGAGTTCCAGGACAGCCAGGGCTATACAGAGAAACCCTGCCTTAAAAAACAAAACAAAATAAACAAACAAACAAAAAAAGTAGCCCTGTCTAAGCCTTCATGTCAGCTCTAGAAGAGCTGAGTCAAGGGGACCTGCAGATGGGAAGGAGTGCAAGGGGACCCGCCTCCCACCTGAGCTTCTTTACAGTCTCGGGAAGACTCCTCATGGACTTCCCCTCATCCTCCGTAGATGTGAAGATGCTGGCTCCGTGTCAGTGTACACTTTGAGCTGCAGGCCAGAGCTAAGTGGAATGTGTTCACAATGTCCTCTGCTCTCTTCCAGCCCATTGCTAGCTGTGTCTTTTGCCACCTGCTGTGCTGTGCCAGGAGTAGCCCTTCTGACCTGGGGAGTGAATCCACTCACAGGGGCCTTGGGGGTCTTCAACATTTTCCTGTATACCTGTTGTTACACGCCCCTGAAGAGGATCAGCATCACCAATACCTGGGTTGGAGCCATGGTTGGAGCCATCCCTCCTGTCATGGGCTGGACAGCTGCCACGGGAAGCCTTGATGCCGGTGAGTGTCTCCTGGTGCATCGGTGGCTTTTCTCAACAGACAGGGTTGTCAATGCCAGGTGTGAGAGCTCCCGAGTCTTCCAAGTGAACCTGTCACCTACCAGTCAAAGGCTCCGTAACACCTGGGGCAGTTCCATTTTAGTCTATTGACTCTTATGGCAAAAGTGTTGATGGGGCAGTCCTGAGCTGAAGGGGTCCCATGTCATCCTAGCAGGGGAGACATAGGGAAGGCCTAAGAGAGATCAGGAAGCAATGCTGTCTCCGCCTGACTGCAGATAGAGGGAGGAAAGGCCCTCAAACGAGTGATAAAATTGGAACCAGAGGACCTGCTGACTTGCTTGGGGAGGCCCGGTCCATTGGGAGCTTCCATCTCCTGTTAAAGCCATGTCACGTAGCTGACAAGCCTCCTTCCTGCCCCTGGAACAGGCTCATTTCCCTTGTGAGAGGACAGACTATCTTCATTAGCTCCTCGTTTACTTTTACATGATTGGCTTAAGTCGTTCATGCTGTCTACAGTAGAACCATCCAGTGGGTCTACACATTGGTAGTGTGTCACAGCTGGATTTGTGGGGTGAAAATAGCTCAGTTACCATCTGTGAGGGAAGCTCCACAGTCTGATTAGTCAAGTAATTGGTGTTTTGACCGACACGTAGGAAGGAAGTGGTGAGGTTTCCTGCATTATCTGTAAGTACATATTTTTCACATGAGGGATCAAAAGGCAGTGGCCACACACCGTTGCCCTGTGAGCCACACTTCTGAAACTTTATAAAAGCTCATACGCTCTGATTTGGCAGACGCACAAATGCCATTACACCTTTGCCATGCTCATCTCCTCGAATGGTTTTAATATCCTATAAGTGGTGGGTTTTAATGAATATACAAATGCAGCATTCTAAAGCTTATGTGCTCCTTTGCTCTGTGATAGGCTAAGCCCCAGCCTCAGCTCCGTGGGAGGCAGCAGCACAAAGGGCTGCAGAGCAAGATGGGAGCCCTTTTTGCTGCTGACCTTGGACCTGAACTTGGCCCCTCTGGTAGCCTCCTGACCTGCCACTTGGAGCTCATAATCGTCTCTCCTTGTAGAGTGGTTCTGAGGACAGAGGGGTGGTCACTGTAGGTAACTTATATAAGGAAGAAATTTATTTTGTACAATTACAGAAGCTGGGACATTCAGAGTTTAAAACTCAGAAGCTAGGCTATTAGATAAAGGCATTTGCCACCAAGCCTAGTGACCTGAGTTCAGTCCCTGGGAACCAAATGGTAGAAGGAGAGAATCAGCTTGAGCAAGTTGTCCTTTTACCTCCAAGTATGCACACACCACACACATATACTAAATAGATGTTTATGTTTTTAATCTTAAAGAACCCTGCATCCAGTAAGGGCCCAAGACTGTCAGTGCATAGTGGAAGAACAACAACAAAAGACAGTGAACACTGATGTGTTTTATAAAACCAAAATGTATTTTATAGAGCCAAGGATATGTCTTTTAAGGGTTTGACTCAATGGACCCATGCTAAGGCACCACCACCCCCAGGTACTAGCCATTTGAGAAGGGATTAGAGGCTGAAAAAGAGAGGGGACAGAGAGAGACAAAGAGACAGAGAGAGAGGGAGAGAGAGAAGGAAGAGGAGGAGGAAGATGGAAGAAGAGAAGAGGTGGCGAAGGTAGCAGTAGCTGGTGGCCAGGAACACGTGAGAAAGGGGGGAAGGGGAGAGAGGGAGAAAGGTGTCACAAAGAGAAGAGTGTCAGAGAGAGAGAGAGGGAGAGGCCAAACAGTCCCTTTTGTAGCAAGCCAGGCCTACATGGCTGTTGCTAGGTAACTGTTGGGCCTATTGGGCAGAGCTAGAAGGAATGCCAACAAACAAAACACTCAACTTGAGATCAGACTCAATCACAAGCCCTTGTGTAACCAGTGTTGGTCTGTGTGTGAGAATGGACCGTGGAGCTTCCTAGACTGTAGGCTTCCAGCCCATTCTTTATGGAGTCACATTAGTCTGTAAAGTGTTCTGGACCCTGGTGTGGCTCAGCTTGCAGTAGCTGCTGCTGCTGCTGTTCCAAGTTCTTCCTTATGGAATGAGCTGGCTCAGTGGTGAAAGGCAGGACATTCGTTTCTCTGGCTGTTGTTTGGAAGACTAGGATCCTCCCCGTGGCCCCCAAGCTTAGAGAAACAGTGCTAGGGCTTCTTCTAGTGAAGTCTCTCCTGGGGGACAAAGGGAAGCATCCATTTGGCATCCTAGATGAGTAGACTCTGAGTCTTCATTCTGCTTTAGCAGTTCATGAGGAGAGCCTTCCACTAGCCCTCCCACCCCTTCCACTTGGTGCATGTGCTGGCTAATGGCTTGCAACTTAACAGACACTACAGCCATCTGGGGGGAGGGAACCTCAACTGTGCTTCCATCAAATTGCCTATAGGCAACTCTGTGGGACATTTTATTGATTAATGATTGTGGGAGGGTCCAGCTCAGTGCGAATGCAGAGTCTGTGCCGGTAATCTAGATTTTATAAGAAAGTAGGCTGAGCAGACCATGGAGAACAAGCCAATAAGTATTCCTCCGTGGCCTTTGCTGTAGTTCCTGCCTCCAGGTTCCTGCTTGCTTGACTTCCCTCAGTGACAGGCTAGTACCTGGAATTTAAGATGAGGTAAACCTTTTCCTCCACAAGGTGGATTTGATTATACAGTTCATCAGAGCAATAGAAAGCAAACTAGGACAGAACACTCACCCTGACTTCACTCATCACACCCCACCACCACCCAGTTCAACCATCTGTGTACCCCTAAACTTTGACCCCTCACAGTAATTTCCTGGACACTGAGGTACAGACCATGAAAGAAAGTGAATGGCTGCCTAGGTTCCGTATTGTTCCTCACTCTGAGTTCCTCAGTGAGGTAGGCCCACCTAGGAAGAGGTAACAATGGCACAGGTGAAGGCAGTCTGGTCCAGGACCATGGAAAACTCACAACTGTTCTGTAGCGTCCTGCCCTAGGGGCTGGCTCTCCTTACACTCCCAGAAATGTCCTTGTGACGACTTGAGACATGATATATGTAGAGTTCTGTTGCCTCCTCAAAGGCCAGACAGGAAAAATTTGTAAAAGTCCCCACTTTAAAGTATGTGTGCAGGAAGGAGCACTTTTTTGTTGAAGGCCAGACTAGACCTAGCTAACCTGCTAACAAATGAGGTTAGAATTACTATTTTTAAAGGGTGAGAAGATGGGTCAATAAGTTGAGTACAAGTGCTATCCAAATCCCCAGCACCCACATAAAAAGACAGGCATGACTATGTATGTTTGTAACCCCAACTCTGGGTGGTAGAACCTGAAGAATCTGATCGCTGGAGATGCTGGCTGTCACCTTAGCTCTGGGCTCAGTGATAGCTGGAGATTGCTGGCTGTCACCTTAGCTCTGGGCTCAGTGAGGAACCTGAGCAGGACAACTGACATCCTCCTCTGGCCTCTGGACACACACATGAATATACCACATATGTCTGTCCCACACTCAAAAAGATAAATAAATTGGATATATATATATATATATATATATATATATATATATATATATATATATACATACATACATAGAAATAGATCAAGTTTGCCATAGTCTTTCTGTAACCTGAAGTTTAATTGTATACAGACGTGTTAAGTGACACATGGCAGAGGGGCCAGGCATGTCTTGTTAGCAGATGATGAGTATCCAGTTGTCTGGAGAAAGACATCC
The DNA here is from genome assembly GCA_902729485.2 of Mus minutoides. Classification (NCBI taxonomy): domain Eukaryota; kingdom Metazoa; phylum Chordata; class Mammalia; order Rodentia; family Muridae; genus Mus; species Mus minutoides. The sequence continues at coordinate 85,300 of LR749596.1, read as the reverse complement.
ATTATCAGCTTGAACAGAACCTGATATGAAACAGAGGATTTCTGAAACCAGCAGGAGACATTTCCTTGTAGGCATCCACATTGACTTCTGTTCTGTGTCTTAGAATTTTCTGACCCTCCAGCTCAGTGGGCTGGGGCAGGGGGAGCACAAACTTGAGGCAAACCTTAGTAAACACTTTCAAAAAGAAAACTGTATCACGGACCCTGATAGAGCTGTCTCGTACAGAAGTGGATGCTCACAGTCATCTATATGATGGAACACAGGGCCCACAATGGAGAAGCAAGAGATAGAACCGCAGGAGCTGAAAGGGTCTGCAATATGAACTAACCAGAAGCCCCAGAACTCGTGTCTCTAGCTCCATATGTAGCAGAAGATGGCCTAGTCGGCCATCATTGGGAGGAGAGGCTCCTTGGTATTGCAATCTTTATAAGCCCCAATACAGGAGAATGCCAGGGCCAAGACGTGGGAGTGGGTGGGCAGGGGAGCAGGGAGGGAGGAGGGAACTTTTGGGATAGCATTTGAAATGTAAATTAAGAAAATATCTAATAAAAAATTGAAAAAAAAAAGAGGAAGAGGCCAAAAATCAAAAAAAAAAAAAAAAAAAAAAAAAAAAAAAAAAAAAAAAAAAAAAAAAAAAAAAAAGAAAAGAAAAGAAAAGAAAAAGAAAATTGTATCACATACCTAATCCTTGGGGAGGGGTACAGAAAAGGTAGTGCTAGCTCTGTGTAGGAAGGTTCATGGTGTTCATCCTACAGAGCCAGGATGAGGATGAACAAACTGTGAATAGCTGTCTCCATTTGCAGAGAACAAAAACTAAGAGAATATGTTACAGGTACTTCCTGCTGGCATGTTAGGACCTAAGTTGAATGTAATTTAGTACAACTTAGTCATCTTATAGAACTGCCCTGTTCAGGAGGGTAGCAATAAACCATAGATAACTATTTAATTTTTAAAATGTAAATTTCCTCATCCCACTAGCCATCATTCAGGTGTCCAGAGCCATATTTGGTTCGTAGCTGCCATCCTGGCAGCACAGAGCAAAACCTTTGAAAATTGAGTGGGTTAGATAAAATAGGTCATTGGAAACATGTCCTTGTGAGGCCCAGGGCCTCAGTGAGCAACGCCTCTGCCACATGCCTGCTGCCCTGTGTACTGCCTATTCAGGGTCCAAAGTGACTGGACAGACTAACTACGGTCTGAATTGTGAAGTATGGTATACCTTTACTTATCATCAGTGTTTGTCATATCAAGTTTCTATCCATAGAAAGTTCATTCAGAAAGCACCACCTAAAAGCAAAGACTCTTTCTAAAGCTCTGTCCACTTCTTGATGTGTGCGCCCTTTAACAGTGGTTTTAGTGTAGACCTGTCCCTGTTTTGCTAAAGCAAAGCACTGATTCACAGGCTCAGAGCCCATCCATTTTTCCCAGAGTGCTCACTGGGCTTTCATGTGGCTCTGGTAGTCTCTAAGAATGTCACATCAGTAAGTTCCCGGTGCTGCTAATGCCCCTGGTCCAGGAACCACACTCCTCAAATTCACAAAGACAGAATTCTAAAGAGCCCCAGCCTTAGGGTACCTCAGAAATTCCTAGAGAGTGGGACTGATATTTGTTCAAACTGTATGGACAGTATCATGTGTACTATCTACAGAGGTCGGCAACCACCAGGGTTCTTGTGGTGGTCTTGGGGAACGTGGATGGATGGAAAGAGCTTTTCCAAGAGGAAAAAAATGGAAAAGCCTTTCTTTTCATCTGTAGTATCTCCAGACCACTTAACCTTTGAGCCTTTAGAGAAGTCCGACATGGCAGTCCTTGGAACACCTAGTGAATGGAGCGTGACAGCAGGAGGGGAATCGGGAGGTCACTCATGTGGGTGTTGAATTAAGGAAGCAGGAGCAGCTGGGAGACTGCTCACTCAGACCAGGCACTACTGCCAGCTTTACCCTCTTAACAAACTAACTCCCATAGTCACTTCACTGTGCAAGTATTAAGGCCCTACTGTGTGCTTGGCTTTGAGAGATACAAAACTAACTAAAACTCACCCCTGACCTCATACAAACCATGTCTGAGCTTCTAGGAGATGCAGACAGACATTACTAAGACTTAACTTAGGGTCTTCTGTGGGTGTGGGCTCACCACACCTTCCCAGATGAGTCCCACAAGTCTTTAGAGGCCAATTGACTCTTGAAGGAATGTGAGCCTATTAGTTGAGAACCAGAGAGATGATGCTGTGTGGGCCGAGACCAGGCTGGGTCCATAGTGACACCTGCAGAGATTGATATTGCAGTAAAAGATGGTAAAGACCTATGATGATTGTACCGGCCAAGTCTGGAGTACTGGGATGGTTGACAGGGATATGCAGTAGGTTCTCCTGTGAGTCTGCAGAGCCTGCCTTCACTGTGGTCTCAGGCTCACATGCCTTCTCTCACCACACACCCACACCCTCCGCTTCACATTCCCTGCCCTTCTTTCTTACTAGCCTTCCTATCCTAGGCCTGCCCTTCATCCTCCCTGGTCAGTATTCCAGTGAAGAATCAGTCTGATCACCCTTTGAAGGAGCAACTTGTTAACTCCAACAAATTGGGGGTAGGCAGAGGCTGTTTGAAGGGCAACAGATTGACTGAATATTCTCCATTCCCTCCCCCAGCCCTACCCTAGAAACTAGTGCCCACATAAGCCAGCACTAACATTGTAGTGGCCCTCACCATGTCTCCCTCTGCAGGAAACTAGTTGGGCTCAGTAGCTAGAGGTCAGGACTGGAGAGGAAGCCACTTGCCAGCATGTGTGTAAGTCCTGTGGCCTATGGCCCTTCCTGTAGAGAAGAGTGTATATAAAAGACAGTGGCTATGAGGAGCCTGCCTGTGTGTCACGGTAACCCACGGTGAAAGGGGAAGGACTGTGTCCAGAAGCACTCTCCGTCCCTTGTTGGCATGGATTTGTCTGTAGCGTCTGTACTAGCCACAGGGCTGGGTGATGCCCTCCACGGGCCAATGGGCAATGAAGTGTTTCCCTGGCCTCCACTCTCCTGCAAGGACAAAGCCACGAGGGAGTATATCCCATAGGCTTCTGAGTCTTTTCCCACAAAGCCACGAGGGAGTATATCCCATAGGATTCTGAGTCTTTTCCCACAACTACTTTGATCCCCCCCCCCCGCACCCCCTTTGTTTCCGATGGTGGAAAAGAATTTGTGTTGAGGGTGCTCTGGCTGGGAAGGCCCTGGCAGCTTCAGATCTGCCTGGGCTGGGCTGTTGTCCATCACAGGACAAGTGAGGTGGGATTTGGGGGTGATGAAGAGGATTAAGCACATTAGCAGGCGAGAATCGTGAAAGCTAAACAAATGTCAGTTGTTCTTGATACTTGCTATTTTATAGCTGCTGGAAGGACTGGAAACCACTCAGCTCTCTCCCAGCCGCACAGCCAAAGGCTTTGTTTGTGGCTGTCATATCAAGGCCGTCAGGGTGCGGCAGCCAACTGTTTCTGAGTGCTGGGAGGGTTGTGGGGAGGGGTGCCTGCCTTTTACAAAGCCCTTCTGTCTTCGGAGTGAGCCAATACGATGATGGGATTTTACCTGTCCCCACTTTCCTCAGCTTCAGATGTAGCCTTTTCCTTCCACTACCTAATCATCCTGCCTTTATTTTATTAATTTTTTAGAGCAGAAACATTAAAAATGGTCTGTGGCTCTATAGAACCCAGGCAGGCAGGCAGGCAGGCGGTCTCCAGCTGCTGGCGAGGCTGACCTGCAGCCTCAGGAGCTGAAGCATTGGTTTGGGGGAGCAGTGCTGGCAGTGGCAGAAGTGACCTGCTGGAACCCCAGTCAAGAAGTCCCTTGGGGGCCTGGCCAGATAAGTGGCTGGCAGCTGACATTGCAGCCCCAGTCAGAGGCCTGGAGCCATACCCATTAGGTCTCTCAGCACTGTTTATCTCCAGAGACTGTTTATCTGAGGCTTGCTCCCTTCTTCTTTCCCTCCCCCTCTCCAAAGCCACATCCCTGCATCTTCTCATTCTTAGAGATGCTGGGATTCGGTGTTGTCATTTCCTAAGTCTAGAGAAAGCCCTTGTTTTAAGTCTTTGTTGAGCCTCCTTCAGGGAGAAGATGGTAAGAGTCTTTTTGAGTTGATTGTTACTCTGGTTTGTAATTCAGGTGCTGTGTGGTAAACATTAATTATGTCAACCAGCATTGAGTTACAAATGAGGATTCAGAAATGGGCTCTTATCAGGGGGTGACACTTGGCAGATGGATGGCTTTAGTAACAAAAAAAGAGTGAGTTGTTTTAACCTCCACTGGTAAACTGCAAACCCTAACTGCTTTCCACGGTTTACCTCCGGTAGTCTCAGATGAGAGAAGAGAGCCAGAGGGGATTCCTTCACTCATTTATTCCACAAATATTTATGGAAGGCTTACTAAATACCCGGCACTGTGGAACCCAAGCATTTGAAAAGATTTCCTTTAAAACCCTGCCTCCACTTGACTCAGACAGACTCAATCGAGTCTGTTCCTGAGATGTTACCTTAACTGGCCTGGAGCAAGACTTAACTAAGATAAACAGTATCTCTTTTTCCTTCTTTTGTGGGGTTGGTAGGGGGTAGGACAGGACAGAGTCTCACTGTACAGACCAAGCTGGCCTTGAACTTAACAGAAATCTGCCCGCCTCTCTCCTGAGTGCTGGGATTAAAGGCCCATACTACCACAACCATCAATAAACCCTATCTTTTTAATTCAAAGACAAAATAAAGTAAGTCTGACTTTAATGGAAATATTAGCAAAGGCTATTTAGAACCCTATGTTTTACCCAGCGTCGACATCAGAACAGAAAAGGTCTGTGACAGAAAGTGGCTGTCCGTGTGCTGCTGGTTGTGTAATTGCAGACAAGCTGCATTTTGTTCAGTTCTCGCTGATCTCACTGCAGGCTGGAACTGGATCTAGCTTCAAGGTTGCCAAGCCAGTGCCTCCTGGGTGAGGTGATAGGGCCAGCCCTTGGCTAGACAGCCCCAGCGGCACACAGTGCCTAGTGCAGAATGCCCGTAGGATTAGCCCTGGTGATGCCAGGTAGCATTGGAGGATGAGGATAAGGACTTTAATGTGAACCAGGGGGAATTTGACTTCTGGAAAGAATTTGTGGAGGCCTCAGACTTGTAGGGAGGTACTTAGAGAAGGGTCAGAGCTTTGTACTTCTTAGCCTTCGAGCGCAGCTTCTCTAGAGTCTCTGATGGAAGGTAGAAAGAGCACCTCAAGGTAGAGAGAACCCAAGCAGGGCGTGGTGGCGCACGCCTTTAATCCCAGCACTCGGGAGGCAGAGGCAGGCGGATTTCTGAGTTCGAGGCCAGCCTGGTCTACAGAGTGAGTTCCAGGACATCCAGGGCTACACAGAGAAACCCTGTCTTGAAAAACCAAAAAAAAAAAAAAAAGGTAGAGAGAACCCCAAGTGCCTGCCCCGCATCCTCCTCATTATTCCAAGTCCCTTGCAAAGAATTCTACTACACGTTGGAAATGCCCACTGGTGTTCCTATCTCCAGAGGACTTGTGATGTGGCCTTTTGTCTCTCCTGTGTATTTGGTAAACTAGTCCACTTCCTGCTCCTCTTTATCTGTTCTCCATAGAAGTCTACTGCACTGAGGCTGACCATACATGTTGGTCCTCAAAAAAAAATAAAACAGACAGCTTTAAGGTCTGTGACTCTGGCGCTCTGGGACAGCTCCGCTTCCTCCAGCTTCCTCAGCTGTCCAACCCTGAAAGCACAACTGTGACCAGCCATGGAGCGGGCGAGCTTCATGGCCCACATTTAGGGAGGAGCCTGTTGGGCCAAACCCAACCCCAGCTTTCGCCACAGTGGGGTTTTTATCCTTACTAAGGCCTTGCGTGGATGCTGAATGCCAGTGGATGGGCTTCAGTAAGGGTAGCAGGTACCCACCAGGCATCCCCAAAGGAATTATCGTGGCAAGAGTACTTGCCGAGGCTGGTGCTCCTATTTAGCCCCCCCCCCCTTTCTGGGAAGGGACTGTGTGGCTGGATTGCTGGGCTGCCTTTGTCAATAGTGACAGAAGAGCATTTCTGCACTCGGGCAGAGGTAAAAATGAGGGAGCCCCCACCCCACATCTGTTTCTAGTAGGAATAATAAATAGTTTTGAAGAGAACTAAAAAATCTCACCAAGTGTCACTAGGAAGACAGCACTGAGAGCAGGTCTGTGGTTGGGCCAGCATTCTCTCTGCTGTTCACACATGCACTGTGGATGCGTTTCTCTCACACACATAATAAGTAAGGGCATTCTTGTACTCTGATGTAGCCATCGCTGGGCAGCAGAGCCTCAGAAAGTCACTGTCCTAAAGACCCACTCCCACAGATGCACAGCTGTTCCCTAGGTCACTACTGTGATTAAAGGGGAAGAAGTCTAAGAAAATGAGGAAGCTTGTTTAAAATAAGCTGGTCATAGTGTCATGTGCTGGTAGTAATCCTGGCACTCACGAGGCTAAGGCAGGAGGATTGCTTTAAGTTTGAGGCCACCTGGGGCTACATGGAGAATTCCAGCCCAAACTGGCCTGAGAATGGGATTCAGTCTCTAAGAACATAAAAGTGAAAAGGAAAGAAAGGACGAGAACAAAGACTTCATGAATGAGTAGGTGGCAGCTCACCCTGTAACATGCTTCTTGCAGGGGCCATCCCTTGCTCCCCAGGCCAAGTGAGGTGCCTTCTGTCTGTAGCCTGCAGGTCCTTTCTGTCCCTAAGGTGTTACTTCCCACAGACTGCAACTCCATTTGTGTTGTCTCCTTCCCTGGCCAGAGCCCAGCAGAGAAACATTAACCCCCCTCCCCTTGCCCAGCCCCCCAAAACAGACCACGTCCTCTGGCAGGCAGTTGGTATCTGCTGTCAGGGAGGACAGGCGGGCCCAATAAAAATGGGCTTCTTGGAGGAGTGAGGCTGAGGGGGTGTGCAGAGCACTCTGTCCCACCAGGAAGGTGGGCCCCACCACAGCCCTGAGCTGACCCAGGCCGTCCTGCTCCGACTCACCTTATCTTGATGAAGAAAGCGGTTTGTTTTCTTCTCTTCCCAAGCAGCAGCAGTTGAAGCCCATCAGGCAGAGCTGTGGGTGGTTTTCCCACTGCAGTCCATTAAGCTGCGGATCCTAAAGAGATTTCACTTGTGACAGGAGCCAAACCCGTACCAGCTTCCTCTCAGGAACAGCAGCTTGCTGCTTTTCCAGACCTGAGCTGCTGTCTGAGCTCTCTTGTTCTGAGTCGAAGCACAGCAAAAACTTTCAGCTGCACAGCAGAGGCTGAGGGGACAGTGAGGGGTAGAGCTGGAGAGAGTCCCCATTGCTGCCGTTTTAGCCATGTCAAGCTTGTTCTTTCTCAGTCATTTCTAGAATACAACCCACCTGGAGCCCTGAGGCTTACCATCCCTCCCCTGGGCCCTCCTGTCTCCCTTCACCCATGTCCTGGTTCTGTTACCACAATGAGTTTTTCTTGGCAAAACACTTCCTGCTCTTGTCATAAGCCCACCCCATGCTGTGGCTGTCATTACTACTCTATATCATACTCAGCCCAGGGCCTGAGGGTCCAAGACAGCTCATGAGATCTACTAGGGCTTCCCCAAACATTAAGCTTGGGGTCCTTAAGGCCACCCTGTGCCCCGAGAATCTCCACACCACCTGACAGTCACAGAGTTAGCTGTATTGTCCCATCAAAACACGAAGAAGTCTCTGTCACCACCATTTGCTCCTTCAGCTGCTCCAGCCTTCCCTGCCTGCCTTCCAAGTCCCAAGAGTACTTGTGTTAAGATAAGTGTCCTGTGTATGTCACTGAAACGGGTACCAGGACTCTTATCTTAATGAACTAGAAAGTGCCTCTCTCATTATTTCCAACAATCCTCTCCCATGGGAATCCCTCCTGTGGGAAGGGTACTACTACTGGGCATGCTAGAATAGTCTGAGAGGAGGAACCAACCACAACTGAGAAAATGCCTCCATCAGACTGGACTGTAGACAGCTCTGTTGGGACATTATCATCATCATCATCATCACCAAATTAATATGTTAAGGCCCAGTTCACTGGGTGCAGTGCCAGCTCTGGTCAGGTGGTCCTGAGCTATCTAAGAAAGCGGGCTGAGCAAGCCCTGTTAAGCAGCCACTAAGCAGCCGTCCTCCATGGTGTCTCAGTTCCCGCCTCCAGGCTCCTCCTTGTGTCCCTGCTGCAACCTCTAACCTGAGAGTTGTAAGCAGAAACAAACTCTTCCTAACGTTGTCTATGGTCATGGTGTTTATCACAGCAATAGAAAGCACACTAAGACAAAAGGGCTGAGACAGATTGCTGGCCACCTGAGCACAGGCCTCCTGAGGAGTTCACTTTGAGGCTGAGAGAGCCTTGCTTTGGAGATGACCGCTGGCACCTAACTGTTCCCTTTTCTCCCCACCCCTCCTCACAGGAGCGCTTCTTCTGGGAGGGATCCTGTACTCCTGGCAATTCCCCCACTTCAATGCCCTGAGCTGGGGCCTCCGTGAAGACTACTCCCGAGGAGGCTACTGCATGATGTCCGTCACCCACCCAGCCCTCTGCCGGCGGGTGGCACTGCGACACTGCCTGGCCCTGATTGCTCTGTCGACTGCTGCCCCAGTCCTGGACATCACCACCTGGGTATTTCCTGTCATCTCCCTCCCCATCAACCTGTACATTTCCTACCTCGGCTTCCGCTTCTATGTGGACGCGGACCGCAGGAGCTCCAGGAAACTGTTCTTCTGCAGCCTGTGGCACCTGCCCCTGCTCCTGCTGCTCATGCTAACCTGTAAGCAGCGGCCCGGGCAGGAGGGGGACAAGGGAGAGGCTCCGAGCTGAAAGCCAGCCGGTCTGTGGGGAACATGAGAGACAGACACCTGCAGACAGACACACGTACAGCACTGCCCTGGGCCAGCAGGAAGCGTATTTTGGTGATTCTGGCAAAGAGAGTTGGATGGTGTCGGCTGGTGGCAGATCATCTGGTGCTGTGTTGCCACTTACCAGTCCTTTAATATTAATATCCAAACTGCTTCCCAAACAAGAAAGGGACTAGCATACGGGTCAGAACAAAAAAAAAGAATATTTCTTCTCCTGGAAAGTCTTTATGCATCTTTCCCTCCAGCCCTGTGTTCTCTCACCCACATGATGTATATGCACATCCTCCTTCCCCTACCCCCAGCCCAGCCCCCGACACACACACACACACACACACACACACACACACACACACACACACGCGTGCATGCTCACAACCTGGAGGCCACTGTGGTCATTGCTCAAACAGGCGAGTGCTTGTGACCCAACCTATGTAGTTTCACATCCTGAAGCTCCCACACACCGCCTCAGAAGAACACATACTGTGGCTACAGCACCCCTTCTGCCAGTAAGATGGGGTCTGACTAGCTTTCTCTACCCTACCAGTGTTCTCAACCACGAATTCCCTCAAGTAACACAACACCCAGCCTGGGCTGCTCACCGGGAGTGAGGATTCCAAATGGTGGCCACTTTGCCAGCACACACCACCACTTCCAATCCCAGCCCATACCAGGAGTTCAGAAACCCCAGGAAATACACCACGTGCTCATCATTCTCTCAGGCATGGTCTCAGCATTTCTTTTTGGAAGGGCATCACTCAGCATAACCTGAGGGAGAGGATGAGCTGGGTCAGCAACCATCTTTGCGCCCACTTATCTCTTTCATGCAAACCACATTTCCACACTGGTACCTCCTAAGTCCAGAAATGGCCTCCGTGCCCAGTGGTGTTCAGAGAGGGCAGCAGGGCTCCTAGTGGCCATGGGTCCAGCTCTGGGACTCCATGGCCTCAGATGTAAAGATGCAGGTACCTGTAGGTCTTCGGACTGTTGTGTACTCCCAGGGCTACAGAGAGCAATGCTGCCTTAAAATTGTGGAGCTGCCAGTGTTTGAGTTCCTTGATCTCCCAGGGTGCTGTGCCCTGTCGGGATTCCCTCCAGGGCTTTAAGCCACATGAAAAACGGTTCTTGAATTTGGACTGTTCTCTCAAAATGTGGGAGAAAGGCTTTGGCCGTGACCAAAGGGAGAGAGAGCACTTGCTTAGCTCTGGGCTCAGGGTTCGAACTTAACACCACCACAAACGGTAGGGAGGATGGTGTCCAGAGTGCCTGCAGACAGTGTGCCCGGTACCTCTGTCTACCTATTGTAACATTACCTCCTGGCTGTGTCCTGTGGCGATGTCTGCAAAGAGCATCTAGGACTTGTTGCAGCCTTAAAGTCTGTAAAGTGTGTTGATTCTCCTCCTGCTGCAATAAAACAGTTAAATGAACCTGAGTGTGTGTCCTGTGTTTCCCAGTCATCCCAAGCCTCGGGTCGGGGCTCAGCACCTGATCCCTCCTCCAGGAGCTAGCTGCCAGCGACAGCTCCTCCATATTTCCTTCCTTCATTTTTCTTAACTGTAAATTGACAAATTATACTTGTATCTATTTATAGAGCATAGGGTGATGTGATTTATGAATCCACATAGCATAACCGTTGTCTCAAGTGACCATCACTGTATGGGGGTGAAGTTTAGTGGTTTTTGAAATGTATAATATGTTTATTTTTACTGTATTTACCACACAATACAGTGTTTTCAAAGTAAATAATGCCCCTCCCCTCCTCCCTCCCTGTCTGGCCATCGTCTCCTCTACCTCTCAGCCTCAGCCACCCTCCTATTTTGGGTTTAAATAGTTTTTATTTTCTTTTGATTTGGTTTGGTTGTGATAGTGGTTTTCAGACAGGGTCTCATGTAGCCCAGGGATGCCCCTGTATCCCTAATGTGTGTCTGCCTCCCACGTGCTGGGGCCGCAGTTACATGACACCAACCACAGCCACCGGGCAGAGTACACAGAGAAATGAGATTGCATGACGTTGGTCTTTCCAAGCCTGGCTTACCTCACTCAGCAAACGCTCCCCACCCCCGCCCCCACTTCTCTTCAAACTGTTGCAGATGATGAACTTTCACTGTTCTTACGTGACTGTTCTGCTATACGGACGTATGGTCCACATTATCTTTATCTGTTAATTGCTTCCGTTATTATTTGGATCTAAGATGTCATCCAAAGACCACAACTGCCTGACCTCCGGACTGTGGCATGGGGGTGATGGAAGCTCTAAGACACAGCGCCTGGTAGGATGTCTTCTGGCCTTTGGGAGCCCTTGAAGGGATGACAGGACTCCAACGCTTTCCTGTCAGTCACTTCCCTGGGTATAAGGTAGTAGCATTCATTTGCCGCATTCTCCCCTCAGGACAAGCTGCCTTTGCATAGCCTGAGAACTCCAATACCCTGAGCCAAGCACACTTTTCGGCTTTACTCTGTGGTCTCAGTCACAATTCTCACAGTTCTGGGATGCTAACGGACATCTTCATGCCTAACACCTTCTCAAAGCTGGCAAAGGCAGTCTTTGCCAGCTGCCTTCTATTGTCAATCTTCCATAGGCCTTCCCCATCCTGTCTTCCTACTCAGGACCTCCCAGAGGTCTGACTAGATAACACTCAGACCTCATTGTATTCTCCAGTGTTCTCTGCAGCCATCTTCCATGTAGAGCCCCACACCAGGCTATTGACAAACTTCCCTGAGGACTCCCTGTGCTCAAGGTGGCCCCACTCACCAGACACCACGGCTCCCACAGACATCAGGGCTTATGCCTGGCCCGTCTTTCTGGGCACTCTGCTTTCAGATGTTCTGCAGTCCAGTGTCCTAAGATTCCTACCCACAGAGATCTCTTAAGAGTCCAGGGGAACATGAACAATGAGGCCTTGGGGGTTTAGGGGGGCTCAGACTAAAACCCGAAAGGCTGGGCTTACGTGAGCAGGTGATTCCCTACCTTTCTAGGCCTAGAACCTTCCTGTATTGACGCCCCCTAGTCCTGGGGTCACAGCGTGGCTATACTGTGTGATGCTGGCTAGATGCAGGTGCCACCCAGTGTGGAAAGACTTCTATGGATACTCTGACATGGTGGAGAAGGTCTCCAACTTGCAGTGGTTGGACTTGGTACTTGGAGCTTCTCTGCAGTATGGAAATGGTACATACCAAATAGAAGTTTACAGGGAAGTTTGACTTTTGAGCCTTTCCAGGCCTGCCCAGTGCTTTTTTTATGTGCCCTCCTCCCACCCCCCTGTCTTGAGCGGGCTGAATCAGACCTTGTTTGCTGCAGTCAGCTAACTCACCTAGGGTGGAGTCTTCTGACCTAGGTGAAGTCTATTGTCCTGCCAAGTCTGCAGCTTCCTGCTAGAAGCTACTACCTGCTGGGCAGCTGAGCTTGTTTTCCTGATGAGATCCTGACAGAGCGATGAGGTCCTGGCATAGTGGGGGATGGGTTCCCCCCTTTAAAAATCAGACGCTAGAATTAAAGTTGAGCCTTGATTAGAACTTTGTCTTGGCTCCTTATTTCTCTCTCCGCCCTTCCCATCCATCCCCAGCTTTCCTTTCAGAACCCAGTAACCTGTGACCACTGGCAGCTCCACTTTTTTTTTTAAGTTTTATTTCTTAAACTGACAGTAACACTATTGCTACTAATTGTCTTGTTCTTACAACTTTTTTTTTCTTTTTTTCCCTTGTTCCAGTCAACCCCACTCGCTCCGCTCGACCCTGCTCGCTCCCGCCGGCTCTGCTTGCTCCGGCCAGTCCCACTTGCTCCCAGCCGCCCCCCCCCCGTATGCTCCCCCCCCCCCCCCCCCACCCCCGCTTGTTCCAGCTGGCCCCGCTCGCTCTAGTCGGCCCTGCTCTCTCTGATTGGCTCCACTTGCTCTGGTTGGCCCCGCTCGTTCCCGCCGTCCCCGTTCGGCCCCACTGGCTCCGGCCGGCCCTGCTTGCTCCAGCGGTCCCCGTTCGGCT